>JAABKJ010000755.1:37971087-38284213 GCA_011634705.1 Andricus grossulariae | reverse complement strand
ATGGGACTCTGACTAATCTCTACATATTTCGCAAGACAATTAATCTATGTAGTAAGCTGAATAAATAATTAATTGTAATTGAAATTGATTTTGTCCCTCTCTCACTTTACCTCAAATCCTGCATCGATTGACTTTCGTGGCTTCAGTTTCACTGAGTTAGAAATTATGCTAACTATTCACTCGAGCAAAAACGAGAAATCTGATTCTTATAATTAGGTAAGTCATATAATCCAATTATCCAGACGTCACACATGGAAAAAATAAAAAGGTAGGCTATGTTCTCCGAAATTTGGTGAGAGTCGAACAAATAATTTCAGTGAGTCTAGACGATTCGTACATTATTGCAAATAATCAGTGACGTTCCTGATAAATATAGAATTCCATTGAGTGTTTTGAATTCTCTGAATTCTTCTGAGAACATGGAATTCTTTTAAAGATCCTAGGATTCTCTTGAAGAATTCTGGATATAACTTAATTTATTTTTAATTTTCCGAATTTTTCTGAGAACATGAAATTCATTTCAACTATTTCCAAATTCATCAACTTTGGTCTACAGTAGACTACTACTAAATTAAAATGCACTTGTTTTATTAATTCTGCAAAAGTCTTTGAATTCAATCGTAATTTTTTGAATTTTCTCAATCTTCTTTAAATTCCTTTAAAATCTTCAGAACTGACGTTGAATTATTATAAATTTCTTTAGGTCCTTTGAATTTCGCAGAATTCTCTCGATTTATTAGAATTTTCCTGATTTAAAACAACAAGTACATCTTAATCCAGTAGTAATTAACGCTCAACTGATGAATTTGGAAATAGTTCAAAAGAATTCCATGTTTTCAGAAGAATTCATTAAATTAAAAATCAATCAAATTACATCATACATGCAATTAAAATGCCCTGTAGTACCCTAGATATGCACCGGACCCAAAAATGTTTTGGGAATTTCAGATTAAAATTTTTTTTTCTATCCGCCATTACAAGGAACGATAATACTCCTGGGACATTTTAGAAAAATCGCGAAGAAAGTATGCATTCTGTGATAAAACACCAATAGTATGATGCTTAAGGTGTAAAAAGTCATATTTTAATCCTAATTCATATTTAGATGTTTCATCCAGCTAAAATAGAGCATTGAGAATTGCGGCTTTGGCAGAGATGAAGTTGGATCAACAAAAATCTGTTTTATTGGAATCTTTGTTTAAACTCTGAGCAATATTAATATCGGTTGATGGAAACCAAAACCAAACTCCGTTCTTAGACCGTGGTCAATAAAACTCAAATAATCCAATTTTTTGGTCTTTACAGTGTTATAAAAAAACAACTCATTTTAATAATGGTGTCAAAATTTAATTACGATCAACGTTTCGGCTTAGCTTTGAGCCATTCTCAAGCTCAAAACGAATAATTATATAATATGTGATAAAATAACAAAATTATATGAACCATGTCGAAGCAAACAAAATTTATAAATATATAAGATTTGGTGACAATTAAAAACATTACCTGAAGTCGAGAAAAATTGTCGGAAAATTATAATTAATAAAATTGATGTAACGTCCATTATTTCGTAGTCAATAGAAATGATTTTTAGTAAAGACAATCCGGTCAAAAATAAAAATATCTTTAAATCTCTAGCGAGATATTAAAGATTTATACATGTGTACTATATTTTTAAAAAATAAGTTGAAGATAACAGTTTATGACGGTGACATAAACATACATTGAACGAACAGACTGGTGTTGACAATAAGCAAACCTACAAATTCATTTCACAATTAAAACGATGGTACCATCAAAACAATCGTGATTAAATGTTGACACCATGATTAAAATGAGTTGTTTTTTATAAGACTGTAATGACCAAAAAATTGGATTATTTGGATATTATTTTCTGAGCAATATTTTTATATAATTTGAAATAGCTCTCAAAAAATACGGAACTGATGTGAACTGAGAATGTTAAACTGATTCGAATGAAATCTGAATTGAACTGCTTACTTGAAAATTCATCTTTTTTGGTAGTAAGGTTCTTAGTTGAAAATTAGAGTGAAAATTAATAAATTACACAGTCACTTTGGCTAATTAAAATAAACATTTAAGCACGTCTAAAAAGTCTTCTACTTATTATTAATCAATTTTGTAAACAGATAAAGTATTATACACTTTTTTTAAATTTTCACAACAATTTTTGAACGTATGCAAACATACGTTGATATTTCGTAACCGCTCGCAACAAACGGGAAATCGAATCTTCGACTCCAACTTGTCCCTTCATAGAAGCCCGCAAATATTTGAAATTTGATTTAAGTTAATGCCTAATTATAATTAAAATACATAATCATTTTAATCTAAATGACTAATTAATGAATAAATGGCAATATCATATAAAATAATTAATTGAATCTAATATTATTCAACATTACTAATGATTACCCAAATTAATTCTCAATACACATCATTCAATTCTCGGAGTCGAATCACGGCGTCGAGAATCGACTCTGGAGCCGATTCCGGGTAGGCGGCGTCGACTCCAAAAAATCGATTCTCGAACGCAAGGAGTCGAATCCTCCGAAGAACCAGACTCGATTCCGGGATGCCTATTCCAAATCGAAAAGAGTAATTTCAATAGCCAAAACATGTTAATTAGCATATTAAAAAAAATATGCATGAAGAGGAAAGTTACGTGAGAAATGCTTTTGACCTCCTCCCCAAGGTACGAATTCGTAAAAATGTTTGGACCCCCTCCCCCATAAAAAAGCCTCATGTAATTAATTGAGGCCCCCATCTAAAATTACTCGAAATTTTACATTAATTATTAAACGATATGGTCTACTTTACTTACCAATAGAGTAGAAGAAAACAACAGAGGCTATAAAAAGAGTGGAAATAGTGGTACTCATGATGACAACGTGGAGAAATCTGCGTCTGCATTAGTTAGAACAATGTTATGTGATTAAGATTACGTGGCATTTATCATCCGGGAAATGGGCATAGTGTAAAAATACTTCTATGATGAAATATAATTGTACGTGATTGATTTTTCTTTGGCAAACAAATTTTTTCGTCGTAAAAGATGACGCTGTTTGTCAATACTTCGTAGACTGTCATAAATTCTTTAAAAATTTATGAACTTTCAAGATACACGTGTAACTGAAATTTCAGCTAGGGAGCGGGTCCACCATAAAGTGGTCCAATTTTTGTCTTCGAATTTCCATGCACATTCCCCGAAAATTTTTTGAAATCCACAAAAAAAATGTGTTTTCACAAATAAAAAATGACATTCAGAGGTTCCGCAAGCTCCATGATTTTGTATTTTCCATTTAATACGTATTTTCCATGAAAAAGAGGTTTTTGCGAATACTATTTAGAATCGTCAATCAAAAATCACTTTTTGAATAAAAAAAAATCTCTCTTACAATTATGATTCTTGGGTCAGTTAAAAACGACAATATCTTTCGATAAACAACCACATATGTAATTGAACTATATCATGCCATAAGGTCATCATCACCATCATAATCACATTTGAGGAGTGAATAGGGGCGCGGCTGATCAAAGGTGTAATTTGAATCATCAGATTACCCACGTGACACCAGTGGTATACCATAATTCATCAGGCTACGACGCTCATTTTTTTATCAAAGATTTAGCCACTACTTTTGAAGGCGCAATTAAAGTTTCACCAATAAATGAAGAACAATATATATCCTTTACGAAATTTGTAGATGGATGAAATGTTTGTCTTAGATTTATTGATTCTTTCAGATTTATGCCAAGCAGTCTTGATGAACTAACATCTTATTCAGACAATGATAAAAAAACTATCACAAAAATAAATTGTGAAACTGATGATGAATTCAAACTATTAATTAGGAGGCACAGCTTGGAAAACATTCAATTTAAAATCTTAGGGGGATATTCGGATTTATATTTGAAAACGGATGTTTTACTATGAGCTGATATTTTGCAAAATTTTAGGGACACTTGTTTTTGAACTTTTAATTTGGATCCAATGCATTATTTTACAGCACCAGGTATAGCCTTTGATGCAATGTTGACATTATCAGGTAGTGAACTTAAATTTTTAACTGATATTGAGAAAATACTGTTTATCGAAAAAGGTATTCGAGATGGTGTATAGCAGTGCTCTAACAGATATGCCAAAGCTAAACTATTATATACTGATACAGGAAGTTTAATGTGCCATTTAACAGTGTACAATCTTTCAAGTATATCAAACGAGATTCAAAACTAATTGATACTTTAGATGATCCTGAAAATAATATTTATGGAATAGTAGTGGCAAATCCAAAACAATAGGTTTAATTAAAGATGAAAATAACGGTGATATAATGATAGAATTTGTCGGGCTACGTTTAAAATCAAATACATTCAAACTTTAGAAGGTGACTAATTCTTTCTAAAAATATAGTCAAAAGACATGATTTAATTAGAAGTATAAAACAAGAAGTTTACACTATAAGGCCGAAGGAACGAGCTTTCAGTTGGCAGGATGATAAGAGGATGATTCTTCTAATTACTACAGATACTTTCCCTTGGTGTTACAAACAATTATAATAGAATATAAAATTATACCTTTCTCAAATAGTAATAATGATTTTTTTTACTGTTCTAGAAACTCAATTTCTTTGCTGCAGATATTAAATACTGTCCAAATCTTTCTTCACGTCGACTCGAATAGCAGTACATTGAATTTTCAAATCTTAAATAAATGGTCTCAAAATATTTGAAAATGCTTAAATTTTGAAATTTGTATCCAATATTGCTGGTTAACGAACTCGATCTTTCTTCTTGGTCCCTAAAACGGTGTGCCAAATTGTAAGTTAATCCCATTAGTCTTTCAAAAGTTATCCGTTATGCAAACGACAACGACAGACATACAGACACCATCGTAAAACCGTGGTTTTCGGATGAGAATGGAGATTCCAAGAAATCATTTTACGTAATTTTAACCCTTATATATTGATTAATTTATTATTACTTTCTGAATTTATGACTATTACAGTTTATATTGATAGTCATATTACTATAGGCAATACTAATATTATTGGGCCTGTTTACAATAAAATCGGTTCAGCTTTTGTTTTTTAGTGATATGAAGATATTGTAAGACAAATCATGAGAGTTCCAAGAATTTCAAGGGATTTTAAATTTTATAGGATCTTCAAGAACTATGAGGATTTACAAAATTTCACTGGATTTAAAGGGATTTAAAGGTTTGAAGATATTTGAAGAAATTCCAATATTTCAAAAATGTTGAGGAATTCTGGAAGGGTACTGTAGATATTACAGGATTTCTTAAACTTTGGGTTATTTTAGGGACTTTCAAAAAATTTCTAGAGAACTTTAGGGCGTAAAGAAATGAAATCGAATTTTAAGGGACTTCCAGGGATTTCTACGGATTTTATAGGATTTCATGGTGTCTCAGAGGATTTCGAGAACTTGAAAATTTTTGAAGGAATGTTGAAAGATATTAAACATTTCAAGATGCTGTACGGGATTTCCCAAGATTTTTGAGATTCTACAAACTTTAAAAGCTTTCAAAGAATATTATTTATTGCAAAACATGACAGTTCAAAGAATTTTACAACCTTATGAAGGTGGGCTCGGGCTCGGGAAATGAAACTGAATTTATGTTTTGATCGTAACTATCCTCAATAATTCGAACTCTTTCAAATTAAATTTTTTTAAATTGTAAGCTTCAAAAATCTTCGAATCAGACATATTTTATGTGAACGCCCAATAATTTACACGCATAAAATAAAATATAATAACAATAAAAGAATGACATATAATATGTCTCATATGCATTTGGTACCTCAGTCCCAAAATGGCTCGAACTACAAAACTAGTAAAAATTCAAGTTGCGAAATGTTTGTTGCATGTCATCTAAGAGCTCAGAATCCCGACGGGGTGCGTCTTCGTGATCGTCGTTACAATGAATCACGTGGATCGAAGATGCACCTTCATGTTGACCCTCTTCAATGTATCCTGTATCGTAGATTGTAGGGGGCCTAGAGAATGGCATATATGCATTGTGTGACTCAAGCCCAAAATATGTGGGTGTACTAGAAGATCCACCGATATGTTGACTACCTTCAGTGAATGTCTGGGGCATATATGACCCATATGCATGTGGTATCTCAGTCCCAAAATGTGCAGCCGATCTAGGAGATCCACTCGCATGATGTCTCGATTCAGCGTAGGCATCAATAGTCCCATGTCGCGGGGCTTCAAGTTCTACTTGAGCATTATTAATGGCCTCTATTCTATCCCGTATTATCGCTGCTTCGCCAAGAGCAGTTTGCCAGAGCTCTCTTCGGTTATCAGGTCTTGTTGCTCTAAGCCATTGTTTTATATCGTCCAACCACTTATAGACTTCAACGTTCTCAGATGTGCACATTGACACGCTAAAAACATTAATGAATATCTCTAATTGGACGTATGGATGAATGTGCGCATTGTTTTCCAGTGTTCCGAGAACCCTAGCGTTGAAGATTATTTTCACTCCAGGAGGAATAGCGGCTCCCATAACCCGCCTTATACATAGATTTATGGCTCGCATAAATACGGCTGTAAAAAAAAATACTAATGTATAAGGATTAATTATTGATTACGAGAAAGATTAACAAAATTGAGTGAAACTTTTTATGAGTAAACATCATGGACCGCGACATGAAGGGTAAAGTCGCTGTCAAGACGGTAAATCTTTTTTAGTCGCATAAAATTTAACATAAGAATTAAAAATTAATCTATTTATGAAACCAATAAAAACACTGCTTACCTGGATATTGATCCTCATTATTGTGGTCGCTTGATTGTGAGGTGTGTACTGTAAAAGGACAAGAAAAGTGTATCAAGTTTGATAAATCATAAATTGTTCACGTTTACCTAAACAGAAAAAAAAACACAGTGTAACTATCACCCTGATTTCAGAGTAATCTTCACCTGCAACGAAAATTACAAGCAAATCAAATTCACATCTGCCTTTTCCGTGTGTGTGTGTAATTATGTTTCAAATCACATGACAGGGCCACCCGACCCCTTTTGATTTCAACTAAAGTTTGTCAAAGAGAAAAATTCATGTCATCTCACTTTTTTATTGGCAGAAACAACTTTGATTTGTTTGATGTTTAGTCAGAAAAAATTCAGCAACGTTGTTTCAGAATTGAGCACCATGAAGAGAATTAATACTAAATATAAAACAATTTCTTCACGTATACTTTCCTCTATTCATATTTTTACTTTTTATTAAGCTAAAATTAAACTTCAAGAATCGAAGCCTTGGCAGAGATGTCGTTGGACCAACAAAAATTTGTTTTACTTGAATCTTTGTTCTGGTTAAAAAGTCGGTGCAAAAATTAAAACTACTTAATTCGTCAGGACTCCAGTTTATTCATCCCTTCCGATTAATAGGATTTGTTCAATTCTGTAGAATACGCATTTTTTGCTGTAATCACTTCCTTGTGTGAATGAAATCTTCTTGCCATTAGCCATTTCTTCATAATGGAGAAACAGAAGTAGCTCGATAGAGCCAAATCTAGAGAGTAGGGGGATACGGAACGAGTTATAAACCCAACTCCAGCAAATTTTGCGGCCAGTACTGCAAATGATTGAGCTGGTGCGTTTTCATGATGGAACAGGACTTTTTCACGAGCCAATCCTGGTAGATTTTCTTACAACTCGGTTTCAAAACAGTCCAGTAAAAATACATAGTATATACCTGTAATAGGTTTACTCATTTCTGAATGGTCCATGAAGATTATTCCTTGCAAATCCCAAAAGACAGTCGCTATAACCTTCCCGGATGAAGGAACGGTCTTCGCTTTCTTTGGTGTAGATTCCTCGCTAGCAACCCATTGTTAGGCCTGTTCCTGTGTGTCAGGCGACTAGTGGTGTATAAATGTTTTATCCACAGTGACGACACGGCTACAAACTATCATTGGAACACGTCACATGATTTTGTTTTCAGTCAGCTGTCAGGAATCGCTTCACCTATTTTACGGATAGCTTTTTCATGCTTGAATTTTGATGCAAAATATTATGTAATTGTTCCCTGACAATGCCCACAGCAGTAGTAATCTCACGCAGCTTTACTCTTTTGTCAGCCATCACCATATGGACTTTATCACTTATTTTGAGATTAGTGGCCTCAAGAGAACACCCAGAACGTTCAGCGTCACTTATGCTCATATGGCGACTGAAACAATTTTGAAACCACGTATACGCTGTTCTGATCCGAGGGGCAGATTGACTTTCATCTTTGTCAATCATTACTTTAGTCTCCAAAGGTGATGCGCCTTTCATGAATTAATGTTTGATAAAAACACTAAATTCTCATTCATCCGTTTTTTGGAAATCACTCGACTTGCTCAATCAAAACAAACGCCAAACACAGAGTAATATACGAATCTGGCTGAAACTGGGTGCGTGTTCCTTCCAGAGATGATACTACATGAAAATAACCTCTATACGCACTAGTAATGACATCACTTTGAGCTTGCACGAACTTTTCAACCACCCTCGCACCTTACAATGCCCCAGAAAAAAGTATCGAATTAAAATTAAGTAAGAATATTGACATGATTCGCAGTCGAGAAGACCAGGAAGGCTGAGTGAAAAATTAATTTAAAATGAATCTCTGTATAAAAATAAGTATTGTACGAGTAGAGCATTACGGCTATTATGTTAAGTGATTTTTGGAAATTCGTATCAAGCAAAGCCGAAATGCCACATAATTTTGAAACTGAATAAAAAATATATAATAAATGAATACTAAACTTTTTTATTTTAAACAAAATTTCAGTTTCTTTAACGTCCTTAGTAAATTATAAATTCAATTTAAAAAATTATGATTTAAGGTATCAAAACAAATTCAAAACTGAATAAAAACTGTAAAAACTCAATATTATTATTCAAGAATGTATTATATTTCCATTATGCAAAGATATAAATCTGAAAATTGAAAATTGATCTACAAATAATATTAATGAATATACTGACCACGTGCAGTACTAGGGGCTCGTACTCTGCCCACACTGGTATGTTCATCATCATCGTTAAGGTCTGATCGTGTCCTTGTTACTGTAAATGTATAAGGGAAATGTATCAAGTTTAATGAATCATTAATTTTTCATATTGTCTTGCACAGAAAAAACTAAGTTTAATCTTTACCCTGATTTCAGAGTAATCTTTACCTGCTACGGCGATTGCCTATACGTGGTAAGATTCACTATCTTCTTTTGATTTATTGTGAAAAAAAAAATAATTTTACCCACTAACAAATTCCAGATGAAGAGACGTCTCTTCTGTTTTTTCTGTGTGCATCTTCAATTATTTTTCAAATTACAAGACAGAGTAACCCAACCCCTCTTGATTTAAACAAGATTCTTTCTGTATAAAATAGTTCACGCCATCTCACTTTTTTATTAGCAGTAGCCACTTTGTCTAATTTGTTTCAATTAGAAAAAGTAAGGTGGCACTAGAGGAGGGGAATTACGGGAAGTGAAGGGAAATAAGAGGATGGGAAGCGAGTGTAGGGAATGTACGGGAAAAAGGGTATGTGTGAAGGGAGAAAGTAGTGAATGTGTGTAGCGGGAAAGTAGGCTTAGTGAGGGGAAATGAAGGAAGGGAAATGATAAAGAGTGAGGGTAAATAAGTGGCAGGAATGTAGAGGGTATCAGAGGAAATTGGACAAGAGTTAATAGGGGAAGTGTGGCAAAATGAGGAGAAATGTGGGGATTCGTTGGTAAATAAGGCAAATAGGGAAAGTAAAGCAGATGATGGGCCATGAAATAGAGGAAATAGGCAAAAATTGGGAAAAATCATAGAAGGGAAAACTATGAGAAGGGAAGTAGGGAAATACTCTAATTGAGAGTGGGGTAAGAACTGGACAAGATCTCGAAGGCCTTGTGGTCTTGAAATCCCCCAAACATATTCTAATTTGGATTTGTGTAAGAAGGGGCCTAGATTGTGAAAGCTTCCGGTCTCGGAATCCATCAAGCACATTCTAATTTAGAGTGGAATAAGAATGGGTCAAGATAGCGAGCTTTTCTCGATCATGTGACCTGCTGAATACATTGGGTTGAGATTGCTGAAGTTTTGCACCGTTTAAATCCACCAAACACATTCTCATTTGGATGGGGGCAAGTACACTCTAATTTAGAATAGGGTGGAGATCGATCAAGACTGCAAAGGCTACGCGGTCTTGCAGCCTAACAAGAACATTCTAGTTTCGAGTAGTGTCCGAAATGGTAAAGATTGTAATGTCTTTGCGGTCGTGAAATTCACCGAGCACATTCTGATTTAGAATGTCTTAAGAATGGGACAAGATTGCAAAGTCTTGAAGGTCATGTGACCCAAAGAGAAAATTCTATTATTTGGTGGGGTAAGAATGAATCCAGATTTTGAAGGTATCGTGGTCATGTGAAATTCGCATCAGAAAAAGAGTAAAAAAACTTCATTATATTCACTATAATCATGCCCATCTTATGCAGACTTTTTTCACGCGGTTAAAACAATAATTCTCTGCTCATAACTCAACTGTATCTATGAGTAGGCATAGCATGGAATAAGGAAAATCCCATTCTAAAATGTTTGGGTAATTTTTCTATTAAGTAGAGTTAAGTATGGTACAAGGAGAGAATTATGGTTAGAGAGCATAATGGTATTGTATCATAGAATCTCAAAATAAGTTCTCTGACGTGGTAAACTCAGTATTTCCCGTAACTTGAAACTACCCTGCTCTACAAAGATTTTTATCCGTTAAAAATCAACTATACATGAGACCTCAGAGCAAGGTTCCGCACTCCAGAATACCACCAGGAAAAACTCAGGGCCTCATGACACACTGTATATTTATTTATCATTATTTATTTTAATTTCCTGTGCTTCTGGAGCCTTATTCACAGACGAAGCGTATTGTATCTGGAGATAGGACGAAATTTTGTCTTGTCTGAAAACTACCAATTCAAATACGGAAACCTCGTCCCGCTTAAACTAGAGGCCGCCACCGTACGAACGACCAAGACAGCCGTTCAGTAGAATCGCAAGCGGGCATCGGGCCTCGACCCCGCAAAGAGAGAGTAAAGTTTCTCTCTAATTAATCTCTCTCACCTGAGTGCCACCCGAACGGTGTCATTATGTATTTGCTATTTTTGCGTGTAATATGAATCAACGACCTGTATTCCAGAGGCCTAAATTAGGTCATCATAATCATTGACTGGGGCGCACTCCCGGAAAATCACGAGTCTGCGAACTCCTTAGCTTGCGATATCTGCCACGTTATCTCGGCGACGACGCTTATTGGGTAACGACTTCGATGCTGCAATGTCGATCCTTTTGTATTTCCGGAGGCCTTTTGGCCTGTAACTCTTGTGCTGACCACCGTATCGAATAGGGAAATTTGGAAATAGGAAAATTTGTTGAAATTTCACTGCTGAACTGAAGAAAAACGAATGTTGAGCTCTGACAAGGAGACTCTAGGAGAGAGTAACTTTTTTACACAACTCCGAAAAATCCTGAAGTCACAACCGAAAAGGAAACAGGTACCAGTTTTTGTATCTCGGCAAACTCGATGTTCGACAGGGCTTGTTAAAAAAAATCACTCATTATGATCAAAGCCATGTGTCTTGACCATGGAGTTCCGCCAACCCCTTAGTGTTCCCGCGAGTGTTTCTGCCGAAATTTTCTTCTCCTCTTTTTTCTTCCGATTGAAAGGATGAGTTTGTGTAAATCAATTGAGACTTTTGTGCAAATAAAGTTACGTTTTTATCATCTATAAAAAGAATTCACGTGGCCTAAGACTTCTCGGATTATTCAATCCACTCTCTACGCTTTTAATATTATTGTAGTGCAAATCTTGAAGTAAAGTTGTGACTTGAAATAAAATGTTAGCATTATAATGATGGGCAATCACAGATTGGCCAGAGAAATACCGTTATAAAAGTGGCGCCTGACCTAAATAACTCGATAATCCTCAAAAACTAAAATAATTTCTAACCGGAAATAACGCATATATACCTGAGGGAGACCAAAGATCACAAGGGTAAATTGAAGATCGTGAGAGACCTCGGTCATAGACTCAAAGAGGGCACAGGAATAAATTAAAAATAAATTACACGGATTTCACAAAGAAACTAGAAATAAGTGAGAACCGTGAAAAATTGTAGAAATGTGCATTTAGCGGAAAATTTCGGCATAAACGAAAAATAGCACATCCTTCCAAAATTTTCGGCAAATACAGAGAATATTAAATACACGAATTAAGTGAAATTCGTGAAGTTGGTACTTTTGTGGGATATTTCGCAATACCCAGAATTGCAGTATACATTTTCCGACATTTTTCACAATAACAAGTCCAAAAGGAAATATACTGGTAAAATATGGGAAAAATGAGGAATTTTGGATTTTCACTACGAAAACCACGTTATTTTAACGTGAATACAAAAAATGTTGTATTACAAAGCCAAATAATTTGACAAGAAAATTTCAGAAGGGGCAGAAATAAATTTAGTGCCTTCCGAAATTTTCGTAAGTTGAGACGAAAATGGTTTCGGCTATCCCAAAACGTCCTGTGGCTACTAAGAGCGCCCTAACAAACTCTTTCAATCCATTCACGCGACCTCATGTAAACACATAGCTTGGCCAAAATATGGTCAACCTCGTTTAAGCGATCTTTGTTATTTCGCATGTACTTTTCATTCAGCATTTTGAACGATAGCAATGAAATTATTCCGAAGAAGATTTTAAATTCAGAGAGACCTGGATCTACCGGTCAACGCATTGCAATAAATCGATGTTTTTGTCGGAAAAAGACGATACGAAGAATGAAGAATTATAAAAAAAAAGTTTTTGCTCCCCCACTGCAAATTATAATCATTTTGTATCAAAAATTTAAAAATCAAATCAAATTTTTTCTGAACTTCGGAAAAATATCACAAAAATAAAGTCAAATGAAATTTAATTAGAAATAACCGAGTATTTTCGTTTCTCCAAAAGCTTCGGAATAACCTAGCAAAATCATCAAAGAAACTTAAGGAGTAAACATTTTTTTTCTTCTTCTCTCGAAAGGTACATAACTGAACTTTTTTGTCTCGATTCCGAACTATTACCTTGTCGCGCAATGACAAGAAGAACGCGTTGCCAGTACGTAATCAAATGAGAAGAATAGACACTAAGGACTTCAAGAAATATTTTTTTGCAGAATTCACGCGAAATATAACGGAAATCTAAAACCTTTTAAACCTTTTTCTGGAGTCTCGTCCGTAGAAATTAGGATCTGATCTCTCTTTCGGAACTACAAAAATTAATAATGGCGTTTATCAAATTAGCAAAAACTGTGAATAGTTATACGGAATTGAAGAAAATGATCGCGGAATTGGATAAAGCTGATATAACTGAAGCCCTGTAACTCCTAGAGTGCAACGGGCACGCGAAAGGAAAAAAGTTCAAGATTGGGTGAAGGATATAAGTTCCTTAAAGGGTGGCCATCAGGCGATTTTAACATCACATCCGCGATATCGGTTACAACAGATGTCGAAACTAATGAAGAAATTAGGCGACTACCATCGGATTCAGGTGCGTTTTGGCGGGCCCACTACTCAGTCACTCCAGATTCAGCCACAATGGCAGTAGGGATATTAACAGCAAAGTTTGAACCATAATTCTAAATTAGGGTCGAATACCGATACGGACTGAGATAATGAACCCATAAACTATAGAGAAGAACAAAATTTCGGTCGATATTCTACGTACACACAGCAAAGTGTGTAAACTACCACCTTGCCGAAAGCGAAACATAACGGATCAGAATAGTTCACTCAGGTAAATAGAGTCGGACTGAGAAGAGAAAAGTGGCTTATTTCTATACAAATCAATAACCTGCGAAGAAGTTATGCAGGCTTCAACATAGATTTCAGAACGTAAAGCTCTCCAGAAAGGGACAGAATGCGTTGCACTACTTCATCTACTAGATGAAGACAGGGCAAGGGAAACCTAGGTAAAATAATTTTAAGTTGAAAAATCTTATTTGACAGTAGAAATAAACTTAGTTCAGATAGTTTTCTGATAGAAAGAGAAGACTGTAGAAAGTTGACGCAGATAAGGGATGGAGAAATTCTAATAGCAATGCCGGTATTGTTGGACGGAATAGCTCAAAAATGGTTCAGAAACCACGAACTAGAATTTTATAGCTAGCGTAAATTTCAAAAAGAGTCTCTATTCTATTTCAGCGATGACGATTTCCAGAGACGCGTCAAAGGGCAAATTCAAACCAGGACACTCCTGTTGAGAACATTGGTCATATCACTCCTACTTGGGATGCGAACAAAATAATTTGGCGGAATTGCAACCGAAAGGGTCATTTCCGAAATGATTGAGCCACTGCGTGAAAACGAATATGCTCCAAATGCGAAAAGGAGAGCTATACCCTTAAGGACTGTCCTAGGTGTTCGGGAAATGGGGCAACGGAGTAATGAAAGTGGTCCCCCACTATTTTTGTGATATACGAGACCATTAATACCAATACGGATGACGTCTTTAAATTAGAACGAAGGACCACCTTTAACTCAGCCGACTCTAAAGAATCTGAAGGCCTTCACATTTGAAAATGAAACTCTAATAATGACGCGGGGTTTTTCGGGGAGAAAGGGGAAAATCTCGAAACTCGAGAACCCATTTTAACTTCTTCACAGACCCGGGCTGACAAACCAGAACAAATTGAAAGTACGGTGAACTCATGCTTCGAAAAGGCGAACACAATACAGCCGACAAAACACACGAAAAGCTTCAACTGGGTGGAATGCCGCTAGAACTTGAAATGTCGAACCTTCCAGAATCCAAAAGTATCTGTTCGGTAGACGCAGGTGAGGGTGGAGCGGGTTTCTTAGACCTAGGACCAAAGAAAATAGTAGTAGAAGCTCACGTCCATAGAGATCCCGAATTAGAAATCCCCAATCACGTGGTTAAAAGTAGACCGAAAGCACTAAAACCTATAGCCGACGACTTAGCGAAAATTAGGGCTCTAGAGGAAAGTATATCGGAAGCACACCTGATGAGCGGCATAGTGAAGACGTGAGAAATATCCAACAGAATCCATGTAAGGGTTACTATAGATTCAATTACATTGGACGCTCTAAATGATAATGGATCCTCTCGCGTTATATTACAAAAGTCAGCTTGGGACAAGTTAGTCAAAGCTTCCGGTAAATAATTAGATTGCAATAAGGAAACTCACATAATTATGGCAAACGGTTCGGCCGACATGATTATCGGAAAGGCCAACCTGCTTATAACCAACGGGGGCTCACGCGAACCTGTGCAGTCATAGTGGTGAATAAACTTGACACAATTGATTTTGGGTTTAGAAGGTCAATGGAAATTGGACATGGTTTATATCGCTGAATCGCGAATTTTAGAATCATATAGCGAGTGGCCGGCTGCAATAGTAATGACTTGTAAACATTACGGCAAATGACTGATAGACCTCGACTTCCGGAAATTGAACGCAATTTTGAAAAAGGGGGCTTAACTCCTACCCTACATGACGGGCATACTACGACAATTGAAATCGGCAAAGTATATCTCGAAACTAGATTTGAGTGCCGCGTTTAATCAAATGTTGTTCAAAAAAATGCAATTTGGGCTATCTGGAGCCTCTGCAACCTTTCAGCGAATCACAGATGAAGGTATAATTTCTGAAATGAGGCCTAATGTCTTTAGCTACTTAAACGATATTATAGTGGTCACAGAGACTTTCGATGAACACCATATTGGTCAGAAAAAGTTCTTCATCGGGTATCTGAAGGCGAGTTGACGATAAATCCGGATAAGAGCTGGTTGTGTTTTTCAAACGTGAAATACCTTGGACTCGTCGTTAATAAGGATGGCCTTAAAGTGGACCCCGGCAAATTGGGTCCGATAGTTTCCGATCTGGCTCCGAAACGATGAAAAAATTAAGAAGGTTTCTAGGGACGGCCTACTGGTACGGATGGTTCAAATGCGAAGTGGCAGTGGGGCGATGAGCAATATGAAGCGTTTGACTATTTGAAATGCCCCCAAACTAAAGCAACAATATTGGCCTATCCGGTAGTTGAAGACATTATGGAGAATACTTCTGATCTAAAGGCCGATACAAGTACTTCCAGACTCGGCATGGTTCTGTCCCGGAGACAGGGAGACGAGGAACGGGTGATAGCCTTCGCCAGTAGGACACTGGACGCGGCGGGGAGGAATTATATCGTTACCGAATGGGAGTGCCTCGCGGTCGTGTGGGAAATTTGGAAGTTTAGGGATTAACTAGGCGGGTTCCACTTGAAGGCCATAACTGACCATAGCAGTCTCCGGTGACTAAACAACCTACGAAACCCTACAGGTAGACTCGCGTGTTGGGGTTTAGAACTTCAGGGTACATAGAGATTATCCACAGAAAGGGTGATCTACACCACCTCCCGAATGCTCTATCTCGGTTGGCCGAGGATGACAATAAGGTCCTGGTGGCAAACATCTCAGAAACAACAGACTCATAGTATAGGAGATGAGTGGAAGAAGTCCAGGAAATGCCGAGTATCTTCACGGACTGGAAAATAGAGGACAACAGTATAAATAAACATTGCACCGACCCCCTAACTGATCCCTTAGTTTTTTGAATTAGACTCTTGGAAGTAAGTGATCCCTGAGGAACAGAGGGTGAAGGTTATGTAGGAAGCGCACTCGGAACTCAGGCGGGAAACTGAGGTATTCATGTGATGCACAGTAGGGTCACATTAAGATACTATTGCCCGGGGATGTACCATGACAGCACGAAGTTCGTCCAACGCTGCGGCCCTTGTCAAAGGTGCAAAGTTGAACAGGCCCGCCCGGCCGAATTGATGGGCCAACGCGTAGTCGAACGACCATGGACCGTGGTTGCGGAGGACGTCATGGGACCATTTCCGAACAGGAAATCAGGCTACAAATACGTAGTAGTGTTCCAGAACCCCTTCACAAAATGGCTAAAATGCATTTCAATTCGCACAGCAACGGCCCCACTATTCGCAAAGCTTTTTTCGATTTAATAGTTTTGCGCTGGAGTACCCCTTAGGTAGTTCACACCGACAATGGTAACGAATTTTCGAATGAATTAATAGAAACGATGTGTAGAGGTATCGGAATAATTCACACTACGTATCCGTTATATTACGCCCAGGCAAATACCATCAAATGGGTCAATAGGGTCTTCAATACAATGATTGTCTCATTCTTACAGGACAATCACAAAGAGTGGGATATACATTTGCATGTGTTCCGTTTCGTGTTCAGTTTTTGACTAGAATTCCGGTTGACTGGAATTGTGATGCTAAAATTTTATTTCTCTTTGCCGAATAAAAGTGTAGGATTTGAATTTCGATTCAAAACCTGGCCTATAGATTCTTTGATCATGTAACCTACCCCGTCTTTGTTCTTGGATACAATGTACTAGAAAATAAAATCTGAATCATCAAATTGATTACAATTATGATTAAAGTATGTTTTAATAGGTTTAATAAATTTTGCAATTAAGGGCGTAATTTCGGGATAGGCCGGATAATTACCCCGTCATAGTTCAATTTATTTTTTATGTCAACATTGTGACAAGGTAATTTTTTATCCCGCACAAAATAATTAACATTCTATCTATTAACTGTGAAACGCACTGGGAAAATGAGTTCAGAACAATGAATCCTTACTAAATAAGTTGTCTAAGAACGGCGAGAGTATTAGCCGAAACCATATGAGTTCGGAAGGCTAATACTTACTTCACGGTAAACAGTTCTTCATTCAACTATTAGACTTGACATTAGTAAAACTAAATAAGATTATTACTAGATACAACTTAGCGCCTTGTCAGATTTTCGAAGTTATGTTGTAGGATGATATTAACGATAGTTGTTAGACCACGGGATTCCAGAATAATTAATATCATATCAATTTTGTTAATTCTTTGTTCCATGATTCCTTTTTCCATGCACTGCTCGAGAGAAAGAGGGGATCGATCAATCAACTACAGACACAAACTGTCGGAATCTGCTGAGGTGGCCTTGATCTCACGTGGTTGGCGCTACTAGATCTTTTGTTCTTAACAAGGACCTACAAGAGGAGGATGTCTGGCTCCTACGCAGTGGATGAGATTCCCGCTCGTTCAAGAATGCCAGGGGACCAGGATCACGATGCTGCGATAGACCTACAGGTTGAGAGGCATTAACAAACAACTAGTGACGTCGGCGGTTAGCGGACGACGTAAAGCCCGTGTGAAGCATCGGAAGCCGGCACGTGGCGACATCATGCTCTAGACACCCTTACTAGCGGCCATCACTCGTCTGTCTCTGGGGTCCTCTCTTCCTGATTCAGCCGGTCATGCGCGCTGCCCCAAACTCTAAAGGAGAAGGAGAGAGCGGATGCCATGTCACTTGTTTGTTCTGAAGTCAAGACGGGAGCTTCACGCCACGTGAAGCTCATTATTAGACCTCGGACCTTTTGAAATATGAACGGACAACAACTCTGGAAAATGAGAGAATCCCTTCCGCAAGGGCGACGACTGCCAGGTAGGACACCTCAATCAATCTCTCGATCGCGTGAAGGTTAAATGCTCGAGATTTATCCTTGTATGCCGGAATGGTAGGCACAGGTTGTGAAATCGGATATTCGCTGACCTCAGTTTAGGTCGTTTCGTCTTTTCTCTCAACATCTCCGAGTATCGAATCGTTCAAGTCAGTGTCTTTATTTATTATAAATAATAGACCGGGATACGATTCCTCTCCGCCCACAATTTAGGTAAATGTTCCATCTTACCGCGGAATTATTGTACTGGTCAGTTTGACCACGCCATGCTGTGTTCCATTCACCAAAATGTCGTTAGCGCCTTGTTTAACGTCCTGGAAATTATTATTATAGTTTGAGACAAACATCTCAGATCGTTCAAGTGAGTCCGACGCCAAGCTAATTAATTTTGTACACGATTTCTACGGTTCTATCAGTCAGTGTTGACAATCATACCAAGTTGTAACTTCACTCTGGAATATGATTTTAATCATACGAATATGATTAAGAAATAATTGCATCAATTCCCGCATTTCACATCACTAGTGTGTTATTTCCGACCCAGCTGCTTCACCCAGAAGAGCTTCTGAGCCATAGAAAGTAATTCCAATTGTATGCTACGAGCAGAGAATTATGAGTTTAGAGCCTAAAGATGTGAAGGGTAAAGATCCTCTTAGAGCCATAAAGCACTTCGGATCAATGAAAGTTCTATTCAGGAGTTTTCGAAATTCTGATCAAGTGAAGCCGACTAACTATAATGTACTAATTTTGTATTTAATTAAGGAAGGGTGATCGTGGCTACGTAGTCAATCTTCGTAAAGTGAATTTCAAATATAATAATGAACTAGAAATAAGAAAGAAAAGGTATGTGTGATTTTAGTTTGAGTTGACTTCTATCAAAGATATTTACGCAAATTTTTTTCTTATGTCTTACTTTAAGACGCAAGGCCTGATTTTTTATATAACTGAAATGCTTCGAGCGTGACTAGGCAGTCGAACTTGCGAAACTAAATGAAAAATGTGTATTCAATAAATATCAAAGTTGTTTTATTGTATCAAAAATTTCAGTCGCTTTAAACACCTCAGTAAATGATGATGCTGAGCTATAACTCTGGGAATTAAAATTAATCTAGAAATAATTCTAATACAAATACTGACCACGTGCAGAACCAGGGACGGCCTGGCTTCTTCGTGTGCCTCTTGCTGTAAAAGTACAAAAGAAATGTATAGAGTTTAATGAATCATAAAATTTTCATATTGGCTTGCGCAGAAAAAAACGAAATATAATCTTTACCCTGATTTCAGCGTAATCTCTACCTTCCATATGGAGGTTAAAGCCACTGTCAGAGCGGTTAATCAGTTCGGATTACATGAAAGTTCTGTTCAGGGATTTTTCAAAATTCGTATCGAGTGAAGCCAATGTGTTATATAGATTTAAAAAAGTGCCTCAATTGAAGCACAAGTGTTGTAATTAATTTTGAAATTTTCCAAAATCTATTTGTTATATGTATGACCATTTTTCTTGGGTCGCAGTTTAGCATGCAAGTACTGATTTTTTATTTAATTAAGGAAGGGTAATCGTGGCTACGTAGTCAAACTTTGAAAAGTGATTCAAAAATATACTAATAAACTATAAAATCAATTTGAAATATTATAGTTGTAGGTAGGGACGAAAATTTAAAATGTTAGAAAAAAATAAAAACTGAAAGAAATCAACATTATTATTTAAGTGTCTCGTTTTCATAACGCTAAAGAACTATGAGCATAGCAAATCAGTCTATTCATGATATTAATAAAATACTGACCACGTGTAGAACCACTGTTACTACCAGTACCCACTCGTATTTGCCTTAAGAGAGGTAATGACTCAACTTCGTTTCCATCGACTTGTGAGCGTGAATCTGTAAAAGGACAAGAGAAACGTATCAAATTCATTGCATGACCAATTTTTGATTATCACTTGCACAGAAAAAAAGAAACAGAGTTTAATCTTTACCATGATTTCAGAGTCATCTTTACTTGTAACAAAAATTACCATAAGCTGTTAGAATCTACTATTTTCTTTTGGTTCGATGTGAAAAAAGATAAGTACTAGAAAAATTACACGCAAAGAATATGCACTTCTGTTTTCTTCTGCGTGTCTGTCTTATTATGTTTCAAATTGCATTAGTGTGTAACCCAGCCACTTTAATTTAATCAAAAATTTCTTATAGAGAATAGCTTATGCCATCTAACTTTTTAATTGATAGAAGCCACTTTGCCTGATTTGTTTGGTGATATTTGATGAGAACTAATTCAGCAACGTTGCTTTTGAAGTTACACTAATGTATGACTTGACACTAAATTCTTGAAAAAATGCGAATATAGTGGCATTTCAAATATATTATATAGGAATATAAAAAACTCGTTAGCTATCCTCAATACTTGATGATTTTTCTTTGAAAATAGGCTATTCGGACGAAAAACGCAAACATAACCTAAAATTCTGAAAATTTCTTAGCTTTCCGCCCTTGTATAAAAAAATGTTTGTAATGAAAATCAATTGATTCAAGTGGGACTTTTTGGAATGCAAAATTGTGAATAACTATTTTCTAATTTCATCTTTCATTCTTGACATAACACCTAATATACATGCATTTATCAGTTCGTAAGATATTGCAGGTATTCAGACTGATACGGTTTTTTAATGACGAGGAATGAATGCTACATCCATAAGAGTATTCGAAGCAATTGTATGCAATTGAGGTCCATGGAAAAGTTTAATTTTCTACTCAAAAAATTACTTTATCAAATAGTTGAATTTTCAACAGAAGAAAACAGTGAAATTCAACTTTCATACGATAAACCATTTGCAACGTACAGCGTTATAGACAAATGATTTTTTAACAAAATTGACATATTTGCATCGTTGTATCGCAGAATTTATTGCTTAGGAAAATATGAAACTTTTACGGCTAAGCAGTGAAAATCGGTTTCCTCCTTAAAACACTAAGCTCATCGGAAGAAAATAAGTCCTTAAAATAAAATAAAAACCAAAACACTCAGGACGAGTCAGCAACGACCCCTCTAGAAAAAGCATCTTCACCTGGAAGATGGAGATTACCGAAGCAGTCTTAGAACACACTTCGAAATTTAAGTGGGGAACCATCTGGGAGTAACCCTAGCGATAATAATTCCAGGGGTTCAAAGCAAACGAAGAAAACCTTGAAGATCTAGATTGCCGGAAGCTTCTAGAAAGAGGTTGAGATACCATTTGTTAAATGAATCGGACGCAACAACTATTCAGACGGGGGCTCCGAAGAGGGGCTATTCTGATAGCAGCACACCGAATAAAATTAGGGAACAGAACAAGATGCGGCTGAGAGGTCCCGAAGTCTATTATAGCCAGGTTCTTCAAAGTCACCTGAAAGTAGCCATAGTCGCCGCGGGGTTCCCAATCACCAAACTTGATGATGATTAAACCAAGGCAATTGAAGCAGCATCACATTAATATCTATTGATATATACACTGATATATGATGATTGGCAGGCTCCAGCCTATGGTGATTTGCTCAGCATATCTACCATTTTACTCGTAGGGTCCGAAATCTTGAGACTGGTGAAATTTGGTGGACTATTGCTGCGTCTAAGAATGGCCATTGCTTATTGGATAGGATGCTAACGCACATCATTTGACTGGTGGTAGTAAGGACACCAACCGTGACATCTATATGTTTCGATGTAATTTCTATGACCTTATATTTGAAAAGTATTGCAAAGTTTTTAAGGGATACCAGGTATCGTCCGATACGTCCGTATTGGATTATACACAGATATGCTTCAACTTGAAAGCCGATAGACCTAATGTTCGAAGGTATAGAAATCCGCAAGCAACTGACTGAGATACTTTGAGGGAAGATCTCAACAGTTTGCTGGGCGCTATCCTGGGAAAAATCAAGTCTATTGAACAAATTGAGTTTGCTTTCGTGATAAAAAAAAACACAGGGATGCACCCTGGTGGAATTCTGGACTGGATGACCGGAAAAAACACACTTGACGCTTTTTTAACATGGCTAAACAGAACGGAAATTAAGACTTGTACAGGTCAACGTTAACAAGATATAATAATGCGATATAAAATAACGTCAGGCACCTTGAGGGGTAACTCATCATGTGAACTGAAGGCATTGATATTGCCATCGGGTGAAATTGCTGAGGCGACCAATGAAATTCTTAAGCACCTATTGAAAAGTAGTCAGTCATTCAAAAATTAGATGGGTAGTTAAACAATTTAAACTGATAATTCAAACTGTTAAATTAAGCTGATGATGAATTATTCCCTGCATTAATTCAAGAAAGATTTCAGACATTAGTAGCACCATTATGCAGCACCTTTCAGGCATGCTTAGCAAAAGGATACACCACGGTATCTTGAAAATGTGTTAAGAAAATCTTCATTCCAAAGCCGGGTAAGGATACCTACTATAAGGCAAAATCCTTTAGACCGATCAGCTTGACTTCATTCATGCTGAAAGTACTAGAGAAATTAGTAGACCCTTATTTGAAAAAGGAAATCCTAGCGGAAAAACCTCTCCATAAGAATCTATTTTTGCGTTTCCCTCTCGCATTATTAATACTATCAGGAAAGGTGAAGTAGCAAATGCAGCATTTTCAGAAATAGAGGGGCATTTAGTAACATCTAAATTGAATCCATATACGGTTCTGCTGAAATACACGGAGTTGCTAACACGGTAAACAGGTTTTGGCTTCTTATTAATGACCTGATTCGTATATTAAATGAATCGGGTGTTTACACTGAAGACTATGTAGATGATCTGATGATCCTGCTAACAGGGAAACATGAGGGCATATTAGCGGAACTCATGCAGTCAGCGATCAACATAGTACGCAATTGTAAAAAAAAGTTAAGAAGGCTTTTTGGGCTTTTAGATGCGCAACAGAGAAAACCTGGGGCTTCAGCTAGGATAAGTTCACGGCTATGCAGGGTGCCTCACCACCTATGATTTGTATAAGCAGAAACTATGTAACAGTTTAGTTTAGATACAAAGAAGCCTAAAAGTTGGGCCTAATCAACCAATTTGGATCGAGCTTCGAGCTTTAGGGACTATTTTCACGTGTCCCAAGCGTTGAGATAGTGTGTGCGTGTAAGTGGTCGCTGAAGCTTGCTCCATGTTGGTTGATTAGTCTCAACTTTGAAGTTTTTTATACCTAAACTAAGCTTGTTTACAGCTTTCTGCTTTGGTACTTTTTTGTTGATTTATTTGTGCTCTATTACATACTTTCGGCTGCTTCATAGGTAGCAGGACACCCAGTATACAATGATAATCAAGCTCATAATAGCATGTACATCAACGATCTGGTTGCCAGGGACATCTTAGTTTTGTTAAAAAGTTAAAAGCATCAACTTAAGTTCCTTTTTGTCCCAAGCACAGGCCAAGTAGCTACACCATGGCTCAGTGTGAAAATTAGAGATTTAATAAGGGCGCAATTCTCAAAACGTAGACTAGCTAACAGAACTAAAAATCCCCTAATTCAAAAAGAATTCCGTAAACTTCGTAACCTAGTGCAAACAAAGATTAAAGACTCAAACATCCAGTATAATTACAACGCTATCAGAAGAAGGGAAAAAAGGATAATGTATGTCATTTACTACGACATTTGCGTCTAATTCCGCCTAAGCGTGAAGACCTCGAGGTGGACTTCATGCCTTCGGATTTTCTTTGGTCGTTTTCACCATCTAATCAGCCCTCTACAGTGACAACAAACATCGTCCTGCGCAGAGATCCTTTTGATGATTGTAACCTTTTCTTCTGAGGCATCTCCCCTGTGTCCTTAATCGACGAAATTTCTAAAGTCCCTCAAATCGCTATTGGCCCAGATGGTATCTCTATTAAAATGATCAGACTTGCCCTGCCTGTTATTTGAGCGATTTTGTTGCAGATTTACAACTTCTCGCCAGAGAGTGGGATTTTCCCAGATAGATGGAAGATGGCAGTCATCCATCCTGTTCCCAAGATCTCAAAGACTTCTTCAGCCAATGCCTTACGTCCTACCTCTATTTTGAACGCTCTGCCTAAGCCGATTGAGCGGATAGGTCGGCAATTTATCGATTGCCCTCCTTGATGTCGTGAAAGATTGATGATTTCTAACGAACCGCACTCTGTCCTGGAAGAAACACGTAATGGCCATTTCCAGAGACATTTTTAGAATTTTGAAGCCGCTACATGAAAAGAAAAACTCCCTTTCTACTTCAACCAGGATTTCATCAGTAAAAAGCTTCATTGTACCATTTTTTGATTATATTGGCATTGCATTTTTGCAAGACGGATAACTTGAATGGAAAATTGGAACAAGCAACTATACTCCATATTCGCAGATGAGACCCCTCAATAGATATTTGAAATATTCTCATTTGTTCATAG
The DNA here is from genome assembly GCA_011634705.1 of Andricus grossulariae. Lineage (NCBI taxonomy): Eukaryota > Metazoa > Arthropoda > Insecta > Hymenoptera > Cynipidae > Andricus > Andricus grossulariae. The sequence continues at coordinate 38,259,215 of JAABKJ010000755.1, read as the reverse complement.
AAATCCTAACTAGGCAAGACTTCATGATAGAAGTTTAGTCCTAAAAATGCCAACACATAGAACTTGCAAAATGCAGAGGTCGTTCGTGATAAGGACTGCCCGCTTGTGGAATAATTTTTATTGGTAAGAAATTTGCTCAAACAAATCATAATTGTTTTAATAATTCAAATCTCGATGAATGGACGCGTTTAATTTTTATATGAACTCAAGACATTTACTGCCGATGTTCTATGTAGATTTGAAAAAATCCCAAATTGAGGCCTAAATCTTTTACTTAGTTGTGAAATTGTCAAAAATCAATTTTAGTTTTGTATGACTTTAGTTCGTGTTAACTTGTATCAAAGACGTCTATATTTAATTTTGCCTCAGGTCTTAGTTTAAGGCGCACGTAATGATATTTAATGTAACTAAAATGGGACGAGAGTGGCTAGGCAGTCGAGATTTGGAAACTGAATGAAAAATATATAATAAATGAATATTAAACTTATTTTCTTGTATATAAAACTTAAGCCCCTTGAACGACAATAGCTACTGATGAACTGAATCCAAAAAATTATAATTTTATGTGGGAACAAAATTTAAAAAATGAAAAAAGTCACAACTGAAAATATCAACATTAGTTTTAAAAACGTATCTCATTTTCATTATGCCAAGATTTAATTCGGAGAATCAAAATTTAATCTACAAATAATTTCAATAAAAATACTCACGATGTTGTGCAACAGGGGCTTGTTGCCAGCCTGTATTGAGAAATTCCTCAGCATTGTTGTAGCCTGATCGTTCGATTAATGCTGTAAAAGTACAAAAGAGTTGTGTAAAGTTTAATGAATCAAGAACTTTTCATATTAACTTCCCACAGAAAAAAACGAACTGTAATCCTTACCCTGATTTCAGACTAATCTTTACCTGGAACGAAAATTACCTTCACGTGTTAAGATTTACTATCTTCTTCTGATAGATAGCCTAGTACATTCTAATTTAGAGTAGGGTACGAATGGGTCAATATTGCGAAGGTTTTGTTGTATGTTGATTCAACGAGAACATTCTAATTTAGAGTGGGCTCAAGGAAGGTCAACATTGCGAGGATTTTGCCAAACTTTGAGCAAAAAAGAACATTCTTATTTAGAGTGCTTTACGAATGGATCAAGACAGCAAAAGCTTTGCGGTTTTGAAATCCGCCGAGCGCATTCTGATTCAGATTGGTGTAAGAATTGGTCAATATTGCAAAGGTTTCACTATCTTATGACTCATTCAGTACATCCTAATTCAGAGTGAGTTGGGAATGGGTCATAATTGCGAAGTCTTTCCACCTGAAGATGATGTTTAAATTTAGATTGTTGTAAGAATGGTTCAAGATTGCCAAGGTTTTGCGTCTTGAATCCGCCGAACACATTCTAATTTAGATGGGGGTAAAAGTGAGTCAAAATTGTGAAGGTTTCGTGGCCTTGAGAACCGCTAAGTGCATTCTAATTTAGAGTTAGGTAGGAATCGGTCAAGATTATGATGGACTCGCAATCTTGCGAACCAACGAGAATATTGTAATTTAGAGTGCAGTCGTAGAACTTACCAAGCACATTCTAATTGAGAGTGTGTTAAGAATGGGTCAAGATTGCAAAGGCTTAGCGGTCTTGTAACCCTAATAGAATATTCTATTTACAAGTGGGGTAAGAATGAGTGCAGATTTCGAAAGTTTCGCGGTCTTGTGAGAATAAAAGTGCCTGAATTGAACCCTAAATCTTTTACTAAATGATGATGCTAAGATCTAACTCTTGCAATTGAAATTTCATCTACAAATAATGTACATAAAATACTGACCATGTACATTCCTATGGACGGTCTGGCCGGTTTCCGTGTGTTCTGTAAAAGTACAAAAGAAATGTATACAGTTAAATGAATCATAAACTGTTCATATTGACTTGCACAGTAAAAACAAAATGTGATCTTTACCCTGATTTCAGAGTAATCTCTACGAAAATGTAAAATGATGAACAAAATAAAAACTGAAAGAAATCAATATTATTATTTGAGTGTCTCATTTTCATAATGCTAATGTCTAACTCGGAGAACTAAAAATTAATCTATTCATGATTTTAATAAAATACTGACCATGTGTAGAACCACGGGTACGGCCACGGGCACCTTCTTGGTTTGTTCGTATCGGCCTTACGACAGGTAATGAAAGATCTCGGCGGTTATCTGCTTGTGAGCTTAATTCTGTAAAAGGACAAGAGAAACGTATCAATTTTATTGAATCATCAATTTTCCATCATCACTTGCCACAGAAAAAGAAAGATTAATCTTTCCCTAATTTCAGAGTAATCTTTACCTGCAACCGAAATTACCTTCAGCTGTTAGGATCAACTATTTTCTTTTGGTTCGATGTGAAAACAAATTTTACCATTCGAAAAATTAAATACAAAGAATATCCATTTCTGGTTTCTTCTGTGTCTATCTAATTATTTTTTTTAATTGCATTACAGGGTAACCCGTCCTCTTATAATTTCAACAAAATTTTCTCATAGGGAATAGTTTACGACTTCAGTTTTGGTGAACATTTTTAACAAATATGTTAATTTACAACCAAATAGTTCAATTTGCAAATTTAATTATGAATCTTCAACCAAAAATTGAATTTTTCACTATGTAGTTCTACTTTCAAACAAGTAGCAGTTGAATTCCAATAAAAATAGTAATTTTCAACAAAATAGTTGAATCCTCTACCAATACAAATCAATTCTCAAACCAAATGGGATGAACTTTTAACCAAGATGACAAATTTTCTACCAAAAAAGACAACTCTTGAAAAAAACACATGAAGTTTTAACCAATGAGATGAATTTTTAACACAAATGATAAATCTTCAACAAAAAAAGAATTTCTAACAAAGTCTTTCAACTTTTAACGAAGTAGTTGAATTTTTAACCAAAAGAGATCAATTTTCAACTAAAATGATAAATCTTCAAGAACAATTTCATAAATTGTCAGCAAATGAGCTCAACATTCAAACAAGTAGTCGAATTTTGAACCAGAAAGATCAATTTTTAAAAAATAAGAATAATATTGTACCAAAAAAGAAAATTTTTCAACAAAATACGTGAATATTTAACCACATAATTACATTTTCGACCAAAAAAGATAGCTTTTAAGATGAAAATTAAATATTAAATTCAAAAAATGCAATAGTAACATTTTCCGTTTAAAAAATTAACCCTCAACAAAAAAAAAAAACTGTGTCAACCAAATATTCAAATTTTCAACCCAAGCCATGAATTTTTTAAAAAAAGTGACGAATCGTAAAAAAAATTGATTATTTATAAAGCAGTTCTACTTTTGAACCAAGAAAGATCAAATTAAAATTATATGTATATACATATTGAAACGGTAATATAGTGTGAACGTTCTATTTTTCATGATTGCTTTAATATTTGTTACTTATTTCGCACTTATTTTAATTCTTAGCTACCTAAAAAAAATTATCATTTGATAAATTTATAATCATAAAATTCATAATAAACATTGATATTAAAACAGATTTATTTTCTTTGCCAGGTTTTTATAACTAAAAAAAAGTACGCATCCTGTAAAAAAACAATTTTGATAATTAAAATTATATATCGCACCTTGTGTCCTTTGACATTCATTAATTTGTTTATCTTCAATGTTATTTTTAACGAATCGAACAAAAAATACGCATCGTATCAAAGCATGATTTATAACATATTCATAGATCTTTTTTGGGTGAACAACTTTTATTTAATAATTTTTTTCGTAACTTGTGCTGTTTTCCCAAAAATTTACTTTTTTTATGGTAAATGTTATCTTATAAATTCAAAAAAGGATCGATAACAAATTTTTACCTTTTCTTCGGCTAAACAACTTTTCTCGATTCATTTTCTTTTCGTGTCTTGTGTCGTTTGTTCAAAAATTTAATTTTTTTCATCAAGGTTATTTCTTACGATTAAAACAAAAAATATGCATCCTATCAAAAAAGATTAATAACAAATTTGTAGCTCTTTTTTGGGTGAACAACTTTTTTCGCTTTATTTGCTTCGTAGCTTGTGTCGTTTGTCCCAAAATTTTATTTTTATTTTTAATATGGTTTCCTACGAATAAAACGAATACAAAGCCTACTATCCAAAAGTGACGAATGACAAATTTTCAGACCTTTTTTGGGTTCACAATTTTTGACACTTCATTTGTTCCGTATCTGACATAGTTTAACCGCAAAATAGAATTTTTGATATTTTATTATTTTTTGTGCGATCCAAATTTTAATTCTTGATGTTTGAAGAAAATTCGAAAAGCTGTTCTGATAATCTTGCAGGGCTTTCAGAAAGCAACATTTTTTTCTCTTGATTTTTTTTTATATCGTGCGTTGGTTTATCTTAAAATGTTCGTTTCTGAAAGATTTTTTTTTAATTTTGCTAACGCTATAGTTATAGTTAAAGTTAATAGTAAAGTTAATAGCTATAGTGAAAGTATATATATAAACCCATTCGGGTTTCGGTTTCTATTTCTTTCGAATAGAACTGAAGGGCCTATGACAAAGCCACCGAACGCGTCCTCGGGTTGCGGATAGAGGGTCCCTGTACCTTAAATTTTTTTATTTCAAGTGTTATTTTTGACGAATAAAACAAAAAATACGCGTCCTATCAAAAAGTGGTTAATAAAAAATTTGTAGATCTTTTTCAGGTGCACGATTTTTGTATCTTCATTTTTTTTTGTATCTTGCATAGTTTGACCGCAAAATGGAATTTTTCATTATTTTTTGTGGAATCAAAATTTGAATTTTCGATTTTTCGAAAAAATTCAAAAAGCTGTTATGATAATCTTGTAGAGCTCTCAAAAAGAAACGTTTTTCTCCTCCTGACTTTTTTTATATCATGCGTTGTTCGGCTTAAAATATTAATTTTCGTTTGTTTTTTGGGATATTTAAAATGCTATAACTCTAATAATTTTCATTTCATCAAAAAAATTCACTTTGATAAATTGTTTTTTTTTGGAGTACTATTAATAACCGTGCTTAAAATTTTAAAATTTTCAAAAAAGTGGTCTCAACAAATTTCAAAATGTGCTCAGTTTTTGAATTTGGATCCAAAATAGCTGGTTGACGAACTTGTTCTTTCTTTTCAGGCCTTCAATAAGTGTGCTAAAGCACAATCGAATCCGATCAATCTTTCGAAAGTTATCGTGCCTACACGATACTACAGACTAGAGACAGACGGACGGACAGACAGACAGACACCTTCGTAAAAACCATTTTTTCAGACTCAGGGGGCCTCAAAACGTCGACATTTTATTGAATCCGCGAAAGTCGTTTTTCACATAAAACCAATACCTTCTCATTGAGATGAGAATGTAAAAAAAGGATTAGGAAATTCGGTCAATATTCTCAATAGTGAAGTTAATCTTCAGGCGAATGCAAAATTACTCAAACTCCCAGCATAAGTTGAACGGGTTGACAGATTTTTTAAATCTTTTTTTAATCATCTCCTTATTATGTAATGAAGCTAATGCAGCATATTAAAATTCAATTTCTTAATATTATCAACAATTATTAATTTCATTCAACCGGCTCGAATCGTGTAACACTCTAATAATAGGAAGGTCGGGTGAGTTATAACTGACAGTCAATATACCCCCTGGGTTCCAGTATCGTCGAAAAATGTCACGCTTGGCTCCCCGACTTGTCCTTCTTGAAAGGGGGAGCGCCTGCTTTCGTTCATCATGGATACTTTCCCGGTGGCGGATTGCTGGATTCCAGACGCATTAATGAAGCACATTTTCGATTAATTAAAAAAAAACAGACCATTTTTCGAAAAAAGGGCACCAATAGGTTTTGTATTATGCCATTAAGATTATGTGGTTGAAATATTACATCAAACAGTTCATCCTTGTAGGAGGAAACATGTCATTTGTAATACATGGACTAAGAATCCAGCCTGAGGTAGCGCCTTAAGGGTGTGGCACCATAGGTTTTATAGCTTGAGCGCCAGGGGAGCTACAAGGAGCTTCCAGCCCGGTTTAAAACTAACTAACTAACAGCAAAATGTACAGAACTGCAACACAACAACATAAAAAATGACCATACTCACAACTGCGGTATAGATTAGGAATTGAAAAAAAAAGGTTATAAATTTATTACATTTTTGAAACTTCGTATATTGAATAACGTAAAAATAATTGAAGAATTAGTGAAACATTTGAATTATGCCGGAAGAGACGCAGAAACTATTCTTATTACGCATACATAATTTTTAAGATGTATAGTTTTGTATTATCTTATTATGGTACATTGTTATCAGGAAAATGTACAGAACTCCGACGCTGCGATATTAAAAATAATCAAACCCATAAATTTCGTAAAAATTGACAATTTGTTTAAAATAATTCCGCAAACTTATTATATTTTTGAGTTCTTCTATATCGGATAATGTAAAAATAATAAGAGAATTATTCAACCTCTTCAAGAACGCTAAAAGTGACTCAGAAACCATTTTTGGTACGCATAAATTTTTTCTGTGCATATATATAGTTTACTTTGTCTTGTAATAATACATTTCTATCAGAAAAATGTACAAAAGTCCGACGCAACAATGTAGAAGTTGGTTAATATTGCAAATATAGGAGCGTGTTAAAAGCGGTATATTTTGACTTAAGACGGATTAATAATCTTCAAGTTCGAAAATGACAAGGTACCTAGTTTGGGAAAATGATTCTGGCCAAAAACTAAGTAATCGACTTGTTTGAGGTACGTGAACAACAAACTTGATAATTTTGACTATTTTCTGCACTTCATTTAAATTATTAATATTACGCAAATAATGGCCCTTTTTGACACGCAGCTTTTCAAATCAGAAAACACTATATGGAATTAAAATACAAAGTTTTTTAAATTTCTACATAGCTAACGAAGACATTTAAAATAGCCACAATAACAATACTGCCAAATTTTTAAACGGACTTTAAAAAAAATATATAATGCTTTTGTCTGACAATTTTAACCCAACCTCCCCCGTACCCTAAATAACGCTTTTTCTATAGTAAGTGTATGTAAGTATATGTTACCATAACATGATCGTAATATTTGAAGTAAACTCCTCCCCAAACGCGTTACGTTTTTTTTAGGCGCCCCTAATTTTCAGATTGCTAGACGTTTTGATTAAATTTCAAATCATATTCCTGAATTTCTTCTTGCGTCAATTTTAACACAAGATTACTTTCCCCTTTAGGACCAACTGGGTATATTTTAACTGGATTACCATTTGAATATATTGCACGAAGAATATTATCGGTATCTATTAGAGCAACGATTACATTTTGGAATTTTGTTTGCAGTACCCTAAATTTACCGTCTTTTCCGGTTATATTTTTTGCAATGTTAGACTTTGATCCTGACATGTGGTAAAGACCAGTAGGAGGAAGATTAGTTTTGACCTCTTCAAGGAGACTTTTATTGTACGGCGAACCTAATTCTGTAAAAAGAAATAGAAATCGATCAATTTTATTGAATAAAAGAATTACGTGAAAAAAAATAACACTGTTTAGGACAAACAGGAAATACAGTGAACCCCGAAGATATGATCCCTGGAGTTATGAATTCCGAGAATTGACGCCGCGACGCGAGTAGGGTTGAAAGGAGCTGCGCGGGGTGTGCGGTGTTCATTAAGGCATGAAAAATAGAAGCGTTGCGGTAAGGCGCTGTGCCCTAACGGCCTACCAGTTTAACTGCGTCATGAAGTTGCAACAGTTTTATCGAATTGGAAGGCTCACGCGTAGTAAATAGGTGATGGTGAGCTCACGTCGACCAGCAGTGGAGCACCGAAGCTGGAAGCCAACTGAAGCCGATGGGACTGATTCACTGATCGGATTATTTCGTACGATCGCATCGCCTGTCCTTGACATTGACAACAGCGTTATCTGATACGCGAATATATGTCGCGAAGTAGTATTTTGAAGTTATTGGAGAAATTGTGATAAAAAGGAGCAATAAATATCAATTCCTTTCAATCAAAAATGTTATACTACGGTTTAAACTCAATTATTTACTATAATATTTCTTGTCAATATTTAATTTAAATTCAAATTTCTTCTGAATTGGTGGCGCTGTTGTTCCCTGTCGCCAACGGGCTCTACGATTCGACAAAGAAAACATAGTAGAAGAAGAAGTATTGGATCTACAGAGAGAGAAAGAGAGTATGATCGTTTCGAAACGAAAAGTACATGTCATTGGAACACAATTGGATCATCTCTGACTATCTCATATGGTAGAAAGAGAGGTCCGATCGACTTCAAGCATCAAAGTCCCACTGTAGTGTTTTGCAATATCAAACTGTCAGATGTTGACGTGTGAATTGTGAAAACTGTGTTTTTCGTGGACAGTAAATTTAATATTTATAAAAGTAAGTGATTTTATGTTGGATAACTTCTTCGTATGTCTGGTTATGAAACCGCGTCACCATTATGCGCTATACACGCAAAATTGCGTACTTCCCACTTGAAGTGTATACGTGCGGGCTTTTGGTGAAAATAGTCATGTTTTTTTAGATACTGCTGACTTCGAATGGCCTAATCGTGTAAACGAGATGCCCAACAGCCCGCAAACGTCTTTAATACGTGAGCAGGAAGAACATTTATTTTAACGTGTAAGAGCAAAATAACTAACTTCTGGGAGTTAGGTCCAAGATCGGCCCCAAAATCGATCATCTTTAGTATGAATTTGAGAAACTTTCTGCGATTTTTTCGGACTTTTTTTATAACAAGTTTCAAAATTTTCAAATTTATACTAGCATTAATCCGATATGACACTATATTGTATGCTATTACATTATTATAGTTACCAATGGAATTAAAGAAAACCATCAAAGTGAAGAGCAGAGTACCACGAAAGATTTTCATCTTCTGTAAAAGAAGAGTACATTTGTTACTTCTATACACATCAGGATATATTAAATCTTTATAATATAACTATTTTTTGTTATTTACATATAATTATAAATTTGAAATCAAAGATTGTATACCTTTATTTTTCTTTAATTTTCTTTTGAGAGTAATTACGTCTTAATGGAACAGAAACTGGCGAAATGTGTTGCACTGTTACAATACGTTCTTCTCTTCATACATATAATGTTAAAATATAAAAAATAGCTGATACTTTTTATTGAGGCCTGAAAAGATAGAACATTTTCTAAAAACAAGTTCATAAACTTGTTGTGTTTTTAAAGCCTCGAATAGAGGACAATGTAAAAATAAAAGGGTTACTCACATTTTTTAATTGTGCCGGACGAGACCCAGAAGCCATTTTAGTACCATACATATTTTTTTTAGATATATAGCATTATTTTATTTTGTTATTGTAAATTAGTCTAAAAAAATATACAAAATTCTGAAGAAGTGATATTAAAAATAATCAAACTCACAAGTTTGGTAAAGATAGGAATTTTTTCAAAAACAAGTTCATAAACTTTTTATATTTTTAAACCTAGCATTTTGAAAAATATCCGAATAAAAGAATTACTAAAACTTTTTCATGGCGCAGAACGAGAATCAGAAGCCACTTTTAGTATCTGTACATATTTTTATATGTATATTTTTTTTTATCTTGTTATTGTGCATTGTTATCAGACATATGCACAGAACTCCGACGCAGCAACATGAAAAATGATTATACGGCTGTGTTAGAGATAAGGATATTTGAAAAACAAGTTTATAAATTTCTTAGACGTTTAAAACCGTGCGCATTAAATATCTTCGAAATAATCAAATGTCGTATAGCTACACGGGTTTTACGACACCTACCGAGAAAGCAAGGTTTTTGTAATGTGCTAAATTGCCGACCGATCAAGGTCCAGATATTTGCTAAGTTACCGACAAAGCGAAGTTCTGATGTGTGCTAAGTTACCAGCCGAACAAGATTCTGATCTTTGCTAAGTTATCGACGGAGTAAGGTTCTGATCTTTGCTAAGTTACTGACCGAGCAAGGTTCTGATCTTTGCTAAGTTACCGACCGAGCAAGGTTCTGATTTGTGCTAGGTTACTCACCTAGCAAGTTTCTGATCTGTGCTAAGTTACTGTCCGAGCAAGGCTCTGATATGTGCTAAGTTACTGACCACGTAAGGTTCTGACATGTGCTAAGTGACTGACCACGTAATGTTCTGATATGTGCAAAGTTACCGACTGTCGACATTACCCTCGGTCAATAATGTAGATTTCTGCTAGGAATTAGGCATCATTTAATAAAGTAAGTATTTGTACCTATCTCCTGACTCCTATCTGCTGACTTTGTACAATTTATGTTAGTAAAGCGTTTAAAATTTGAATATTACGCGCGGAAACGATAACTCGAGCTGAGAGGCGCGCAAGTTCATCGAGTGAGACCTTCACTACTTAAGTGAGTGGGGGTATGGCGCGTGGAGAGTAAGCCACTGCTGACCTATAAAGCGCGTGTTCTCTCGCTGCTCGGCACTTCGGCGGCGGCAGCAGCCCAGGGACAATGAGGCAGGAAGAGTATTTGGAAGCAGCTCAGTATTCATCATGTCTGGAAAATACAATAATTCTGCGGAAGATGATGAGAGGCCACTGAAACATTCTATAGATGCACTAAATAATATTCTTAGTGCCCATTATTCGACCTTTAAAAAGCAAAGGTGTATCAATTTGATTTAACAAATTATAAGCTTCAGTGCTCTCGTCTAATTGAATTTGAAGCGAGGTGCCGGTGTTCACATGCTTAATACTGCTACTCCTGCCGATTCTGATGGAAATGATATAACTGAACGTGTGCACTGGATTGACTGTAAAAAAGCATTCAAATTTCGTCTTCAAGATAGTGTAATCATAAACCTTGTTCATAAAGATATAAATGCTTTCTTAGATGACGCTCCAATGTTATTCCAAGAGCGAATGCAAAAAGTTTTGAATAAGTATGGAGCGATAAAAGCCTATGGCGTTCTTGCTGCAAAATTCCGAAGAATGATGAATTATGGAGAGGTAATTGAGCTGGAGTATTCTATGGTTAAGAGGAATCAGATCTTCAACACCACTGTACTAGACGACTGGTTCGATGAAAATATGAGACAACCGATCATGCGAAAAATCGAAGAGTTCCAAGAAATAAGTTCTGAATGGACCTTACATTCAATTATAAAACTAGAAATTAATGTAAATAAGTATAATTCTTTGAGGGCTAGTTCTTTCGTTACCCTATGTTTTCCGATTAAGATCAAAAGAACATGTGTCAATGTAGAAAATAGAAATGACAATCAATGCTTCAAATGGGAGTTCTATCAGCATTATATCCAGGCAGTGCTAAAAATTATAATCCTGCACGAGTTTCTAACTATAAGAAACATGAAAATGTATCAAATTTCACTGGAATAGAGTTTTCATTGACGCTAAAGAATATTCCAAAATTTAAGCGAGAAAGTGACATCTCGATCAATGTTTATGGTCTTGTAAGAAGAAAGTTCAATTACACCTTTGGGCCTCTTCATCTTTCATTAGAGAAGAGGGAGCAACATGTTAATCTTCTGCATGCGCATGACTTTTATGTTGACGAGAGTCTTGAAGATGATATAGATTGAGATGAAGACATTGATTATGTCTCAAATTTCCACTAAGTATGGATTAAGGATTTGTCTCAACTAGTTGGTGGATAACTGTCGAAAGATAAGGGTAAAAAATACATCTGTGATCGATGTTTACTGTTTCTGAGGTCAAGATAATTTGTCTGTGCATGACGAGGTTTGTAAAAAGGTAAATCAATATAAAATTAGACTACAGAAACCTGGAAGCAATACCATAAAGTTTAAAAACCATTAAAATGAGGAAAAGGTACCGTTCTTCGTCTACGCCGATTCCGAGTGTCTGTTGGTTTCTGCTCAAGAATGTCAGGAGTAGAAGGCATGTCCTGAAAATATAGCGGATCCTGCACAATGGTTTGCAGAAGAACTGCGACAATTAGCAGAGAACGCTAAGACAGTATTCATGTGGAAGACTTGACTAAGGAACAGAAGGCGTCCTTTAGAGAAGTGACTATAGAGGTAAATATAGAGGAGCCGCCCAAAAAGATTGTAACTTGAGCTACCAAGATTCACTAACCGTACCAGTTGCTCTTCACAATCTAAGTGGATATGATGCTCATTTTATTATTCAGGCAGTGTCTGCTCACTTTAATGGTAGAAATTATCTTCTCCCTTTAAACAAAGAAAAATATATCTCTCTCACAAATCATATGAAAGACAGTGAGGCAAAATTCCGATTCGTACACTTATTCAGATTTATGGCATCATCTTTAAATAATTTATCGTCATACTTGGATGAACACAAAAAAGTAAATACAGTTTTCTCACATTTAGGCAATGAAAAAGTACAACTGCTTACACGTAAAGGAGTTTTTCCTTCCCAGTATTTTTACTCTAAAGAAAAACTCAAAGAGACGCAATTACCACCTAAAGAAAAGTTCTACAGTAAACTGAATGACTCTTCAGCTTCAGAAGAAGATTATGAACATACGCAACGAGTATGCGTTCGAATATTATTGCAAGACTCTTGGTGGTTATGCATGCCTGTATATTAAAACAGATGTGTTTCTGCTTGCTGATATCTTTGAAAACTTTAGAGATCAGTGTCTGAAAGCATATGGTCTACATCCAGCACACTATTATGCGACTCCTGATTTGACATGGGATGCCATGTTAATGTATATTAGAATGAAGTTAGAACTCCTCACTGACATTGATAAAGTCCTGTTTATTGAGCTAGGTGAAAGAGATGGAGTTAGTCAATGCTCAAACCGTTACGCAAAAGCATGGAAGTTTACAATGAAAATGATGAAATCATTTATGTGGTATACTTTGACGCGAACAACCTGTATGGTTGGGCAATGGCACAAGCGCTTCCATTTGGTGGTTTCGAGTGGATATCAAATGTAGACAATATTTCCAACTTTAATGTTCCTGATATGCACACTGATTTGCCTTTATGCCCTGAATACTCGAAACCACCAAGGTCAAAAGAGGAGAAACTCCTAACTACACTTCTGCCGAAACAAAAGCACGTTCTTCATCACCGTGCACTCAAACAAGCAGTTGCAAATGGTCTGAAGCTGGTTAAAATTCACCGTATACTAAAATTTAATCAGTCTACATGGCTTAAGACCTACATTGATTATAAAACATCAATGAGAGCAACTGCTCTCAAAGCAGGCGTAGTTAAGAAAACTATCAGCTTTAATGATTACGTTGTCTGTCTGCGAAATATTACGCCTCAAACTAGAATGCAGTATGTTCTTACTCCATTTGTAGAAGATCGCTTATATGGAAAAAGTTTTGTAATAACATTCAAATACTTGTGGCTATTGTTTGAGCGTATATGTTCGAAAGAACTATAATTTTTCTCCTGTGCATTTGAAGCAATAAGAATATATTCATAGTTGTTTCGATCTTCGCGGCTTATGTAAGCTTCATCAGGTTTTTGCTTGAACAAAAGTTCAAACAAACCAGAAAATTTTGGGTATCGCTTTTCACCCACCTTGATGTATTGACCTTCAAAGTTGATGGGTATATCACCAATAATATACGATCCATTACTGACTTTTCGTACACCATAAACTATATCCAGATATTGTTTTCTATTTTTATTCAAAAACAGGAGAAATTCATTTGTCAACTTATCAACAGTTCATGTAGTTTCATCATTTTCTTTAACATATTCTTCACCCATAGTTGTATTAGGGTCTTGATTACATTCTTGATCATCAGTAGTCACGAAAGAAAAATTTTCATTCACTTTTTCATCTTCATCTTCTTTATTCATTCTAGTTTTCATCAATTTATTTTTCATAACAATATTTTCCTACACAGGTACATTAGTAAAATTGGCTATTTTTGCAAAGGTGTGACTATTGGTTTAAAAGTCTCACCCAAAATACTTTCTGTAGCTTCTTTACCCAGCTTGAGAATACGGTGTTTCCGTCGAATTACATCGCTAGCTTTTGCTATTTCACGGAGTACATCTCGTTCTTTTCGGAACATGTTGATGCTTTCATGTCTCAGATTACACTATTATCTCAATCAAACGCTTCTACTTATAGAACATTAAAACAGTCAAATCCCTTTCTGTATCTGCCTTATTGAAAATTACTATCTTTGTCAATAACGAAGAATCCATATCTATCTTTATCCCAGCATGCTGAGCATAATTCTTGAAACTGTGTGTATGTCATATCAGTATTTACATGATCTTCATAAACGTGTTTGAGATTTGCCTTATCTTGCCTGAAGAGAACTAACAAATTGACATTATCTCTAACTAAATGTTTAGTTATACGAGCATAAATCTGACACACGTAAAAACAATCAACGCTAACTTGGCTACCCTTACAAAAGAAAGCTCTGAAATTGTCCTGTTTGTCACATGCGCAATAAAGATCGAGTCGGGTTTAGCTTCACTAGGTGAAACAATTTGTTCATGTTCGCTCAACAGAAAGTACTTCACACCATCTACAATATTCAATACTTTTTCTCAGTATTTATACTTTGGTTGATGAAGAGGCTTCAAGTAAAAATGAATATTTTCAAATCTGCGACCATTTGGATGTAGAATTAGAGAAGGAAGTGCATTTATTTTACCACAGTTAGATGGCCCACAAAAAATTGCACGAATGCTATCTGATAGTAGATTATCATGACGTTTCACCCTCTTCTTTTTAAGCTAAACAAAGGTGTCGATATTTGCAACCAGAAGTTTGACAGGTTGTCTCTCGAATCGCATCCTAAAAATTGACTATCGCGAAAGGTATAAATACAGCTCTTATATTGGCTAACAGTCAGTTGTATACTGACCTTTATAGAGTGCAGAATGTTTGTACACCCTAGAGAGAAGTCTAAAAAGGGTAAAGTTTTAGTTAACAGCATTATCAATAAGTTACCTTTTGAATTAAATTTACCAGGTTACCAGTACTGCGGACCTGGTGCAAAATTAGCTAAACGATTAGAGCGTGGTGATCCAGGTATAAATCCACTGGACTCTGCTTGCAAAGAGCACGATATTGCCTACTCGAAAAATCGTGATAATATAGAATTGAGGAACGCATCTGATAGATTATTAGCTGACAAAGCGTGGCAACGTATTTTTGCTAAAGACTCTAGTTTTGGTGAAAAAGCAGCTGCATTAGCTATAACTAATATCATAAAAGCTAAATCGATATTTGGTATGGAATTCAAGAAGGTTTATCAGAAAGGAAAATCTAAGAAACGAGTAACATTGAGGAAGATTGTGGATGCGGCTAAAAAATCTATAATCCCGGGTAATGATGCTTGAATCACCATTGAGGCAATTCCGCCTATACCTTCTAAAGTTGGCGGTATTTCACCACTAATTCCAATCTTTGCTGGACTCAGCGCACTTGGAGCACTTTTTGGTGGTTCAGCTGGTATAGTAAAGGCTGAAAATTAGTCCAGTACAGCTAAACAGCAACTTAAAGAGATCAAATGTCATGGTCTCGACAAGGACTGGGACTTCACATCAAACCCTGACCATACCCCCTGGTAGTTATGAAATTCAAGATATTGAAAAATGTATACAGAAGTCTCTAGTGAATAGAGACTTTTATGTTGTAACAGTACTGGCTTATGGTGATCGAATTGAGAATGATTTGCAAAAGAGTTGGAAAATTAATGGTACTATAATAAATATTAAACCAAACAACAATACGTTGCGTCAACTGTTAGGATTCACATCACATGTTCTCGAAGCTAATAGGACTGGCACATCAGATTTACCAGTGGCTATTCTTCAGGTGAATGCATTGAGAATAGTGCAACATCACAACTGAACCATACATTACCAATCACAAAGTTCATACAATTCATCAATTCTTTCCGACCATTCCACCAGGATATAAGATCGTTGAGGTACCATCACACATTATTTATCTTTCCCGTTTCAAGAAGGACACAGCAGGGAGCCAAGCGTGAAATTTTTCCACGATACTGGAACCCAAGGGGTATACTGACTGTCAGTCATAACTCACCCGACCTTCATATTGTTAGAGCGTTACACGATTCGAGCCGGTTGAACGAAATTATTATTTATTAAAATATTAAGATTGAATTTTAATATGCTGCATTAGGTTCATTACATAATGACCAGACGATTAAAAAAAGATAGAGAAAAAATCGGTTGATCCGTTCAATTTCTATTGGGAGTTTTGGTAATTTTGCATCCCCTTTTTGAAATTATCTTCAATATTCAGAATATTGAACGATTTTTCTAATCCTTTTTTTTTTCAAATTATATCATTTCAAAAGTTTATCATCTAATAAAAATTTCATCGATCCATGTTTGGTGTAATTTTAGAGATTGAAACAGTATTCATTGTCGGCGGGTGATTTACTTTGGTCTTTATGGAAAGACAAAAGCAGATTGGAGTAAATCAAATAATTACAACTCGGAATAATTCATTAATTAACAATTACCGCATTCGGAAACGTATTCATTATCGACGGGTAATCTAGTTTCACCTTTATCGAAAGACAAAAGCAAGTGCAAAGAAGATCAGATAATTATACTTCGGATTAATTAATTAATCACTCAATTGACGTGTAATTAATTAATTATTATACAATTGAGTAGTATTAAGTAATTAATTAATGAAATACAAAATCACTTCATTAAGAAATTGATAATTACAAAATTACTTATTATATACATAAATGATAATGGTTCATTGATTAATTATCTATTGCTTCATTCGCGTGTATGTATATTCATCATCGATGGGTAATCTAGTTTTGTCTGTATCGACCGACAAAAGCAAGTACATGAAATCAGATATTTACAATAATTACTCAATCGACGATTAATTAATAAAGTATTACGCAATTAGGTAATATTAGGTAATTCACTAATAAACTAAATAATTATTTACTGAAGTAACCGAAAATTACAAAATTAATTATTGTTTAAGTAAATGATGATGATCACCCATCGATGATGAACACACACGCGAATGCAGCAATTGTTGATTAATCAATGAACTATGATCATTTATGCGTATGATAAATAATTAGTTAATACTACCCAATTGTATATTAATCAATTGATTAAACATAAATTGAGTAATTAATTAATCAAGCCGACGCGTAATTATCTCATTTCCTTGCACATGATTTTCTCTCGATAAAGACCAAAGTAAATCACTCGACTGATAAAATTTGAAAATGGTATAATTTGAAAAAAAATGCATAAGAAAAAACTAGGAAAATCGGTTGATTTTCTCAATATTGAAGTTAATCTTAGGGCGAATGCAAAATTACTAAAACTCCCAGCATAAATTGAACGGGTTAACAGATTTTTTAAATCTTTTTTTAATCGTCTCCTCATTATGTAATGAAGTTAATGGAGTATATTAAAATTCTATTTCTTAATATTATTACTCATCATTATTTTCGCTCAACCGGCTCAAATCGTGTAACACTCTAATAGAAGGAAGGTCGGGTGAGTTATAACTGACAGTCAGTATACCCCCTGGGTTCCAGTATCGTGGAAAAATTTCACGCTTGGCTCCCTGACTGGTCTTTTTTGAAAGGGGGAGCGCCTGTTTTTGGTTCGTCATAGATACTTTCCCAGTGGCGGATTGCTTGTTTCCAGGCGCATAAATGAAGCACATTTTCGATTAATTAAAAAAAAACCAGACCATTTTTCGAAAAAAGGGCATTAATAGGTTTTGTATTATGCCATTGAGATTATGTGGTTGAAATTATACATCAAACAATTCATCCTTGTAGGACGAAACATGTCACTTGTAATACATGGGCTAAAAATCAAGCATGAGGTAGCGCCTTAAGGGTGTGGCACCATAGGTTTTATAGCTTGAGCGTCAGGGGAGCTACAAGGAGCTTCCAGCCCGGTTTAAAGCTAACTAACTATCAGACAAATATACAGAAGTACAACACATATTAAAAATAATCAAACCCATAAATTTCGTAAAAATTGACAATTTGTTTAAAATAAATTCGCAAACTTATTATATTTTTGATTCCTTCTACATTGGATAATGTAAAAATAGTAAATAATAAAAGAATTATTCAAACGCCGATTCCGAGTGTCTGTTGGTTTCTGCTCAAGAATCTCAGGAGTAGAAGGCATGTCCTGAAAATATAGCGGATACTGCACAATGGTTTGCAGAAGAACTGCGACAATTAGCAGAGAACGCTAAAACAGTATTCATGTGGAAGACTTGACTAAGGAACAGAAGGCGTCCTTTAGAGAAGTGACTATAGAGGTAAATATAGAGGAGCCGCCCAAAAAGATTGTAACTTGAGCTACCAAGATTCACTAACCGTACCAGTTGCTCTTCACAATCTAAGTGGATATGATGCTCATTTTATTATTCAGGCAGTGTCTGCTCACTTTAATGGTAGAAATTATCTTCTCCCTTTAAACAAAGAAAAATATATCTCTCTCACAAATCATATGAAAGACAGTGAGGCAAAATTCCGATTCGTACACTTATTCAGATTTATGGCATCATCTTTAAATAATTTATCGTCATACTTGGATGAACACAAAAAAGTAAATACAGTTTTCTCACATTTAGGCAATGAAAAAGTACAACTGCTTACACGTAAAGGAGTTTTTCCTTCCCAGTATTTTTACTCTAAAGAAAAACTCAAAGAGACGCAATTACCACCTAAAGAAAAGTTCTACAGTAAACTGAATGACTCTTCAGCTTCAGAAGAAGATTATGAACATACGCAACGAGTATGCGTTCGAATATTATTGCAAGACTCTTGGTGGTTATGCATGCCTGTATATTAAAACAGATGTGTTTCTGCTTGCTGATATCTTTGAAAACTTTAGAGATCAGTGTCTGAAAGCATATGGTCTACATCCAGCACACTATTATGCGACTCCTGATTTGACATGGGATGCCATGTTAATGTATATTAGAATGAAGTTAGAACTCCTCACTGACATTGATAAAGTCCTGTTTATTGAGCTAGGTGAAAGAGATGGAGTTAGTCAATGCTCAAACCGTTACGCAAAAGCATGGAAGTTTACAATGAAAATGATGAAATCATTTATGTGGTATACTTTGACGCGAACAACCTGTATGGTTGGGCAATGGCACAAGCGCTTCCATTTGGTGGTTTCGAGTGGATATCAAATGTAGACAATATTTCCAACTTTAATGTTCCTGATATGCACACTGATTTGCCTTTATGCCCTGAATACTCGAAACCACCAAGGTCAAAAGAGGAGAAACTCCTAACTACACTTCTGCCGAAACAAAAGCACGTTCTTCATCACCGTGCACTCAAACAAGCAGTTGCAAATGGTCTGAAGCTGGTTAAAATTCACCGTATACTAAAATTTAATCAGTCTACATGGCTTAAGACCTACATTGATTATAAAACATCAATGAGAGCAACTGCTCTCAAAGCAGGCGTAGTTAAGAAAACTATCAGCTTTAATGATTACGTTGTCTGTCTGCGAAATATTACGCCTCAAACTAGAATGCAGTATGTTCTTACTCCATTTGTAGAAGATCGCTTATATGGAAAAAGTTTTGTAATAACATTCAAATACTTGTGGCTATTGTTTGAGCGTATATGTTCGAAAGAACTATAATTTTTCTCCTGTGCATTTGAAGCAATAAGAATATATTCATAGTTGTTTCGATCTTCGCGGCTTATGTAAGCTTCATCAGGTTTTTGCTTGAACAAAAGTTCAAACAAACCAGAAAATTTTGGGTATCGCTTTTCACCCACCTTGATGTATTGACCTTCAAAGTTGATGGGTATATCACCAATAATATACGATCCATTACTGACTTTTCGTACACCATAAACTATATCCAGATATTGTTTTCTATTTTTATTCAAAAACAGGAGAAATTCATTTGTCAACTTATCAACAGTTCATGTAGTTTCATCATTTTCTTTAACATATTCTTCACCCATAGTTGTATTAGGGTCTTGATTACATTCTTGATCATCAGTAGTCACGAAAGAAAAATTTTCATTCACTTTTTCATCTTCATCTTCTTTATTCATTCTAGTTTTCATCAATTTATTTTTCATAACAATATTTTCCTACACAGGTACATTAGTAAAATTGGCTATTTTTGCAAAGGTGTGACTATTGGTTTAAAAGTCTCACCCAAAATACTTTCTGTAGCTTCTTTACCCAGCTTGAGAATACGGTGTTTCCGTCGAATTACATCGCTAGCTTTTGCTATTTCACGGAGTACATCTCGTTCTTTTCGGAACATGTTGATGCTTTCATGTCTCAGATTACACTATTATCTCAATCAAACGCTTCTACTTATAGAACATTAAAACAGTCAAATCCCTTTCTGTATCTGCCTTATTGAAAATTACTATCTTTGTCAATAACGAAGAATCCATATCTATCTTTATCCCAGCATGCTGAGCATAATTCTTGAAACTGTGTGTATGTCATATCAGTATTTACATGATCTTTATAAACGTGTTTTAGATTTGCCTTATGTTGCCTGAAGAGAACTAACAAATTGACATTATCTCCAACTAAATGTTTAGGTATACGAGCATAAATCTGACACAAGTAAAAACAATCAACGCTAACATGTCTACCCTTACAAAAGAAAGCTCTGACATTGTCCTGTTTGTCACATGCGAAATAAAGATAGAGTCGGGTTCAGCTTCACTAGATGAAACTATTTGTTCATGTTCGCTCAATGGAACGTACTTTACACCATATACAATATTCAATACTTTTTCCAAGTATTTATACTTTGTTTGATGAAGAGGCTTCAAGTAAAGATGAATATTTTCAAATCTGAGACCATTTAGATATAGAATTAGAGAAAGAAGTGCATTTATTTTACCACAGTTAGATGGTCCACAACAAATTGCACGAATGCTATCTGATAGTAGATTACCATGACTATTTACCCTTTTCTTTTGAGGCTGAAGAAGGCTGTCGATATTTGCAACCAGAGGTTTGATAGGTTGTCTCTCGAATCGCATCCTGACATGGACTATCTCGAAAGGTATAAATACAGCTCTTATATGGGCCAATAGTCAGTTGCATACTGAACTTCATAGAGTGCAGAATGTTTATACACCGTAGAGAGAAATCTAAGAAGGGTAAAGTTTTAGTTAATAGCATTATCAATAAGTTACCTTTTGGTTTACATTTACCAGGTTACCAGTACTGCGGACCTGGTGCAAAATTAGCTAAACGATTAGAACGTGGTGATCCAGGTATAAATCCACTGGACTCTGCTTGCAAAGAGCGCGATATTGCCTACTCGAAAAATCGTGAGAATATAGAATTGAGAAACGCATCTGATAGAATATTAGCTGACTATTAGCTAAGGCGAGACTCGGTATGGAATTCAAGAAGGTTTCTCAGGAAATAAAATCTTAGAAACGAGTAACATTGAGGAAGATTGTGGATGCCGCTAAATAATCTATAATCCCAGGTAATGATGCTCAAATCGTCATTAAGGCAATTCTACCTATACCTTCTAAAGTTGGCGGTATTTTACCACTAATTCCAATTTTTGCTGGACTCAGCGCACTTGAAGCTCTTGCTGGTGGTGCAGCTGGTGTAGCCAAGGCTGTAAATGATTCCAGTCCAGCTAAACAGCAACTTAAAGAGACCGAATGTCATGATATCGACAAGGACTGTAACTTCACATCAAACCCTGACCATACCCTCTGGTAGTTATGAAATTGAAGATATTGAAAATTCTATACAGGAGCCTCTAGTGAATGGAGACTTTTATGTTGTAACAGTACCGGCTCATGGTGATAGAATTGAAAATGATGTGCAAAAAAATTTGGAAATTAATGGTACTATAATAAATATTAAACCAAACAACAATACATTGCGTAGTGAAATCAAGAGCAACCGTAAAGTTAATTTCAAACCGAGAAATTCTATTGGTCAACTGTTAGGATTCACATCACGTATTCTCGAAGCTAATAGGACTCACACGTCAGATTTACCAGTGACTATTCTTAAGGTGAATGCATTGAGAATAGTGCAACATCACAACTGGACCATATATTAACAATCGCAAAGTTCATACAATTCATGAATTCTTTCCGACCGTTCCACCAGGATATAAGATCGTTAAGGTACTATCACACGTCATTCACCTTCCGATCGCCGTGAAGACAATACATGACATTCATCTCCGCATAGTTGATCTAGACGGAGACTTGCTAAATTTTCGAAGAGAGACTACAACTATTTGATCGCACGTTAAATGAACGTGATGGTTATCGTATATAATCGCAAGGTTGGTGGAAGTTATATAAGTAAGTCACCATATCAGAAAGCAATTAGTCTTCAATCATCCCGTAAGAGACTAAGATCTCACAAAGTACTCTTCCAAAAACAACTAGCTCTCAGAATTGTACAAGAAAAAAGAAGAAAAGAAAATTAATAATTTATATATTGTTTATTTGTCGTTGCCACAAAAATGGAAGAAATACTAAACATTTAAGCTCGAGTTAACCATGATGAATCTGTAGCGCACTATGAAGTTCATGCTCATCAACCTTTTGCTTCATCGTGGTTTAACAATAGTGGTAAAATACGAATTCTGGTTCAACATCGGAATTTATGCATTCTTCCAAGTAAAAGTTCATTACATGTATTTGGAAGGTTGGTACATGCTGATGAAACTACAATTTCTGCAGCTACAAATTTAATTGGCAATGCCATCTGCTTTTTATTTGATGAAATTTGCTATGAACTAAACGGGATTGAGATTGATCGATGCAAAAGTGTTTACAAACCATTAAGAATTATATTTCTCTAACTCATAATCAACTTCATTCGGCTGAGAATTCAGACTGGCCTGATGTGGATTTAAATGCACTTGGCTGCAACCCAACCCGTGGATGATTTGGTAAAAAGCCAGGCTTCGCCCAATATGTCAAATTAGATATACTGCTCTCGTCGGATTACTTGATTGCATTACAAGAATTCGTCCGTGACTGATGACTTATACCGGGGCAGCCACGTGCAAACTATTGAAAAATCCAACTCTAACAAAAATGCCGTTGACATATTGCGCTGTAACCATCTTAAGCCTGAGCGAAAAATGAGCTTCCACATTTTTATAGATCTTCATTAAGTTGCCAACAAATTAGACAGTGTATTCAGAAGATATAATAAAAGGGCTATTACTTAAAGGGCCGAGGTACAGCTTAGAGCTGCTTTGCAACATAACTTTCTAGATCTAAACTTGAAATAACTGGGATAATAGGAACAATCATTGGCCACTCAAGGAATTTGTTCAGCTCAACAATTTGTAAAAAAAACGCTATGAGCGTCAAGTGAAATTCTAAAATACACAGACAGGTCATCAATTTTATAAATATTGAAATTACCACAGTAAGTTCTACATTAAGAGTAGCAGATAATTTATATTTAAAAATCATCATTGGCCAGAGCCAAACAACTATTCTTGATATGATTTCCACTGATTATTCATAAGACAAAGTGACAAACAATTATGTACATAGTCCATAAAGAATTTAAACGATTTTGAATGAAGTTTTGAGAGGATATTAGTCATTTTCTTTTTTGATATTATGACCAATCAGAACAACTTAAATGGGAGAGACTTAAATGGGAATCTTACTTTTTTTCTGAACAGGCAGGGGTGCCAATGAATGAAAACATTCCAGAATTGCAATGTCTGGTCATTAGCACTGGGGTGCCGACGACTATTAATTTTCATTGGAACTCTCCCTAAAATTAATAAATACATTATTACCGAGAATTAATTCTTATTTACAAAAGAGCTTTCTTGCTTATTTTTCTATTTCAATTAAATGTATAGTTTTTTATTCCCACAAGAATATTTTTTCCAATGAAAAAAGTATTTTCTTCTATTCATCCAAAAATTCATTTTAATTGAAGAATAATTTCTTTGTCTGAGTTTGCAAAATTCGTACAGTAAAGATCAAATCCTACTCCTTGAATCTGGGCCAAGGATACAAATGAATATCAAGTGATTCTTGAATAATCAGAACAAATTTTACGCTGCGGAATGGAAATTTCCACAAAGCTAAAAATACGAAATTATAAGATGCAACGTCAGATCCCAAAGCAAGACGCTCCATTTTATATTAAAAAATAAGTTTGCTTATTATGTTTAACGAAGTTTCATAAAATTAAAAAATGATGTAACTGATTAAAAAATAGCCTTTAAAAAAATACAAAAGGTAATGCTACAGTTGAATAAACTTTAATTACCACTGTATTTAATAAATCATATAATCCTGAGAGATAAGCTCTTCACAATCTATCCTCACGAAGGTGAAAAATATAATTATCTCAAAATAGTATATATATATATATAAGTGTACATGAAACATCGTGAAATAATTAGTTACTCTGTGCTCAAAATTCTGCGTTATCCGTTCTTCCTGTATTTTGAAAAAATGAGGATCGTTCATACTCTGATCTTAACCACGGTCGTTACGCTGAATTCTATCGGTAAGTAGAATAAATTAATATCATCCTTTTGCTATTTAACAGTCATTACAGAATGTTACCAATTTCTCCTATTTTGAAACGTCACCTTTTCACCTTCTTGCGGTTAGAAACTGAAATTGCAATTTGCAATGCCTGGGATTCCATTCGTCTGAATTGAAATGAACTTCAATTTTTTCGAGACCAGGAGAAAGCCAAAAAATGAGAGTAAATTTATTTACTGGTAGAGAATTTTTTAATTCTTATAGATTTATTAGAAGAACTTACAGCTTTAGGCACTTCCCCCCAAATTCCTTAAAGTCTTTCCTCGCAATTTCGCTAAAAGGAGTTTATGATATATCAACGTAATTAAAAGAAATGTAATCCTCTTTCTTTTTGCAGAATTAAGTTCACAGTTCGAATGTTTACCTAATGGTGACCCTATTCCTGGTGTTCCTTGTCATGAACCTTCTTCTTCTCCTGACTTACATTTTCCAGAAAGAACTCTTACTTCTGCCGAGCCTTCTCTTCATGCCAGGTACAGATCTCATCCTGCCAAGCTTATTCTTCGTGTCAGGTCCAGATCTATTCCTGCCGAGCCTTCTTTTCGTGTCAGGTCCAGGTCTCCTGCCAGGCGCGATTCAACCATACTCGGATTTTCACTTGAACAACTTAGATTTATTAGGCTTATCCCGCACGAAAATCCGCAACGGGTATTCGAAATTCGAAAATACACTTTTCCTAAGGATAAACCACTTGAATTGAGAGGAGAACGTAGAGCATCTAAGCCCATGCCAACCGAAGAGCAAATTGTTTTAACAACATCCACTGGTGACGTCTTGGCAATATTTAAGCGTAATAATACAGTTCTTCGTGGAATATATACTCGTGTAAATAACGTTGGAAAACGGGCGAAAATCAACATGAACAGCGGCGCGATTGAGGTACTGAGCCGATCTGAAGTGAATGAAACTCCCATAGGCAACAGTAGTCCAATTAGAATCAATTACAGAATGTCACATGTAAATGGAATGTAAACCAAAATCCTCTACACCGTGATTCGATTTAAGAAAATGTAAAAGTAAAATACATTATTGTTTGCGATGTGATGTTGGATCAAAATCCTACAAATAACTGGTAATTCCAATAAAAAGTTAATGTATTAGCATTCTTAAGGCCTATATGTTTTTTCAGTGCCCCAGACTCTATTTTGCAGGAACAGATAAACAAGTTTTTTTTATTTTTGATTCTCCGACGGAGAAAAATTTATATAGACTTACAATGATATACTTAAAATAACTTTCTTATGTGAGACCACAATACAGAAGATTGGAAGTAATATCTTAACGTCAAATGGCATCAGTTTGCAACAACAAAGGAACATTTTTGTATACAAATAAGGTCTGTATATTGAGTTGCCTATTGCTGCAAAAAAACATCACACACTTGTTTAACTAAAACTATTAGACTATTCGCTTCATCTTGAACTGCGTTTATTTTTATATATTGAGTTCTTTTTAGAAAGTTTCTCTTTCACTTTTCTTCAAATCAAGAACTTGGTTCTCTGAATAAATTAATATTTTGTCAAGTTTATTACATGCATGCTTATTTGGACAATATATCACATCTTAGTATCACAAAAATATTTACTCATATATAAACCCCATTTCTTTGTTTCCAAGGAAAATTTGATAAAATTTGGGGTACGCTTCTTTGAACCAAGGAATCAAGTCTTTGAATTAAAAAAAAGTTTCACTTCAGTTGAGGGACTTTAATTTGTTTAAAGGAAATATTTCCTGGATTTAAAATCACATCACGTACCTAATTTTTGAATACGAATCTCTTATTTCTTCCGAACAATAACAACGTTTCTTCGCTTAGTTAATATTTCACTGTCTGAATTTAGTCATAATTTGTAACAATAATTTCATACGTTTGGTTCATATAAAACCATTTTTCTATTGTCTTTAGCATAAGACTACCCTTCTCTGTCATTGTGAAAAAGCGGCTTGATGGTGACCGTTGGCTTGGTCCCTCATTGGCCACAGTCATTGATTTGGGAATTCTGTTCCGGAATAGCATTGGTGGTGATGATGGCCTGGCTTGTTCTCCCAGGGCCACATGATCGATTTCCTTCCTCAGGTGGTCCATAAAGTTGAAGCTCGTTCCTACTGAGCTGACCGATCTGGTCGTAGCAGGTGGTTGCCAACCAAGCGCATCGAAGGCACAGACGCATTGACTCAAAATTGGCCCGTCCGTTTGGTCTTTCTCCTTGACGTGTTCTCGACCGAGTTCTGTCTAACGGCTCCCGCCGCTCGCCCAACAATGAATAAGCTGCTGTAGTAGCCCTGGGAGCGTTGCAGATTTACCATCGAGTCGACCCTGTCAAGCCAGCCCACAATCGATTGTGGCGAGCTCGGAGCTTCCACTTTCGACATCAACTCCGTCTTAGACTTGGTCTAATTGCGAGGCGGTCTGATTAATGAGCTGCCTGTATAAATTAATTAATAACTAACAGTTAGGTTGGTGTCCTAAACTGTTTTATTCGTTCACGTACATTTTAATTTCGCGTAATCTAGCTGCGCGCGCACTTCGCGCATCAGGTTCTAACCATATTTCAAATCATAACTTAGTGGCGCTACTTTTTACTTTGACTAGAGCCTCACGCGAATTTTCATTTCAATTTATCTTGTGTGAGAAGGATTACGAAGATGACCGCGCTAAATAATATCAAGCTCGGAGTTTCAATTGTGGATCTTAAAGAGTTCTCTGTCGAGTTGAGCCTATCCAGACAGCTCATTCGGACCATCCGAATCATTATTTTCCTCGTCCTCATCTCTATATCAATGAAGGTGTGTCACATTATAATGGCCGGCTAGGCATCCATTCTTAGGAAGTTTCTTCGCAACATTGCCCCGTGTACTTGAGAACACGTAAGTCGACTCCTTCACTAGGTCCCCATTCTTGAATGCCTGATCCAGGTATTAGGTGATCAGATCTCTTGGTTGTAAAATTCTTGAAATTCGAGTTGTCCAGACCGACAGATCTTTGGCATGCAACTCGACCATTCGCTCCACTTGACGGCGAAAATCTTAACTCATTCAGGTGCACGTCCCAATTTCTATGGTACTGACCTATAAAGAAACGAATGATGGTTTCCAGAACCCTCTGGTCCTCTCTACTGGATTTGCCTGCTGGTGGTAGAGGGCTGTAAGAGAACGATGAACCCCAAATAATATTGCCCGTTCATTTACGACTTTGTTATTATACTCAAATCTCCTATCCGTGTGCAGAACCTTTGGGGTCTTTCACTGCATCGCGATCAGCTCCAGGAATGATCCTATTATGATGATAAGTTGGCCACCTTTAGTGGCGCCAATGCAATCGATTTTAAAATTAAATCTTGGTAAACTTTTGAATATTCGTACCCACATTTGCTTCAGGGCAACGGACAAATTACGTCGGTCGCGGTCCTGGGTTCCTAAACGACTCTTTGACTTACGAGTCCTCTCGATGAGCCTGTTCCGGCTTGTTTAATTGACATATTTGACATCCTTCAACGAATTCCGCGACATCTTTGAAGATTTCGGTCCAAAAACATCTTATCCTGGCACGATTATAGGTCTTCTCGACCCATAGATGACCAGGTGGGTCGGGAGATCTCGTGGAACTCCCGCAGTATGTCCTCTTGATATATTCGCGGAATGATTAGTTTCCACGCATATTGATCGTCCATCAGATGTTCGAGTAAAGGGTTCCTTTTGTATTTATAAAGTCTACCAATCAATACTTTCCAAACATGGTATTTATGTGGATTACTAATAACGGCCTCCTTACATCTAACGTACCATTCGTCATAAATCTGTTCAATGACCGCTACAGGGTCAGCGTCTTCAGTTCTGAACATTCAGGACAATACATCTGGCATGTGATACATTGATCCCTTTCGTTAAGCGATTTCAAAATCGTATTTTAGTAGGTCCACTGCCCACCGGGCTAACCGTCCGTTTGGATTTCTGAGATTATAGAACCACCTTATGCTCCTGTGATCTGTTATTATAGTGAACTGGTAGGCGACGGCCAAACTTTCCTGTTTGGCTGTTGAGTAGTTTTACTCTGCGTCGGAAAGCACACTTTTGGTGCACTCACATGCTCCTGAGCGTTTTGAATTGGAGTGTCGACTTCGCCCAATCCGAACTTGCTTGCATCCATTCATACACAAAATGAGACATTGAAGTCCGGGTACGCCAGCACCGATAATGTCGTCAAGGCTACCTTCAAGGCTTGAAAGGCCTGTTCTTGCTCGTCGCATCAAGAGAAGTGCACATTCTAGCTAGTTAGACAAGTGAGCGGCTTGCAAATCTTTGCGTGATCCTTGACAAATTATCGGTACTAGGACATAGCACCAACGAAACGATGTGCCTGTTCAAAGGTTTTAGGACATGGTTAGTCCAAGATCAAATTGTCTTTATCGTCGTCTACAAGTAAACATTCGTGGTTTAAATTGAACTCCAATAATTTTCCTCCAACTGGCAGAAATACCATTTGTCGGGGCTAATCGTGAGCCTGGCTTCATTCAACCGATTTATCGTCTTCTCTCATTACTACAAATTGTCCTTATAAATGACCGATACGACGATTATATCGTCTAAGTAGGTGAAGACGTACGGCTTCATTTCAGGGGTGATGATTTTATCCATCAACCCATCCGCGATAAGTGGGATTTGACGATAGGCCTCATTGAGATCGATCGTGGATATGTATCGAGCTGCATTCAATCTTTTTAATATTTCGCTCATGAATGGCATCGGGTATGCATCTTTTTTTGATACTTCCTATACTTAACGAAAATCGTTACAGGACCAAAACATTTCGCCCGCTTCACAAACCATAACGACTGGACTGCTGAATTTGCTATCAGACGGCTCAATAATATCCTGCTCTGTTAGGTCAGTTGCTATCTTTGGTAATATCTAATCTAATCCAATCTAAACATCTAATAGTAAGGCGATGCCCTTTTCTAAATCTGAATCAAAAATTGTAGTATTCCATTTTTTCGAGCACGAGTCTTTTCTTTAAGGAGGCTACCGTAAAAATGAATCCAGCAAATTTTGCTATAGGCGCTGTTCTAAGGATTCCTTATTCTGCGAAACCTGATGCTTGGTGCACTAAAATCACGCTTTTCCCGGAATTCCAATTATATTATGAAATTCTTTAGCTAGCGCTAACTTAACTGAAGAGGCTATTGGAAATGAAAAACCAAAGATATCCCGTACTTTAATTGAAGAAAATAAATTCCTCAACAACAGAGCATTCAAGAAATGCTACATTTAATGGGGTTTTGCAATTAAAGAAGTTTTCCTGCTGGCTTAAATCTGAACTGGCCTTTCGAAAGAATAAAGAGACAATGTTGCTTAATTTTTCTGTCCATTCTAAGTGCTCAGATTATGCTAGAATACCAGACTATAGCAGTCTGCAGGTGTGTCCACACTTGTTTTTAGTGCCAGGTATTCAACCTTGTCTTACTGTCACGTCGCGAGCAAAAGGTGAGAGTAGTATGGAAATTTGAATAAGAGCGAGACCAGTGTTGCTGATTACGTCAGGTTGGTGCAGCCTCACTAATTATTTATTGTGGGTTTGTTTGTGACTATCAGCCCTATGGGGACTGTATCAGTATACAGTGTTTAAATGAAAGGTGCAGGTTAGATTTGACAAGTTTATTAGAGACAAGAACAAATAAATAGTTAAAATGAGTACAATAAAAAATTACATTGACCTTTTCTTTCTGGAAAGGGCGAGAGAGAGTTGTCTTGTTGATTGGATCTCCGTTATTTTGTAGAACAGCGACGGAATTCTACCAAATGATTGTATGAATTTACTCGGAAGTAACTCAATCATCTTGTCAATTGGATCTCCGTTATTTTGTAGAAGAGCGACGAAATTCTACCAGATGTTTGAATGAGTATACTCGCACTATTGCACGGAAGTAACTCAATTATAGTAGTGAAAGAAAGCACAATAACTGTTCACTAGTGAAGCGATACATGGTCCTAAACAGCTACAGAATACACTTTTGAGTTCTCTTTCACAGACGTATAACCGGCGGACTTCATCTGGAAAATGACTCATACGACGACCGAAAGCCTCAGCCGAAGGGTCTTTAGTCATTGCTCGATAACACGTTAACTATTTTGCGGTGATTTAAAAGTGCGCGATTTAGTCAGAGCGTTTCTTCGGTCACAATGGTGTAGAAATCGCGACTTAGTCAAGGCGTTCCGTACTTCGTTGATCGAGTTGACAGTATGACTGTTTGATACGCAAGACTATTAACAAGGATAGCTCTTGGGTTTATATATGCTGGGTAGATGCCAAAAGTCACATACCACGTACATCTTGCAGATGGCATGTACGCTTACGTTTTGCGCATAGCACAAACGGTTACATTTTGTAGATACCACGTACGTACGATCTAAATGATTGGATTTGGAATGAGTCGTGCCAGTGAGTATTGAGTGAGTATTATCGTGTAATGGTAAAATCTGTAATTAGCTTCTTTGTAGATTCACTGAGTTCGTATCTCCCCATGGTAACATACTTAAGTACCTTGTGGTTTCTATCTTACCGGCCGTAGTACAGTTACCAGAGTTTGATTTAAACTCATAGAAAACAGGTAATGCGCCTGCTTATATTTGATGGCGTCAGCTTAACGTACGCAGAGTAAGGTAGGTTGCGCCTAGTTAAACGTTACATCAAATTTTTTAAGATTGGGGATGTAACATTACCTTCCGTCATACTATTTATGTCACAAGCATAGTCGCTCAGCTCAGGCTCAAATAAAGGTTGTATTCGTAACGGTGAGTTTAAATTTATTGAACCGTTTTGAACTTGTCCGATGTGCAATATCAGGGAAATTGCAGATTTATATCTTCACTTGGCTACTTGTCCTGCGTATGCGGATTTTAGATCCTCTATTTTTGAGTAATCTCGAACAGTCACATCCAGTGGACAATTCTGGCTATACTTTCTTAACTCCTCTGCATGAGATGTCACTGCAAGCGTTACAATATCGTAATGATCAAACACCATGAAGCAAACTATTTTCTAATAAATGCTAATAATAAATAATATTTATTTATTTTTCAACCTATTCAGTTTTTTTATTAATGAATTCTGTTATTACTAAATAATGAATTGAGGCTTTAAAAACTTTGTAAATAACAAAGCTGAAAACTATCAACGCAAATATTTTTCTTATGACATTACAAATTAGGAGGCCTAATGCACATGACTTACTCGATTCACAAGCTGAGAATATTTTTCGCTCATTGTTTGAATAAAGTTTAAAATGTTTTTCATTCTTGTCCTAAAATGTCAATACCTCCAACTACACGAAAATATTTTGTTTATCTGAAATAGATGAATTGTGACCAATTTTTTCACTTCCGAGCAATGACTCGTAAATACCTTATGTAGGTGGAGGGCACCTAGTATTAGCCAGCACAAATGACTTAGCCGATTTACAAGTCGACAATATTTTTCGCTCACTGTTTCAATAAAAATGTTCATGTTTTTCAATCTGGTGCTCTAATTTCTAAACCTTCCAATGAACGAAAATATTTTTCTTATGACTTTGCAA
Source organism: Andricus grossulariae (assembly GCA_011634705.1). Classification (NCBI taxonomy): domain Eukaryota; kingdom Metazoa; phylum Arthropoda; class Insecta; order Hymenoptera; family Cynipidae; genus Andricus; species Andricus grossulariae. The sequence continues at coordinate 38,227,090 of JAABKJ010000755.1, read as the reverse complement.
ATTAGAAAAGATGCATAATAACTTAGAAAGCCTGATGCACATGATTTAGTTGATTTAAGAGTTGACCCTATTTTTCGCTAATTATTAGAAAACAGAGTAAAATGTTTTTCAACCTTGTGCTCAAATTTCGGACGCTTCCAATAAACGAAAATATCATTCTCATCTAAAATAGATGAATTGTCAGAATTTTTCTCATTTTTCCACTTCCGAGCAATGACTCGTAAATACCATATGTAGGTGGAGGTCACCTAGCATAATCTGGACGCACATGACTTGGCCGATTTTTAAGTCGACAATATTTTTCACTCACTGTTTCAATAAAATTTCGAATGTTTTTCAATTTTGTACTGGTATATATACACTGAAACATTTTCACAAAAATTCATTAGTGACACTCATCTTGGCGATTGTTCCTAAACCTACTTGTAAGTATAATAATATCTATATAATAATCGAAACCTAGAGAAAATTTATGTTTAAATTCAACAAATTGATAACTTCTTTTTTTTATTCAAAGTGATAGTACCTTTTTTCTAAATATCTGGCAATTATTTATGAATATCAGTCTGGGAAGAGCAAAATATTTGTAATTTTGTCATAAAATACAAAAATAATAAAAAAATGTTTTGCAATAATCAATTTTTTTCACTGTTTCAGTTTTTTTACGGAATTATGATCACTTTATACTTACTTTTATCAATTTTCTACAAAAATATTTGTATTCTTCTGAGAAAACATAAGATAAATCATAATTTTTGGTTAAAATTTTTTTTTCATATCAAAGATTTCATTCACGTTGAATATCATTAGAATATGAAAATAGTACAAATTAAAAATTGCCATAATTTACATATAAATTCCCACAATAAGATTCATGCGATATTAACAAAAAATATATCATTTCGAAATATGACATTTCAATCGATTGCTAAGAATTTCAAAACAAAGTCTGGCACATTTTTCAAAGATTTTTTTAATTTTAGAAGATTTTTCAAAATGTTAGGCAAAATTGAAATTATTTTGAAAGATATTCAGAAGATTTAGAAATTTCAAAAATAATTTTAATTAGGAAAATATTTTTTTTAATTTAACCAAAATGTTGATTTTAGATTTGAAAAAATTCCAGAAAACATTTTTAATTTGAAAGAATTTAAAGAATTTTTAACCAAAAGGTCTTTTTTTTAATTTGAAAAGCGTCAAGAAAATAAAAAACTTTTTTTAACATACTTTGGAAAATTTCGAATGACTTTTTATTTCGAAAAATAAATTCTAAGAGAATATTTGAAAGTATTTCTTAACATATCAAAACATTCTAAAAACTGTAAAAAAAAGAATCTTGACGATTTTAAAACAATTAAAAAAATATTGTAGAAACAATTCAAATAATTTCAAGGATATTCAGCAGTTTTGAAACAATTACAAAAATAATTTAAAACTCGAAAAGATTTCAAAAAATATAAAACAAAATGTTAATTTTCGATACTTTCGAAAAAAAAAATTAAAAGTTTTTTGAAAACTTTGAAATATATCAGGATAATAAAAAACTTTTCCTAAGATTCCTGGGAAAATATCATTTGATTTCTAAAAATTATAAACAAAAATCTGGAAATTTTGAAAAAAATTTCCAAAACAATTTTAAAATTTGAAAGAGTTCCAGAAAACTTTTTAAAAAAAGGTAAATTTTTAAAAAAATTTGAAAGGCAGCAAGACAATAAAACGACTTTTTTTAAGATTTATGGAACAATTTTTTATGACTTTTTATATTAAAATTGATTTTAAGAAAATATTTTAAAAGATTTCAAATATTTCAAAATATTCTCGAAGTTGTTAAAAAAGAATCTTGAAGATTTTGAAAACATTTTAAAAAATATTGTAAAACAAATTCGAGTCATTTTGAAAGATATTTGGAAGGTTTAGAGGTTTTGAAAATATTTCAAGAAATGCAGAACAAAATGTAAATATTTGAAGATTTCAAAAAATTATTAACGCTTTTTATTTATTTTTTTTTTAATCAAGTTCAAATATTTTAAAGGATTTCTAAAATTTAAAAAAAAATCTGCATGGTTTTCAGCCAATTTTTGTTAATGTTGTAAGAGGTTTCAAAATTTTAGGAATAATTTGAGTTAATTTCAAAGATGTTTGAAAATTTATCTTTTTTATTTTGGTTCAAAATGCAACTATTATGTTGAAAATTAAACTTTTTTGTGAATTTAATGATTCTTGAATTGAAATTAACATCCTGTTCCACTGAAATATCAACTATTAGATTTTTCGATGAGAATTCATATTTTTTAGTTAAAACTGCAACTACTCCATTAAAAGTTGAACTTCTTGGTTGAAAATTCATGTATTTGTTTGAAAATTCATCATTTCATTTTAAAATCCATTTATTTTGTCAAAAGTGTGACTATTTCAAAAAAATTAAGTGTGTTGTTGAAATCTTGATTTGACCTATCTGAATCTTCATGAAAAATTTGGAATTTTCCCAAGAATCTTAGGAAAATTATATTTATTATCTTCGAAAAATTTTTTTTTTTTTAAAGTTACTCGATATTTTTATTTTTTATCAAAAATGCCAGTCTCTATAAAATTAAATGAATTTTTCTGAAAGAAAGATCAGAATCAGTCAAGAATTAACTTTTGTCATTTATTTTGACGTTATTTTTATTTTATTTTTTTTCATTTTTATTTTTCAAATCATTATAAAACTGTATCCTCCATTTTCAGATGATGAACCTCTTTCTTGGTACTTTGATCTTCACCGTGGCGATTTTCATTAATTATATTGGTAATTATGACATAATATAATATCTCATCTATCATTTTCATTTTTAATTTTTAATCATAATATATTCATATATCCTGATTTCCTGAACTAAAAAGAAAATTTTTCAACAGTATACATGTAAAAAATTCGTGACAAGTTTGCTACTTTTTAAAAATAATTTTAAATTAGTTAAAGAATCATTTTATTTTTATTTTTAAGGTTTCCTGTGAATCATAAATTAGTATTTTTTGGGATTGTAACAAAGTAAATGAATCTTGAGGATAATATTTTTCTTTTAATGGATTTTTCAATTGTTTAAACAATTTATATTCCTTTAAATTTCTGTGTTTATCCCAAATTATGAAACATTCTCATTTTCGGGAATTAATGACACACTTAAAGAATTTTAGGAGTCATATTTTTTCTTGCACACGTTTAGGAATTGTTTAAGCAATTTAAATTTGTATTCAAATTTTTTCCACCAAATCATAAAAATTAATTGTTTTCTTAAACACTAATATTTATTACACTAATAATAATGAAATTAAGTGATTTTCTGTTAAATAACTTCTTCGTATGTCTGGTTATGAAACTGCGCAATTCGTTATGCGCTGCAGATAAAAGTGCGTGCTTCCCACTTGAAGTGTTTATTCTACATACATACTTCTCCTCAAGGTTTTTTGTGCAATTCTGTTACACAATATGACTTTCTTCGAGTTTATATTTGTAAAGAATCTTCTCTGAATTTAATACAGAGAGACCTTAGGCTATAGACTTTGATGCCGTTCTCTAAAGTTCTGTTCTTCGTCAACTATACAAAATTCATCTATTTTTATTTTTTCTTACAGAATCAAATTCAGCTTCTCCACCGTTCTACAATAAAGAATACCTTAGTTGTCAAACTCTTGCAAAGCATTCTATTGATGCTGATGTTCGATTCGATGTAAAAGGAGGTTTTTGCAGTTTCGCGACATATGAGGGACAAATTATGGTACTACAAACCAAAACTGGCCCAAAAGTATACGCAGCTGCAATAGACTTGGACAATATTCTTCGTCAAATGCATCTAGACGACAAACCAATTGTGATATACCCTGACAAAGTAGGAAAAGACCGTTTTGGTCCAATGACTAAAGAGATGTCTGACAAATTCAAAATACAATTTAACCAACAACTAGATCCGAACAAAACTTGCTACTTTCTTTAGTAATGCATAAAGGTTTCTCGTCCGATCTCGGCCGCACCACCCCTGGTTAAGCGGGAAGCACGCACTTTTGCATAGCGAATAAACACAAGGCACGCACAAGAAAACACGCTTCAACGCACACGGATCCGCATATCTGCTTCCTATGTTTCAGCGGGCTAGTGTCAGGTGGCATCGACCAGCTTTTTGTAACCTCAAACTGTGAAGTGCTGACGTGAGAATTGTGAAAACTGCGTTTTTTGTGGAAAATTATTCTAATATTTATAAAAGTCAGTGATTTTATGTGAAATAACTTCGTCGTCTGCCTTCGATTATGAAACAGAACATTGAAAATCGTCTGCTAGAAGCGGCTGCTGTGATTAGTCGAGAACTTTATGCGTCATGCATTATGCGCTGCGCAAAAGTGTGTGCTTCCCGCTTTAGGTTTCATAGTCGGGAACTGGTGGGGAGCCGACCGAGCTACATATTTTGTTCTCAAATCACCCAGTCGGAAGCCGGCCGGTTACTGGTCAGCCCAAATCTGGTTAGATTTTATGGTCGGGAGCCGGCCGGGCACTAGTAGGAACACTTTTTTTGGTAGAAATTGCCGGAATTTAAGCCGAAATCCGACCAGTTTACCGTGACATTTTTAGCCAGATCCCGGCCAGTTTCCCCAACCGGCACCTAATTAAGTTTAGTTATTATAATTAGTTGTAAATTATATTATGGCCTGTGTAGAACTCGAATAGCTAAACTTAGTTATAATTAATAACCAAAATTTTTCGATGTTGTAGGTATGGCCGTTCTAATGTTTTCGTTAGCTATAAATCGAACTTCTCTTTTTAATCCAATAAAGTGTTGCAATAAAAAAATGTACTTGTGAATTAGAGAAATAAATAGATTTGATACATCAAAGAGTATAATTTACTACTTTCAATGTCCCTACCTGAACGATGAGACACCTAAATATTACTCAAATTAAATTATGATATTGAATATTATAACATTCAAATGGAAAAAAAAAACGACATTGGCTTTTTTAGCTTGTTAAACTATTATTAATTTGTGGAAATTAAAGTTTGTTTCAAGAATATCGAGAAGATTTGTATTGTTAAATTTTGTAAGCCCTACAAGATTAACATAACTTTTTGAATTTTCTTGAAAAGCAAAAATTTAAATTTTGATCGCAGAAAAATAATGAAAAATTTCACTTTTCTGCCTAACTATGCAAGATAGAAAAAAAAAATTTTTTTTAATAAAAAGTTATGCACCCAAAAAATATCTACAAATTTTTAATTGGTCGCTTCTTAATAGTACACGAATTTTTTGTTTTCTTCATGAAAAACAACATTAAAAATAAAAAAATAAAAATTTTGGACAGACGGCACAAGCTAAGAAAAAAATGAATAGACAAAATTTGTTTATTGAAAGAAGAGCTAGAAATTTGTTATTAATCGTTTTTTGATAGGATAGGTATTTTTTATTTTAATCGTGAAAAAAAAAACATTAAAAATTAAAAAATTAAATTTTTGGAAAAAGGACGCCAGGGAGGAATAAAAATTTATTGGCGAAAGTTGTTCACCCAAAAAGGTCTATAAATTTGTTAATAATCATTTTTTATGAAACGCGTAGTTTTTGATTTATTCATAAAAACAACATTGAAAATAAAAAATAAAATGTTTCTGCCAAAGGAGACAAGCTACGTTAATTACTAAAAACAGTGTTAAAATAAATATTTTTTATAAGGATACAATTTTTTCAATAAACAGAAAATTGTTTATTTGATATTACAACATGAATAATATTTTTTTATATCCTAAAATCATAGAAAAACTATTTTTTCACATATCTGATTTTTGCTTGAAGAATTTTTAATCTTTGAAATCGAATAATTTGTTATTAAAAATATCCATTTCCGACATAAAACGTTACAATCATCTAAAATTGTTGAAAATGGGAATCTTGATCATGATTTTAAAATTTTAATTTTAATAAATAATTAAAATTAACAAGTTTGGAATTTTATCTTTTTTTACTTTTTTTTAATCCTCTCAATATTTAAATTGTTTTGGAATCATTTCAAAATAAATAAAACTACTAAATTTGTTTTAAAATAATTCAGAGTTTTTCTATCATTTTTTTAAATCCTACAAACTTCAAATAAAATTTCCTACAATTTTCCACATTCTTTTGTGAAATATTTGAAAATTTTTAAGACTTGAGATACATTCTTTTAAATAAAACCTAATATAAAAATTTTTCAGAAATCTTGAAACGAAGAATTAGCATTTTTCGAAAATTTACAAAAAATGTAGATATTTCAATATTTTGAAAAAATAAACTTGTGAGGAATTTTTAAAGGTTTATAGAAAATAGAGCATTTCCTTAAGTTTCGTGGAAATGTTTCAAATTACTTTTTATTTAAAAAAATAACATTTCTAATGGTTTCTAAAAATGGCAACAAAAAATCTAGCAGATTTTAAGGCAATTTTTTTAATTGTAGAAGATATTTTAAAAATTTTAGTAAAAAGTTGAATCATTTTAAAAGATATTTGGAAGTTTTGAAAAATTCCAAAAATAATTTTAAATTTGAAAAGATATTTGGCTGATTTAGAAGATTTCAAAAGATTTCAAGAAATGTGAAACAAATTGCAAATTTTTAAAGAAATCAAAACAACATTTCAAAGCTTTTTAGAAATTTTGAAAATTAGAGTCAACTTTTTTAATTTTACCCAAAAATTTTATTTCAAGACGCGATTAATCACCTCACACTGACTTTCATGGAAATAAGAAAAAAATGCAATTTTGAAAAGTTGGGTGGATTTATGGAATTTTCCCAAAAAGGTCACTTTTTTATTTTCGACTTTTGACCATAACATTTGTTCTGGAATTACTGAATAATTTTCATATTTAACAGTTGGGCAATTCTATGTCAAATTAACTGAAGAATTTTTGAAAAAATCAAAAAACTTAGGAGATATTCAAAATTGAAAATTCTGCTTCTTTTTTTTATCGTTTATCATGAATAATTGAAAAAAGGTACATCTTAATATCATTAAAATCACCAAAGTTACGAAAGTTGAAAAAAAAGAACCAAAACTTTTCATTTTTAATATTTTCTAAGTTCTTTGAATTTAATTGGCTGAAAATATTTCAGATTTTTTTGACAATTTCATAAATTTGTTGAAATATTTGACACATAATTTAAAAAAATAAAAAAGCATTTTTTGAAATATTTTCAAAACCTTCTAAATATCTTTGAAAATGATTAGAATTTTTGCTACAATATTTTCAAAATTGTTTTAAAATCGTCAAGATTTTTTATATTCACAATTTTTAGAATGTTTTGAAATGTTTAGAAACCTTTTTAAATATACTCTTAAAACTAATTTTCCAATATAAAAAGTTATTAAAAATTTTGTCAGGAATTTTAAGAAAAGTTTTGTTTTTTCTTGATGTCTTTCAATTTTTTTTTTAAATTACCTTTTGCTTACAATTTTTTGAAATCCTTTCAAATTTGAAAATGTTTTCGGGAATCTATTATCTTGATATTTTTCAAAGTTTTTGAAAAGATTTGAATTTTTTTCCAAATTATCAAAAATTAACATTTTTTCAAACTTTTGTTAAATCTTTTCGAGTTCTAAATTATACTTGTAACTTTTTCAACACTTCTAAAAATTTCTTCGAAAATGATTCGAATTTTTCCTTAAATTCCTTTCAATTTCTGCAAAATAACTTCTTTTTTAATCTTCAAGATTCTTTTTTGAACATTTTGAGAAATTTTCCAAATGTTTAGAAACATTTTTAAGCAGTATCTTACAATTAATTTTTCAAACAAAAAATCGTAAAAATTTTTTTCAGGAATCTAGAGAAAATTTTTCACTATTTTGATATATTTCAAAATGCCCGAAATGTTTCAAAATTTTATTTCGCAATCTTCAAAAATCTACATTTTGTTTGAAATTTAAAAAAATATTGTTTTGAAAATGATTCGAATTTTTCTTGCAATATTTTTTTAATTTTTTTAAAATCGTCAAGATTTTTTTTCGACAATTTTATGAATGTTTTGAAATTTTTAGCAATCTTTTGAAATAAATATTGAAATTTTCAAATGTTGTTTTGGAATTTGTTCAAACCTTGGAGATTTTTTTTAACCTTTTTAGAAATTATACGAAATTATCCCAGGAATTTCAGGAAAAGTTTTTTATTCTCTTGATAGTTTTCAAAGTTTTTGAAAAGATTTAAAATTCGTTTCAAAATCATCAAAAATTAACATTTTTTTTAAATTTTTGAACATTTTTCGACTTTTAAAATATATTTAAAATTTTTTTCTAAACTTCTAAAGATCTTCTAGTATTACTCAATTTTTTTCTCAAATTGTTTTCAATTTCACATAATAAGTTCTTTTTTCAAAACGTCAAGATTTTTTTTTAACATTTTAAGAATCTTCTCAAATTTTTAGACAGCTTTTTAAATAGTATCTTGAAATTAATTTTTCAAAATAAGAAATCATTCAAAATTTTCCCAAAAATCAAAAAATTTTCTTTACTATTTTGATATCTTTGAAAATCCTTCAAATGATCTACATTTTATTCCAAAATCTTCAAACATCTACATTTTTGTTTGAATTTTTAAAAATAATTTTCAAATTTCTAATTATTTCTGAAATTTTTTCAAAACTTCTACATATCTTTTAAAATGATTCCAATTTCTTCTACAATATTTTTTAATTGTTTTAAAATCTTCAAGATTTTTTTTATAATTTTTAGTATGTTCTGAAATTTTTATAAATCTTTTGAAATATTCTCCTAAAATTAATTTTTCAACATAAAAAGTCATTACAAATTTTGTCATTAATCTTAAGAAAAGTTGTCTGTTTTCTTGATACCTTCCAAATTATTTTTTAAATTACCTTTTGTTCAAAATTGCTTGAAGTCCTTTCAAATTTTAAAATGATTTTAGGAATTTTAGGGAAAGTTTTTTATTCTCTTGATATTTTTCGACGTTTTTGAAAAGATCTGTGTTTTTTCAAAATTATCAAAAATAAAAATTTTATTTTACATTTTTTGAAATCTTTTCGAGTTACAAATAATATTTGTAACTTTTTCAACACTTCTAACAATTTCTTCTAAAATGATTCGATTTTTTCCTCAAATTGTTTTCAGTTTCCGCGAAATAATTTTTGCATCAAATCTTCAAGATTCTTTTTTGAACATTTTGAGAATTTTTCCAAATGTTTAGAAACATTTTTAAGCAGTATCTTGAAATTAGTTTTTCAAAATGAAAATCCTTGAAAATTTTCCAAGGAATCTTGAAAAAATTTTTCACTAATTTGATATATTTCAAAATGATAATTTTATTTCACAATCTTCAAAAATCTACATTTCGTTTGAAATTTTCAAAAATATTGATTCGAAAATGATTCGCATTTTTCCTGCAATATTTTTTAAATTGTTTTAAAATCGTCAAGATTTTTTTAAACAATTTTAAGAAGGTTTTGAAATTTTTAGAAATCTTTGAAAATATTTCCTTAAAAATTATTTTTTAATATAAAAATTCATTTAAAATTTTCCTAGGAAACATAAATGAAGTTTTTTATTTTCTTGATCCCTCTCAATATTCTTTCAAAAATTACTTCCTGTTTAAAATTTTATTAATTTTTAACAATTTTAAGAAGGTTTTGAAATTATTAGAAATCTTTTAAAATATTTCCTTAAAAATTATTTTTTAATATAAAAATTCATTTAAAATTTTCCCAGGAAACATAAATGAAGTTTTTTATTTTCTTGATTTTTTTGGAATTCTTTCAAAACTTGCAGATTTTTTCATAACATTTTTAAAAATCATACGAAATTATCCCAGGAATTTTCGGAAAAGTTTTTTATTCTCTTGGTATTTTTTAAAGTTTTCGAAAAGCTTTGAAATTCTTTTCGAAATCATCAAAAATTAACATTTTGTTTTACATTCTTGAAAATTTTTTCGACTTTCAAATTATATTTTTAATTTTTTCAAAACTTCTAAAGAACTTTTTAAAATATTCAAATTTTTCTTAAAATTGTTTTCAATGTCAACAAAATAACTTTTTTCTACCAAATTGTCAAGATTCTTTTTTTAATATTTTGAGAATCTTCTGAAATGTTTAGATACCTTTTTAAATAGTATCTTAAAATTAATTTTTAATAATAATAAATCATTCAAAATGTTCCCCGGAATCTTAGGAAATTTTTTTACTATTTTGATATTTTTTTAAATACTTAAAATGTTCTAAATTTTATTTCAAAATCTTCAAAAATTTACATTTTGGAGTGGGGGTTTATGGCTTCTTGGAATTATACTCCCCTACAGCCCCGAAAACGGCATTGCTCGGAGTTTGGACTGTACTTTTTAACAAAATAGTTTGATTTTCATTGAATAAGATGAAATTTTATTGAAATAGTTGAGTTTTCAACGAAGAAAATTAAGTTTTTACCGAAAAAGACGAATTTTCAACAAAATAGATAAGTTTTTAACGAACTTGTAGAATTTTCAACTAAAAAGATGAATTTTCAACCAAACAGTTGAATTTTTGACTACAGAAAATTAATTTTCCACTAAAAATGAAATAGATGAATTTTCAAATGAAATTATGAAACTTCAACTGGAACAGTTAAAAATTTTCGGTTGAAAAATAAATTTTCAACCAAAAAACAACTACTTTTTAACAAAATAGTTTAATTTTCATTGAAATAGATGAAAATTTAACGAAATAGTTTAATTTTTAACCAAGAAAATTAAGTTTCGACCGAAAAAGATGAATTTTCAACAAAATAGATGAGTTTTTAAGGAAATAGTTAAATTTTCAACTAAAAAGAAAAATTTTCAAACAAACAGTTGAATTTTCCACTAAAAATGAAATAGATGAATTTTCAAATGAAATTATGAAACTTCAATTGGAACAGTCAAGTTTTCAGTTAAAAAATAAATTTTCAGCGAAAAAACAACTGTTTTTTAACGAAATATTTGAATTTACAAGAAAAGAAATGAATTGACAACTAAAATCAAGAATCTTTAATCATGAAAATGACTTTTTAACAAAATTGTTGAATTTTCTACAAAGTGGATTATTTTTTAATCAAAAGGGATGACTTCTCAAACAAAAATGTAATACTTGATACTTTAACCCAAAAATACGAATTTTCATCAAAACAGTTGAATCCGCAGCTAAAAAGACAAATTTTCAACAAACCAGTTGACTTTTCAACCATAAAGGATACTTTTTAGCAAAACTGTATAATTTTCAACAAAACTGTTTAATTTCCAACAAATTAGTTTAATTTTCAATCGAAAAAGACGGATTTTCAACAAAATTGATGAGTTTTAAACGAAATAGTCGAATTTTCAACTACAAAAGATCAATTTTTCATCGAAAATTGAAGAGATGAAACTTTCATTGTACCGGTTAAATTTTCAGTTGAGAAATAAATTTTCAACTGAAAACAACTGTTTTTTAACAAAATAGTAACATTTCAGAGGCTGCCAATCACTGTACCTATTAACGCAGTTAAATTTTCAACCAAGGAGATGAACTTTCAATTAAAATTATGCATTTCCATAAAAAAAATGAATTTTTTACAAACTAGTTCAATTAAGTAGTTAAACTTTCAAATAAATAAGATTAATTTTCGACCAAATAAGATCAATTTTCATCAAAATATATTAATTACCACCAAATAGTTGAATTTTCTACAAAATATTTAAGTTTTCAATCAAAAAGATGAATTTTTACGAAAATAGTTCAATTTTCAACCACCCATTTTCAACTAAAATCAAGAATCTTTAACCCTTGTAACTGAATTTTTAACAAAGTAGTTCAACTGTCAATCAAGAAGTTGAATTTTCAACTTGAAAAAAAAAATTTTCAACTAAAAATGGAATAGTGAAATTTTTAGCCAAAAATTAATTTTCCACAAAAAACAATACCGGATTAGTGAGTTACACCGTAACTTTTTTCCTCAAATCGGAAAAATACGTGTCACCTAATTTCCTCTAAAAAACAACATACTTTGTCGCTGAGAAATTCTGCAAATTGAAGTGTAGAATCTGCCTGATTTGAAATGGATTCGGTCACTACATAATTAATTTTTTAACTTAAAATTGAACTATTCCATTTGAAGTTGAAAATTTATCTTTTTTTATTTGAAAATTCAACTATTTGATTGAACAATCGTCTTTTTAGTTTAAAAATTAAAATTGATCTTTTTCATTAAAACTTCATGTACTTTCTTGACGATTCATCTTTCTTGATAGAAAATTAAGCTTCTTGGTAGAGAATTCATATTTTTTCGTTGAAAAATCAACTATATATCATCATAAAAAACATTAAGATACTGACTTTTACCCACATGACATTTGCAAGCCTCGGATTCGGATTCGTATGAAGATATTATTTTTTTTTACCTGATTTTATAAATTAAATTGATCTATACACCTAAAGGGAAAGAAATTGCGTGGAAAGAATGCTTATAGCTTTCAAGTGGACACGTTATAAATTTTCAATTAAATACCAATCTTTTAGAAAAAAATTATTCCAAGTAAATGATCTCCAATTTTTTAGAAAATTTAATGGAAATTCTAAGTTATTACTATGACAGGAGATTACAAATTATTGCAGAAGATTGCAGTTGATTAAAAGTTCAAATGATTGCACAATTTTAATTAAGAAAATTAAAGGTTAAAGAATTAACGAGTAAAATTAAATAACTAAATACTTTAAAAATAGCCTTCAGGGCCTCAATTTAAAGGCTAAAATTTCTTTAAATTAATCAAACTTGAGCTGAATTGAAACGTTTGAAATGGAAACGAGAAAAATTATATTTTTTAAATCTCATTATTTGAAATTCAAATATAAACATAATTTGAAAGGATTTTGTTAGTACGAATAGCGATAATAGAAAAGGGGTCTATTTGTACCGAAATTTTATTTCCTTGAATTTGAAAATTTAAAATAAATTTCTATTAGTTCAAAAATTCTAGCGAATTTTTTATATGCACAATTATTACCCGAAAACACTAATAGAGAATTAGAAATTCAAAAGAAATTTTTTTGCATTTTCGAATTTTCAAATTCAAAAAACAAACAGGAGGTTTCGTTCGATAAAAAAAAAGGTTTTGCAGATAAGAATTTCGTATGGATGGGAAACTTCTTTTTAACGAAGTAAGTGAATTTACTTTAAACTTTTTTTTTTAATTCAGTCCGAAAAAAGTTAGAAGGCGAATCAGTCTAGTAAATAAATTCGGTTACTTTTTTATTTGTAAAAACAAATTTCCATCCCTAATAAATCAAAGTTCAATTTTCTAAATCGAAACGGTATAAATGATATTAAAATATTCCAAGAAAATTTTTTTTTTTCAAATTACAAAATGACTGTTTTGCTAAAATTCTTGAAAGTTGATTTTCTCAAAAACACCGCTTTACAATACATTAACCACTGCTTGCATTGGAAAAAATTATTTTTGAAAAATCGAATTTTCAGATTTTTTTCGGAAACAACGAAAGGTATAAAAAACGTTCATGTACAAAAAATATCCCGTCCTGAAAAACGGTCTAACCCTTATAAAACTATTAGGATGTATCTTTTATATCAGCAGAAAATTTTTTTAAATATTGGAAAATATAAGAAACGTAGGATATTTCTGAAAATCTTTTATTCACGTTTTCAACATTCGATGACAAAAAATAAAGAACATTTTTCGGAAAGCCCCACCTTTTTATTTTTTCCTATATTTATTTGCAGTTTTTGCTTACATAAGGAAAGCACCCTATCAGTTTTACTGGGGTTTAACCACTTTTTATACCGTGCATTTTTTTCATGATTTAATTTTCAATTCTTTCTCGCAAACTTTGCAAGATATAACAAAATAAAAAGTTATTTTTTGTCGAACTTTTTTAAAATTGTAAACTTTTATCTGTATATTTTTTGTACCTTTCGTTGCTTCCGAGAAAAATGCGAAAATTCGATTTTTCAAGAATAATTTTCTAGAATGAGAAACTATGGTTTAACAAGAACGGAATTCAAAAGATATAAGTACATATTAGCTATCTAATTCTAAAAAAAGAATACAAATTTTATAAAGTGGGCTTTTTGAGAAAATCAGTTTTCAAGAATTTTAAAAACAAAAGATGAAAATCCCGAATACCGCTCATTCGGAAGACTGCATTTTGAAAACATTAAAAATATATATTTTTTAATTTATTATACATATATCCAAATACCAAATCATTTGGACATCCTGAGCTAGACCTTTCTGCATTATTTAAAATAGATTGGCCACAAATTAATACGAAAAAAATAAACAGACTATGTTACAAACCTTTTGCGATAATATATTTATAGGAAAGGTTTGACTCCATGTTCGACAGTTGGACTGAAAAATATTTTTAGAGATTTTTAGAAGCTCATTTTTTCAAATAAAATGATTTTTCACCTCTCCAATATTTATTTTGATTATCTTTCACTCACATTTACGCTTCCCAATGCAAGAATTCTTTTTGGGTATTTTCGGGGGGTTCAGAGACCCAGAAAAAAAAACAAAAATCAGGAGCTCTTGCAAAATGCTTGTAACATTATCGTAAAGTTTTCGACGATGCGGGCTGCGCTTTGAATATTTGATTTTGTTTCCACATTTTATGCGGGACTTTATATTAGAGTAGATCAAAAAAAAAATTTAGATATCGAAAACAATACCATGCCTAAAGGTAGTGCATTGGGACCCCCATGAAGTGTACTGAATTTGTAATCGATCGAATTAAATCTAGATAACGCGCGCGAGCAAAATAGGTTTAAAAAATGATTATCCCCAGAATTAAAATGTTTTTTTAATTCCATTTTTTTAGATTTTTTGGCTATTGTCTCCACTTTTTATCTCAAGAAAGCCATCCAAGTGCAAAAAAAATGTTGCTTGATGTTTTTATGGACGCAAAAAATAAAAGTTAAATACAGGTGTATAATATTGAAACATAATTTTCTCCCTCAGAATAGTATCCAGAAATTTGGAAAAATACAAAAAGACACTTGACACTGTCGAAAATGTAAACAAATTAAATTAAACTCTGCAGACAATAATTTTTTTAAACCTATTTTGCTGGCGCGCGCGTTACCTTAAATCGATCGATACCGCGTTCACTACACTTCATGGTGGGTTCCAATGCACTACTTTTAGGCATGATATTGTTTGCAATTGAAAATTATTTTTTTTTATCCACTCTACTTTATATATAGAGGGATTCGCGGGTAGAATTTTTGTGAGAGAGAAAATTACAGGTTTGATAGGACGCTGCGTGAAAAATGGATCGCGAGCAAAGAGTCAATTACCGTCGAGTCGGAGATCCGAGACATCACTGAAAAATGAAAATAAATGTAACGACAACGAGCGTGTAATTTACTGGCATAACTTTTCCAGGGGCGCCTGTCTGTAATATTATTTAATGATAACCAGATCGGC
This sequence comes from Andricus grossulariae, assembly GCA_011634705.1. Lineage (NCBI taxonomy): Eukaryota > Metazoa > Arthropoda > Insecta > Hymenoptera > Cynipidae > Andricus > Andricus grossulariae. Next base: position 38,211,659 of record JAABKJ010000755.1, on the reverse strand, counting down.
CTTGAAAAAATTCGTTCAAGTGCAGGATGTATTAATAAATTTGATCGATGACAGAGTACTATCACATCCTGCGCGAAAAAAACATGATTGAAATTTTATTGCGTGAGAGTGTATTGATTGATCGCTTTATTCAAATTGCACTAAGGGTGGTCAATTTGCGCGATCGATAATCATGATTCATTGAATGAGATATGAAATTATATATGAGGTAAAAGTTGTCTATTATAAGATATTATAAATAATAATAAATATTTATTGTAAAAAAAGTGATTGTAATGAAACTTGCTATAGCAGTGATCAAAGAGGTTCAGTAGTTCAATTTTAGGTAAAAAAAGGGGTTAAAAGGGGATTTAATTTATTATTAAACACTTTTTATATCAGATGGATATCTCGTAAATATTGACCGGAAGTGCCCTCTAACAGTAGCGCCTTTTCTTTAGCAAGGTTTCTAGTCATTATTATGTTGAAATTTCTTTTCTAGCTAACTTTGAAAAATCTGTTGAACACTTCAGTATATTCTACTGATGAAATAACAACAGAAAAAAATTCAAGAAGAACAAAGATGAACAAAATTGAACAAAACTGAACAAAATTCGAGGAACAAAATTGAAAACTGCTCATGTTTGGCTTTTAAAAAATGTATTTTTATCAGTAGATAGATTTTGAATGCTCATTCTCATAAATTATTTTCATTTAAATGCGAACAGAATTATCAGAAAAGAGTAGAAGAGAACCAAATAAAAGAATTGATTAAGAACACAATAAAAAAATCCAACTATTTTTGGTTGAAAGTTAATTCTTTTTAGTTGAAAAGTCCATTATTATATATTTGGTTAAGAATTCATCTTTTTAAAAATTCAATTGTTTCTAGGAAATTCGTCTTTTTGGCTTGCAAATTCAACAATTTGGTTTGGTTAAAAAAATTTTTCGCTTTAACTGGAAAACCTTTTTTGGTTGAAATATTTTTCATTGAGAATTAGTCTTTCATGCTTGAAAATTTTATTAATTGGTTGCAAATTTAATTACTTTGTTAAAAAATGAGCAATTTTGTTAAAAATTCATCCTTTTTGGTTGAAAATGTAACTTATCTATCGAAAATACTTCTGTTTTGGATGAATTTAACCTTTTTTTATAAAAAATTAAAATATTTTTTCATTAAAATATCAACTGTTACACTTTTCATTGAAAATTCATCTCTATGGTTGAATATCTAACTATGACTAAAAATTCCATTAGTTCAGTTGAAAATTCAACTAATTTAGTAGAAAATTCATCTATTTGGTTGAAACTTAACGCGTTTGTTGAAAATTAATATTTAACAGATTAAAATTCCACCGTATATTTTAGAAAATTTGTCTTCTTGGGATGAAATTTCACCAATTTTGTTGAAAAAATAACTATTTTGCTGAAAAGTCCATTTTTTTCGATGAATTCAATTTTTGTTATTTAAAATTAAAACCTCTTTTGGTTGAAATATCAACTATTACATTTTTCATTGAGAAGTCATCTTTCATGGTCGAAACTTTTATTAATTGGTTGAAAATGTAATTATTTTGTTTAAAAATCAGCAATTTTGTTAAAAATTTAACTTTTTTAGTTAAAATTTAACTGTTCTGTAGAAAATTGGTATTTTTAAAATAATAATAATAATGTATGGCAATCTTGGCTTCAAAATGAATTTTTTTGGTTGAAGATTCATCATTTTATTTGAAAATTCATCTCTTTAGATGAAAATGTAACTCATTTATTGACAATTATTATTTTTTGAATGAATTGAACTATTTTTTATTTAAAATTAACATCTTTTTTTGTTAAAATATTAACTATTGCATTTTTCGATGAAAATCCATCTTTTCTGGATGAAAATATTATTAATTAATTAAGTAATTAAATTATTTTGTTAGAAAATCATCAAATTTGGGAAAAAATGATCCTTTTTGGTTGAAAATCAACTGGTATGTGGAAAATTTGTCTTTTTGGCTTTAAAATTAATTTTTTTTTAGTTGTAGATTCATCAATTTAGTGGAAAATCCATCTATGTGGTTGAAAATGTAACTATTTATAAATGAAAATTCGTCTTTGTGGGTTGAAAATTCAACTATTTTAGTAAAAAATTCATCTATTAGTTGAAAATTTACTCTTTTGTTAACGATTCACATTTGAGGGTTGAAAATTTACCTGTTATTTTTCTTCAGAAAATTCGTCTTTTTGGCTTGAAAACTCACCAATTTCGTTGAAAATTCGTTGTTTCTTTTAACGAATTAAACTGCCTATTATTTAAAATTAAATTTTTAAAAATTAAAATATAAAATATTACATTTTAGGTTTAAAATTTATATGTATTTTTGTTTGAAAATGCCACAACTTGGTTGAAAGTTGAACTACTTTGTCAAAAATTTATTTTCTTGGTTAAAGATTCATTATTTTAGTTGAAAAACGTCTTTTTGGGTACAAAATTCATCTTTTTGATTGAAAAATTGAGAATTCAACTTGATATGCTTAAAATTGAATTTAATATAGTAGAAAAGTTAATTTTATTCAAAAGTATTTAATAGAAGCACGATGTCCTTCAAATCGAAGAAAATAGCAAATGAAGCATTTAGGCAATATTTGAAATCAGTATAATTAAAAGTAATCTCTTTCAAAGCATCTTGTTTTCTGATGTCTTAGATTTCTGCTTATGATTCTTAAAAAATGAATCGAAACATTGTGAAAAAGTAGGAAAAATTGGATCTAAATTCTCGATTTTAGATGTTTTAGGATGTTTTTCAAATTAAAGGGGAGAAAGGGGACGAAATATGGTTCCTGCTATAAAAATTTCGCAAAGTTAATAAAATTGCAAGTTATGCAAATTGCGTTTCCAATTTTTATTATAAGTCATTCTAGGCCGATGTCTATTTCCCCTTTTTATCCCATTTTTTTGGTGTAACTTGTTCAAAATTCGGTCAAAAATTAGGACCGAAAGAAACTCTTCAAAAAATGAAGTTGCTTTGCTTTATCCAGAAGTGATGGAATTTAAAAGATTTCCGTTTTTGTTAAAATAATATAAATTCGGGTTGAAATTCGAAATTCTATCTAATAGATTAAAATTGGACATTTTTCGAAAATGACATTTTTTTTAAATTTATGCTAAACATAATAGAACATAAAATTTATTATAACTTGAAAGCCTTTAAATGTAACAATAATGAAAAATGTAGATACTTGTTCAAAAATAGAAACGTAAACTAGAAACTTGTTCGATTTAAAAATAATTTAAGTTGATAAGCTTGAAATATAGAAAAGAAATATTCCAAAGCCCTCATAACAGGTTTATAATATATTCAGCAAACACAGAGAAAAAGGTGTAGTTTAAACAGAAAAATACTGAAAAATCAAATCAATAAAACCAAAATATATTTGAAAAAAGTAATTTTTGTTTTTGACACAGCCAACTGTTACCTCCATTCAATAATTTTTATATCTCGAAACTTATTCAAATTAAATCCAAATCAAATTAGAGCTGAAAAAATGAAACATTAAAAATGATAAAGTATCAATTTCACAAACTTTAATTATATAAACTAAATGTCGACACTTCTATCCCCGGAAAAAGTTTCCAGCTTTTGAAAAATTTTCGTGGTTATCCGAATAAAAATAAATTTTGGTAACTACAGACTTTACATTTTAAAATTCTCTCAAAACAAGAGAAACAATGTGACTTTTGACGAAAATAGGGGAATAAATTCTTTTGAATAAAATTAATATATGGGTACCAGATTGAACTCAATATAAAATGCTTTAGATTCCTAAGATTTCAACTCGAAATATATTGTATTTTCAAAAATATTTGAATTTTCAACCCAAAGACGAATTTTTAACAAAAGAGATTAGTTTTCAAGTTAAAAAATTAAGCGGTTTACAACTTTAGAAAATAGTTGACTAAATAAAACAATTAAATTTCCAACCAGTTAGTTGAATTTTCAATCTAAATTATTAACCTAAAAAGGTAAAGTTTCAGAAACAAAAAAATAATACTCAACCAAGAAAGATGAATTTTCAACTAAATACTTGAATGTCCAATAAAAAATTTGCATTTCAATGAAACAGTTGAATTTACAATTAAATAGTTGAATGTTCAAACAAAATATATAAATTTTCAACTAAATAGTTGAATTTTGCACCAAGAAATTGAATTTTCGTGCAAAAAGGCGATTTTTGTAAAGATGACTTTCGAACAAAAATGTACATTTTCGAACAAAAAAGAACATTTTCAACAAAAAAGTTCATTTTCAACCAAGAAAGATAAATTTTCAACCAAAAAGGATGACTTTTCTATCACAAAACATGAATTTTCAAACAAAAAGTATAATTTTTCTACCACAAAACATGAATGTTCAAACGAAAAGGACGAATTTTCTATCTAAGAAGTCAAATGTTCATAAAAAAAGTTGAATTTTCAACCTGAAAAGACGAATTTTCAATTAAATGGTGGTATTTTATAACAAACCGATTTCATTTTTACTAAATAGTTGAATTTTCAAGGTAAGGAAACGAATTTTTTAGAAGAAAGTTGGATTATTAACAAAAAGGTAATTTTGAACCAAAAAAGATAACTTTTCTACCATAAAATATGAATTTTGTATCAAAACCGACGAATTTTCTACCATAATAGTTGAATATTCAACCCAAACATTTTTAATATAATAATTAAATTTTCAACAAAATAGTTGATTTTTTGACCAAAAAATTTTTTTTACAAAAAGTTGAATGTTTAACAAAAAGCTCGTTTTCAACCAAACCGGATGACTTTTCTAACATGAAATATTAATTTTTGATCCAAACCAACGAATTTTTTTACCAAAATTATTGCATTTTTAACATACTAATTCAATTTTCAACAAAATAGTTGAAGTTTTGGCCACATAGATGAATTTTCGTGACAAAGTCGAATTTTAGAACGAAAAAGTCAATTCTAAAGCAAGAAAGATAAATTTTCAAACAAAAAATATGACTTTGCTACCATAACATATGAATTTTCAATCAAAACCGACGAATTCCCTACCAAAATAGTTGAATTTTCAACCACAAAATTTGTAACAAATTAATTAAATCTTCAACAAAATACTTGAGTTTTTATAATCAAATAATTTTCGTTCCAAAAAGGCGAATTTTTATAAGACAGTTGAATTTTCAACAAAAAAGTTAATTTTTAACAGTAAGTTAATATTTAACCAAGAAAGAAGAATTTTCAACCAAAACGGATGACTTTTTTACCATAAAATAAGAATTTTTTATCCAAACCGACGAATTTTCCACCACAATAGTTGAATTTTCAATCTAAAATTTCGTAACAAAATAATTATAATTTAAAAAAAATAGTTGAGTTTTTAACCAAATGTTTGAATTTTCGAGCCAAAAAGGTGATTTTTCTAGAAGACATTTGAATTTTTTAAAAGAATGTTAATTCTTAACCAAAAAAGGTTTATTTTCAACCAAAACAGACGACATTTCTACCACAAAATATGAATGTTATAACCAAAATAGTTGAATTTTCAACCCAAAAGTATTAACTTTCAACAAAAAATAGCTGACTTTTCTTACTAGGTTCTATTAATTCAGTTCGAATTTAAGAAGAAAAAAAAAACAGAAAAAATGAAAAATTTGGAAGTTTCTTGAAAACATGGAAAAAAGGCTATAAATAAAATGTAATACCTTGGCTTTTTTACTCGATAACTATTTTTACATATATTTTTACCATTTAAGACGTTCCATTATGATCTACTGCTTTTGAAATTAAAACTAACAATTATTTTATAAACTTTAAGGTATTTTATTGTAAATTAAATAAAATTCCCGGTTCACGTAAAAGTCCCCGGCCATTTCCTGGATCCCGGTCTAGTGGCCACCCTAAATTAGCATTATAAATATTTATAATTTGAAAATAATCTAGAATTTTGAATATACCAAGTCTTTTAGATTGAAAAGTAATGAGAATTTGAATTGAATTTCAAGAACTGAAAACAAACGAAATTAAAATTCGAAAGATTCATCAGTTTTTCATTACCCAAAAGTTCCCTATTTCTATCTTTTTTTCTACAATAATGATTGTTAGGACTGTTATTTATATTGGTATAATTTCAATCAAATCTTACCTGCAGGCAGCCGCAAAAAGACTTTTTAACTCGAGAAGGCATTGTTTGACAGCGACCGACAAATTCCTTTAGAGGTTGTGGACTCTTGACAGGGCAGGTTGGAATAGTTGGAATCCTCTGAAACAAAAGAAAAATAAATTTTAATTATTCTTTCTGAAATTCTCTTTAAACTCTAAATCTCATTATAACATAATCACCGAGTTTTCTGAGTAAACTACCTTTTACGGCATTTGTTTTTCAAACACTTTTGAAACAATATTTCTAAAAAGAATTCTTTCCTCTGAAAATGTTGAAAGATACAAGAAGAGATACAAAAAATGCTGTGCAAGAACTCGTTTAGTTATCAAGATTTATAACTCGTTACATTACTAAGTAGTCTTTTTCATCTCACTTATGATTTCCCATACGGTAACTAGTTCGAGGGCATCGCCTCATTTCTTTGAATTTTCCCAACTTAAAAAAAAGAACGAAGAAAAAACTTTTTCCTTCCTTTGAGCTTGAAAATTTCCCAATCACTTAAAAAAAACTGAATTTAAATAACCACATTTTGTAACCTATTGTTGAGTTTACCGCGCGAAAATTTACGTTCAAAGACGTATCATTAACTAAATAGAGTAATTTCGAGTTATATGTATTGTATTGTCTAGTACTAGAAAAACGTTATCGTCACAGAATACCAGAATGTGGTAATTGTTTTATGTACTTTTAACTTCAATCCGTCAGGGACACTAAACGTATTACACTGTTACACATTTGACAGACAAAAAAGTTAAAATAGGTAGTATACAATTTCCACGATTTCATAGTTACCACTCAAGACAATTCTCAGCAAAGATCTTTGGTGAAAAAATTTTTACAAAAAAGTACAAAAAACTAAAAACATTTTAACAGGAACCTGCAAATAAATTTAATTAATTACAGTAGTAAGTAAAACTTTTGTCTATCATTCAGACGAATTTTGTACTTTTTTGTATATTGTTGTATTTTATCGTTGTTCTCATTTTCTACAAGAATATACAGCAATTTATAGGTTTTGCAGTCAAAAAGTTTTTTGTTCGACCTAAGATGATAAATATTTAGAATATTGAAATGAGATAATTTCAGATTAAGATGTGTAAATGATCGCTATTACACAAAAATCTTTTATGTTTAAAATTTGAAAATATGGTAGAATAGTAAAAGACGATAATTGTTAAACAACAAACTTTTTGTCTGCAAAACCTGTATTTTCTGTCGACTCATGTAGTTGTATTTTTTTATAAATTATTTTAGAAAATTAAAACTACAATAAACAATAAAAATATTCTTTGTGCAGTTTTTCAATATTTCTACTTGCTTGAAACCTTGTATTCCGTTGTCAAGATTTGTAATTGTCCATACTAATTTATGTAAAACTAAAAGTGTTTTTCTGACGTCAGACGTCAAAATTTCAAAAATTTAAAATACTCAAGTTTTCTGTAACACCTTGTAGGTTTTTACAACAATGGGGAAAAAATTATAAATAAAAAGTTATAAAAATGATCGAATTGTAGAAATTTGTACTTTATTGTTATTCGTTTTACTTTTCTGCGAGAAAATACAAGAAAAATTAGCTATTTTCATTTCATTGTATTTTTTTGGTTAAATGTACACTTTTCACGACTTTTAACAAAAAATTACAGTTGTAGAAATGCTGTAATAACTTGTAAAAACTTTTTTCACCAGCGAGTTTTTTACCATAACTGGAATAGTTGAATTTTCAGTTCAAATATGTAATTTTCAACAACAACAAAAATATATTTTTCAAAAAAATAGTTACATTTTGAACCAAAAAAATGAACATTCAACCAAAACTATTAATTTTCAGTCATGTAGTTGAATTTTCAACTAAATAAGACAAATTCTTAACGAAAAATGTAACATTTGATGTTCCAACCAAAGAATATTTTAATTTCAGATCAATAATAGTTGAATTCAACAAGAAAGAATGAATTTTCAACGAAATAGTTAGAATGATGAATCCTCAACTAAGTAGTTGAATTCTTGACTAAAAAAGAGAGATTTTGAACCATGAATGCAGCAGTTAAATTTTTAACAACAAAATTAATTTTCAACGAAAAATGTAATAGTTGATATTTCTACCAAAAAGATTTTAATTTTAGATCAATAACAGCTGAATTTAGACAAAAAAAAGCATTTTTTACCAAATATTTACATTTGTAAGCAAAGAGATGATTTCTCAACTAAAACGATGAATCTTGAAAAAAGAAACATTTTTAACAAAGCAGTGAAACATTCAATTAAGTAGTTGAATTTTCAACCGACAAGAGAAATTTCAAATAAAAAATGGAATAGTTAAATTTTCGAGCAAAAAAAAAAAAAAAAATTTCAGCAGAAACTGTAATAGTTGATATTCCTACATAAAAAGACGAATTTTCAAATCTGATAGGTGAATCCTTAAACAAAGCATATAAATTGTCAAACAAATAGTTGAATTTTTCATTGAAAAAGATTAAATTTCTACCGAAAGAGTTCAATTTTCAACCAAGAAAGATTTTTCAGTCAAGAAGAAAACACAATTTCAAACGAACTATTTAATTTTCTACAAATAATTTAAATTTTCTTCCAAAATAGATGAATTTTTAATGAAAAAAAAGGAATTTTCAACAAAACAATTGAATTCTCAGCCAAAAAAAAAAATTCCTTTTAAAAAAATTTTAATTTCCATCAAAATAATTCAGTATTCAAAAAAATAGTTCCATTTTTAATTAAAAAAAAAAAATATTTCTACCCAAAGAGATGAATTTTCAACAAAATAGTTAAATTTTCAACCAAGAACCATTTGTCAATCAAGAAAAATCAAATACTCAAATCAAATTATTGAATTTAAAAAAGTTAATTTTCAACCAAAGAGTTGAATTTTGAACCCAAAACATAAATTTGCAACAAAAATATTTGAATTTTCAAGAAATAGGATTACTGTAATTTAACCATGTCGAACTGAAAATGAAAATCAAGAATGTTTCTTGGTCCTTCAAGAACAATAATATCGCTTTCAAGTGAAGAGATTTTAATCTGCAGAACCAAATGACGATGACCGCATATACTTTCTTTTACTGCAGAAAAAGCGTGCGAAGAATTTCTTTTCTAATTAAAAATAATATACAAGGAAGTTTAAAATTTATATTTTTCCGTTTCGAGCTGTTAATTTACCTAATTTCTTGCTTTTTGTAGGTAACTTTTCAGTACATTGCATAAAATAATGAAAATAATTACTTTTTATAATAGGAATATGTACTAAGAAGAATAATTAACGGGGTTTTCTATCTGCATTCAAAATTTCCACACAGTCACTTAAATCACTTTTTGTCACTTTTCTTTCTGAAATCACTTCTTAGGCCCTTTTTCAAGATAAAGTCACTTTAAAAAATAAAAAGATCACTTGAGTCACTTCTTTCATAATACACATAAAAAAACCGAGAATTTCTCAATTTTATTAAATTTTTTGAATTGTTATGGATTCACCTTCAATTCCCTTAAATTCTTCCAAATTCACTCCAATCTTAACGAAGTCAATAAAATAATTGTAATTTTTCCAACTTTTTTCATTTAATCTTAATTATTTTGTTCTGTTATTAATGTATCTTGATTTTTTTTGAGTACTTCCGAATTCTTTTTAATTCTCTTGAATTTTTTTAATTTTCCCCTAATTTTTTTAGTTTAATTGAATTATTTTGAATTCACTTGATTCTACTCAATTCATTTAATTTTGTTTGTATTGTTTTTCACACGTCTTTCAAGCTTACCTTGAATTCTTGGCATTTCATCCAATTTTTTTTAATTCCCTTTAATTTTTTACAATTTATTCAAAATTTAATAAATTCAAAGAATTTTTCAAAAATATTTTGATTTATTTTCATTTCATTTGAATTGTTTTTAATGCACTCGAATCTTAGAAAAAATCACCTCCAATTTTTATGAATTCCTTTGAATTCTTCTTATTTACCTTAAATTTATCTCTCGATTTATCTAAATTCACTTGAATTTTAGTTACTTTGTTAGTTTAGAAAACAAATTTGAATTAACTCAAATTCTGTTGAATTTGCCCGATGGAAATTTGTTGATTGTTAAAATTTTGTTCAAATATATTCTTTCAAATTCTTATGAATACTATCAAAGTCTCATTAATTCGCTTGAATTCTTCTAAATTCACCACAAGTTTACGGAAATCAGGGGAATATTTGGGATTTTCCTAATTATTTTCAAATCATTTGAATTTATATGGAATTCACCCTGAGTTTTTATAAATTTATTATAAATTCTTTTTAATTCTTTAGAAATTCTATTGAATTGTTTATTTTACTCTCAATTTTTTTAATCCACTTGAATTTTTCTGACATCACTCAATTTTACTTAATTCATTGAAATTCTCTCTAGTTTTTTTAACTCACCCTGAAGTATTTTAAATTCACCTTGAATTCTTAGACATTTCATAAAATTCTTTTTAATTCCCATAAGTTTTTGTCAGTTAATTCTAAATTTAATAAATTCAATACATTTTTTTACATATCTTTGAATTTTGTTTTCAATTTACTTGAACAATTATGAACTTTATAAAATTCTTTTGAATTGCCTTCATTTTTTCCATTAATTTCAAATTTATTAAATTCAATTATTTATTTTAATTTCAAAAAATTCTTCTCATTTTCCTTCAATTTCTCTAAATTCACTCGAATTTTATTTAATTCGTTGTTTTTTTTAATTCACTCAAATGCTGCTGAATTCGCCCTGAATTATGTTCATTCAATTATATTCTTTTAAATTCTTATGGATTTAATCAAATTTTTTGGATCCCTTTGAATTCTTTTAAATTCAATCCAATTTTACTGAAATCAGTGGAATATTTTGGATTTCTTAATTTTTTTTAACTCACTTGAATTGATGTGGAATTCACCCTGAATTCTTATTAATGTATTGTGAATTCTTTTTAATTGTTTTGAATTTATTGGAATTCATGAGATTTCTTAACTCTCTCGAAAATCGTTTGAATTCACTTAAATTATTCTTAATTTACTGAATTCTACTCCATTGAATGGATTAAAAAACTTTGTTGTTGTTAACTTGAATTCTTGGGCAGTTTATCAAAATCTTTTGAACTCCCTTAATTGTTTCTGAAGACATTCCAAATTTAATGAATTGAAACAAATATTTTTGAATTCTTTTCAATTCACTTGAATTTTCGTGAATTCCATCTAATTCTTCTCTTTCCCCTTAAATTTCTCTAAATTCGCTCGAATTTTATTTAAAGTTTTGGTCACTTTTTCAGTTTTTTCAATTAAATTAGACTGTGTCTGTGTATTTTATGTTATTTTTCAAGACTTTTCGAAAACTGTCACGTTCAATCTACCCTTTTTCGAGTTCAATACGATTCCAGCCGTACTGAAGAATCTTTAGAAGAGTCGGAACAATTTCAATAGTGAAAATGAAAAATAGTTGCAAAATCAATCAAATTAATTGGTTATCATAAAAAAGGCTTATAAACAATATTTCGAAAGTAACTAAAAATGTAAAGATTTTTATAGTTGAAGGGTGGTGTCACAGCATAATCATGAAAGTGTCACTTTTTTCAAAACGGGTTTTATTAGCTTAAAAATTCAACATTCCAGCGCAAATTTTAGGGGAAAATTTTGAGTTTTAAATTGTTCAAACAATTTTTATTTAATAAATTTGTTTAAATATTCGAGATACGGAAAAACTAATAGCACTATTTGATTCTGTGAAAAAATTACATTAAATCTTTCTAGTGGACAATTTTTTGCTCAACTCAATTTTTGTATGTTATGAACATAAATGACATAAATGCTATACCATGTTATTGTTTATTTATGCTACTTCAGCAATTGAGTTCATAAAAAATAGTGAAACACGTAGACTTGCTTTTTTTTAAACAAATTATTTAAGAATTTTTTTTAATTCTTGAAAGATCATCTATTAGTTTTTACGCGATTAGATTTTTAAGCATTTCATGACAAAATAATTTCATTGAAAGTTTTGAAATATTGTAATTTTTCAGTTTTGACCCTTCTGTTCTGCCGTCCAAATTAAAAGGTACGTAAATGACATTGCCATTTAGGTCGATTTTTGTACTGCCAGGTATAAAAGTACAACACTAAACCGCAAAGTCACTTACGTATCTTTTTACCTTGGAACGCAGTATTTGTCTTGTAACATGTCCCTCGCGCGTCACTAATATATTTTATATTAATTAGAGTTGAACCATCTCATTTCTGTTTATTCAAAAAATAATTCGAATTTTGAGAAAGTTTTGTTGCTCTCCTGTAAAATTTTGTCATTGGCACTTTTTACTCCTATTTTTTATACTAAATACAAAACACTGTTTTCCCCAAACTATTATCGAGAATTACAAGAGTCGTTAACATTTAGTATTGAAAAATTGGAAGTATTTGACTAAAAGTCAATCAAGATTGATAAAATTTCGGTACCCGTCCAAGATTCCATGACTATTTCTACACTTTTGACAAGACACATTGTTTCCGTATTCCCATCACTGAAGTCGTTGTGTAGAACATGATGACTTTAGTGCTCCCAGAGCCATATTTGATAAGGAAGAAAGCGATTGCTAAATGACACTCAGTGCATGCACAGAAAAGGAGGAAGAGTCTTCTTCAGTCACGATTTCGTTATAATTGCGCTCGACAATTAGCGAATTTCACTTTTGCACTCAAGCCCGTCTGACTGCTTCCTTTCGGAATGATGCTCAGTGCTCACGAAGCGTACCCATTGAACTTGTGAGAATCGGTGACAAGGTCTTCCGTTAGCTTCTGTTATCGCATGTGCGCAATGTGAGCCGCTCTTATCTTGACAAAACTTACGGCAATTAGACTTGACAACTTATCGCTGTCACTATGCATATCGTACGTGGTTTTTATTTCACCAAGGTAGCCTACTTGCTACTCCGACTGCCTGGTGCCACACTATCACAGTCCCTTTCATTTTATTAACTATGTTGTTACGAAATTTTCTCCTTTTGAGTTATAACTTAATTGCCAAGTGTCACTTTATATTTTCCTTCAGTTGAAAGGATATCATTATCTCAAAAAGTGAACGCATTTCCTTAATTCATTGATAAGGTTTAATGTTTATGTGTGTATATTGTACAAATCATCCGCAGATTGTGTCGTTTCATGAATGGAAGTTGCTTTCGAAGCTGGGAATTTATGGAGACTTTTAAAGTTGTTTAAAATTTACCTTGAAAACAAACACGCGCATGATTATTGTTTTTGTTTCACGCAATTTTAAAATCGAAACATAAAATAATTTTCGTTGAGAATGTTGATGTTCGTTGTTAGCTTTAGGGTCAGGTAAATTGAAAACAAATTGTTGCAAACGTTTTCATGAAATATACGTCGCTATATTTCCTCAAAAAATTTTCCAAATATTTCTTTAACTACAGTGTTTTTGGATAATTTTTTATTTCCACTACAGTGTGATATAGATAAATTCTACTTTTACAGACATAATTTCTAATAATAACAAATAATGAATTACATTTTAGTCTTAGAATATTTAAAAAAATATATAATTTTCCAACTAGGATATTAATCGAAGAATAGCATTTTCAATTGTAAATTTGTGTCCCTACAACAAATTCTATAGTTTTTAAAGATTTAATACAATTCATTGATGAAGACCACCATTGTGTGCCGAAACGTTTGAAACAATTCGACAGTTTTCAATTTACCTAATCCTAAAGCCAACAATGAACATCAACATTCTCAAAGAAATTTATTATTGATGGTTAATGCAATCCTCTAGCGATTATGATGAAAGAATTATTAATACGAATTGCTTCCATTTCATAGCATCTATTACCTACAATAATTGAAAAAAAACAATATTTTTGATAATCAAAATCTTAGCTTCAGAATTAATAAATAATTTTTTTGTAAAATATATAGGAAATCAAACCATTATATTTTTTTTTTCAAAAGTACCAATTTTCGACGAAAAAAAGCTAACATACCCTAAAGTTGATCAAAATTGTAAGATTAATTTTTGAATTCAAATGATCAAATATTGTAAATATTCTTCGAAATTCAATGATTTTTAAAAATAAAAATAGCAATTTCAGGCAAAAAACGCTAACATGAAAGAACCAAAAATTCTTTATTATTGTAAATACTCTTTAAAACTGTGTGTGTGTTTTTTTTTATTTGCCACAACTGAGTTACGGTTAAAAATCTTAACACATCCTATTATTGTTAAAAAAATCGTCAATCATCTTCGAAATCTAATGTCTTTCACTAACAAACGAAATTTTAGACCACTGATATAAGATGACCAAAAACTGTTTAAGATTATAAATCTTATTTTAAATTCTTCTTTAAATATCTTCTTTTCATTGTTGCTGAAAAATTGTAAATATTCTTTGGAATCTAATTTCTTATATTAACCATTGAAGTTTTAGACGAAGAACATTAACATAACCCAAAATTGTTCAGGATTGTAAATTTCCTTTGAAAACTAATTTTTGTTTCTTAAAAATAACCGACTTCCGGCGAAAAATGCGAACATACCCTATTATTGTTCAAAAATTGTAAATATTGTTCGAAATCTAATATTTTTCATCAACAACATAAATATTAGGCTAGAAACACATAAATAACGTAACTAAAAATGGTTTATACTGTATGTCTTCTTTAAAACCTATTTTTTTCAAATAATTGATTTCCGGTAAAAACTTATAACATAATCTAAAATTGTTTCAAAATTGTAAATCTTTGAAATCTATAACGATTTCCGGTGGATAAACGAGTCTAACCCAAAATTGTTAAAAAAATTCGTAATACTTTTTGACATCCAATGATTTTTTTTTATTAAAAGTACCGATTTACGGTATAAAACGCCAAACAAATCAAAAATTGATTCACCATACAAAGAATTAATCTGAACGATAATCTGAAATATCTTACGATTTTTATATTAGGAATACCAATTACTGAGCAAAAATTGTTCCAAATTGTAAATATTTTTTCAAATTTAAGTACTTTTTTTTAAATAACCGACTTCCTGTGAAAAACGTAAATATAAACTGAAACTGTTCAAAAATGATCATTCTTGTTCGAGCAATAATGATATATTTTTAAAAATACCAATTTTTTGTGTAAAACGTGAAAGCATAAAATTGTTAAAAATTATGAACCTTTAAAATCTAATTATTTCTATTCATAAGTATCAATTTCCGATAAAAAAAACGATAACAAAACGAAAAAGCAGTAAATTGTTGAAAACTTTTTAATTTTTGAAATCTATTTTTTCTAAATACACATTTTCGGTGGAAAAAAATACAACATAAAAATTTTATAAATTTTTAGTCTTTTTTGAAATTTTAGGATTTCGTGTTAAAATTGCTGTTTTTGTAATACTAACTTCTAGCAAAAAGCACTAACATAAAACATGTATAATATTTTCAATAACTTGTTAGGTAATTTAAAAGTTTTAATTTAACTGCGCAAGAGTATTAAAAAGCACAACTGTTCCTCAATTCACATAATGTTTTCTATGATTTTTCTTATATAAAGAGATTATTTGTAGATTTAATTTTAAAATTGAAAAATTCAAATTTATCAAACAATTTTAAGTAATGAAAAGCCAATCAGGTTTTCAACAACGATGATTGCTAGATTTTAAAAACATATCGTTACATATTACTTTTTTTAGATAAGATAATAAGAAAGGTGTTTGAATATTATAAAATCAAAACATACTGTAGAATAATTTATACAAAATATAATCAATATCCAATATCGCAGATATACTAGCGCACGCTTAATTTAATGAAAGCCCATGTGCATGGACATATAATTTCAACTGCGACCAATTTAGTTTAGCAATAATTTAATTTATAGAAATTTGAGGCAAGAAAATTATAGATAGGTTAGTTACATATTTTACCCAGGTGAACTATATGCTTTCTGAAAAAGCTGTTTTAACATAGAATTTTTAGATCAATACATGCTCATTATATGAGATCAAGATAGAGAAGAAACAATTTTCTGTGAAATATGTAACATTATTTAAGATAAGTTTTTTTTCTATGACGAAATAGACCTAGTTTTATCAGATTTTTTAAAAGAGAGGAATAAATTAAGAGACTTATTTATTCAAAGCAGACAGAAGTAAACTATCCACGAACTAGAGCAGTAGGTGAGATTAGAAGATAGGAATATATTTATGAGTATATGAGTACTGAGAAATGTAGAGTTCATTTGTATTCCAAACTACAATCTGTCTTCTAAAATCGAAGAAACAAATAAAGATGATTTTCTCGAAAACGCGATTTTTTTATTTTTTCCTAAATGTCTTAAAAGTTTCTCCTTAGTTTCTTACTGTAGCCTAGTTTTTGCTTACTGTAGTAGCTAGTACATTAAATGTAAACAAAATTATGTTACTTTATTGATAGTTGTAACAGTATTTATGACTTGCCTAATAACATTAGTAGCTATTAGTATTAGTGTTTATTAGTTTTTCTGAAATCTTTAACACCCTCTCCACCCATGTAAGATACCGGGAGATTTACTCTGACCTCCCCAAAATCTTACTAAGATTTTATGAACATAAGGAACGAACATGGGGGAGATCACCCCACAGTAGATAATGAACTTAAGAGTAGATTATTATCAATTTAAAGTACTAATGTATGTAAAATAAATTATTTAATTTGATTAATAGTTAGAAGACTATACGTGTTAATGAATTAAAATTATAATTACTTTTGTTAGGTATATTTGTGCTATGAATAAATTATTATCTTCTGTAGGGTTGTCTCCCCTATACACGTAAAATATAAATTCTGTTAATTATATAAACGTGGAATCTTAATGAAATTAGTTTTAGGAAATCAAATCTGCTAACAATAAGTATGTAGTTTTACAAACTTTATCTTCTGAGAAAAAATTCTGTAAAATCGAAATCACCATTTAAAGGTAAGACGCAAATCCACTTCTGAGATGACGTGTTGCTGATTTGAGAATAAAAAAATTTTATGAGAAACAGTTACTCATTTTTGAGGAAATAGATATGTCAACTGAAAATTTCAGTCACACTGACCACAATACTGACATGACTCGGCTGCGGATTGCGATAAAAAATGTAATCTTTAGTTTGAATAAGAAATGTAAAACTTACTCCCGAGATATTCAATTTCTGAATAAAGGTAAAAAATCTTTTGATTTAAAAAAGTGAACCAATTCCGAGTAAATTGTCCAAGAATGTTGAGTTTAAAATTTAACAGATTTTGAAAATCCGGTTTCGGTAGCGATTGAAAATTGAATTTTCAATTTTTCACAAAAATAAAAACTTGCTCCTGAGATATGCGAAAGCTGAATAAGAATAATAAATATTCGATACAAAAAAATTTAACTGTTCCGAAGAAAAACAAAATTTATTGTCACGGTATCGCACTGAGAGACGATTATACGGTGGAAGGACTATAAAAATAATTTTTTTTTCAATAAACAATAATAATTTCAAAAAGATCGTGAAGGGAAGAAAAAAATTATTACTACGCTAAAATACTACTCTGAAATTCTACTCTAAAATTTTAAGTAAAATATAAAATACTTTTTTTATTACTGTGTTAAAACATGAGAATTCGAATAAATCTTTTTATCACAACGTGTATTTGATTTTTTAAGAATCTTTTATGCTTTTGATGCTTTTAATGCTTTAATGCATTTAATGCTTTGATGCTTTTAATCTTTTCGAAAAAATGTTAGTTATCTAGTTCTGCACTGCCACTCTTTAATTGTTATTGTTTATTAAATTGATGAATTTCAATCGAAATATTGCAAAATAGTTCATTCTGAAATATTTCAAGAGCAATTTTTATTTATAATCATTTGCGCAAAAAATAATAAATAATTATAAATATTAGCACGTAATGGTTAAAATAAGAAATTTTAAACTTAATTACGTGACGCGCCTGCGCATTCCCACTATTGCAAATAGTCGCAAAAATACTACTTGGCGTGAAAAGTCGTTTCTTTTGGTAAAGGTACTTTAAAACTATTGAAAATGAATTTCAATGTTAATTTAAACTATTGAACTTCAATGTTAACTTAAACTATTAATGTATCTTTTTTTTGTTAAAAATGGTATTACTTGTTTTAAATTTTAATTATTTGGTTGAAAATTCAATAATTTTGTTAAAGAGTCATTCTTGTTGTTTCAAAAGTAAACTGTTTTATTCAAATTTTGTCTTTTTATCTTGAAAATTCAACACTTTGGTTTGAATTTTTTTTCCTTCTTGACTAACATTTTTTTGTTGTTGAAAATTTGACTATTTTTTTAAAAACTCGTCCTTTTTGTTTGAAAATTCGTTTTTTTGTAGCATATTTTTTTATTAAAAATGCAAGTGGCTGGTTCAAAATTAGACGTTTTCGGCTGAAAACCAACTCTTTTGTTGAAAATTCACATTTTCGATTTTAAGATTAAAATGTTTTGTATAAAAATTGAATTTTTGTCTGGAAATTTTAACAAGTTGGTAACAACTTCAACTATTTGGTCGAAATTTCAACAACTTTGTTAAAAGCTCCTCTTTTTTAGTTGAAGATTCATAACTTTAGTTAAAAATCCATTACTTTGGTTTAAAATTGAACCGTTTTGTTGAAAATTCGTTTTTTTTTTTGTTACAAATTAATTTTTTTAAACTTTCTATTTTGTAAATTCATAATATGCAGAGTACTAATACCCATATTGTATAGAGCTAATATTATAGGCCTTTGCCTGTGGGTTAGGATACCATAAAATTTAAACAAATTTAATAACTGACAATTTTACAATTCCATTTTTGGTTGAAAATGTATCTTTTTTAGCTGATACTTCAACTACTTGTTTGAAAATTCATTTATTTTGTTAAAAATTTGTCTTCGCGGTAAAAATTAATTATAATTAATTAATTACCAAAATAATTATTTTAGTTAAAAATACATTCGAAATTGAAGAAATTAAAAATGATTTACGTAGGTTGTTGAAAATTCGTCTTTCTTGGGTGAAATTCAACTCGTTTTCTATTTAAAATTAAAATCTTTTTTTGTTGAAATATCAACTTTTACATTTTTTGTTGAAAATTCATCTTTTTAGGTTTTGTACAATGTTTTGAAAATTCATCTTTTTAGTAGACAATTAATTATTTTGGTTAAAAATGAACTCAACATTCAAACAATTTAAAATGATTGAAGTATTTTGTTGGAAATTGCCGTTTTTGTTGAAATTCAACTGGTTTTGATTGAAATTTTTTAATATTCTTTGGTTGAAATATCAACTATTATACTTTTTGTTAAAAATGCATCTTTTTGTGTTAAAAGCTGAACTGCTTTCTTGAAAAATAATTTTTTTGCTTCAAGTTTCATAATTGTAGTGGAAAATTCATCTATTCATACTATTTGGAAGAAAATTATTATTTTTTTATTGAAAATAATTAATTTTTTAATGAATTTTGCACTATTCCATATTTGGTTAAAAACTGGTATTTTTTAGTTTAAAAAAGCATATATATGTTTGGAAATTTATGTAATTTATTTGAAAAATCTACTTTTTTGTTACAAAATTAATCTTCTTGGTCGAAAATTCAACTCATTGTGTAAAAATGAATGTATTGTGTTGAGTTTTTTTTTATAAATAATCTTCTTGTTTGAAAATTATGCTTATTGGTTGAAAAAGAAATATTGAGACAATTCAACATTATGGATGCATTTTTTTTCTTTATTGACTGAAAAATCATCCTTGATTCAAAATTCATTCAAAATTCAAAACTCTTGTTCCAAATTTGTCTTTTTGATAAGAAAATTCACTCCTTTGGTACAAATTTAATCTTTCTTGGTTAAAAATGTAACTGTTTGGTTGAAAATGAATCTGTTTTTACTGAAGATCGAACACTTTTGTTGAAAATTTTCTGTGTTGAAATATCAGCTATTACATTTTTGCAAATTTTTACAGGACAATGCAAAAATTTGACTTTATAAAAATAATATTCTCCTAGCCTTCGATCTTGCAATGAATCCTGTATTTCAAAAATAAATTTCCAATCGATTTATTGGAAGCTTCCGACAGAATTTTTTTACAGTCCATATTTTAGAAGAAAAATATTTAATAACCGAAAAGTAATTAAATGAATAAAGTAGAAAATTAAGTAGAAAATTTATACCCTCCGTACCGTTAGTTTGTTTCTTATATGTCATGGGATTTTTCATGCACCAGGAGTCGTAAAATTTTTCATGCCTCCGTCAGTACCAGAAGAATTACGAGAGTACGTGACTTTGGTGTATGTGGATCATGGCCCTGTGTTTAATTTAATTCTATGGGACATTTCGTTTTCACACAGAATTTCACTTGAAAATGGGAAAGGGCGGCACCAGAGAACATTGAACGTGTTCGCGCAGCGAGAAGTCTCGCATGCTAAATGTCGATTTGTATTATTAAGACGTGTTCAAATTACAAAGGCACCATCAGGAAATGAAGAAAAAGGCTTGGCAGCCCAAAAAACACCATGAAATCATAAAATCGTCACTTTTTATGTCTTACTTTATTGCGAAACATAAAAAAAAGTTACGAGACGTGTATTTTAGGGAGACATGTTTCCCAGAAAAGGAATACCCTCAGGGGCCACATTATAGTTTATAACTTTGGAAATCTCAACGAGAGATAAATTTGATCGATTTTACAATCATATAGAAGCGCTTTTCTATATAATTTTACTTTCAACTAGAAAAAAACGCACGCGATTATTATTTTTTCAGTCTCACGCAATTTCCGAATTAAAATATAAAATTGATAATAATATAAAATTTTTGTGTTTTATAGTGTCTATTATCTAAAATAATAGAAATAAAAAGCAAGCACAATATTTTCGATAATTGATGAAAATTAATATCTTAACTTCAAAATAAAATTCAAAATTATAAATTTCAATAATTTCAAGAGATCTTGGAGGATTTCAAAGATTTTAGGGTATTTTTGAAGATTCCAATGCATTTTCAAGAGATTCAACAGATTTCAAGGAATTTCAAAAAATTAAAACAATTATTTGGAATATTTTAAGGTATTTTTAAAGATTTCAAGAAATTTTCAAAATATTTCGATCATTTGAATGAATTTCAAATAATTGTAAAGATTTGAGGATATTTTTTCAACATTCCAAGCAATTTTCAAGAGCTCTAAATAATTTCAAGGGATTTCAAAATATTTCAAGGGATTTGAAATATTTTCGGGTATTTAGAAGATTCTATTGAAAATATAAATTTCCCTTGAAAAATACAAACATAATCCAAAAATTGTTCAATTCGCCTTTTTTATTTAGTTTTTAATAGTTAAAAATGGCATTTTCAATTTTCATCATTTCTCAATAGCTTAATTTTTGAAGGTTAAAAGTTTTAAACTATTGAAAATTGAAGAAAATTGAATTTACAATAGTTAAAAATTAAATGTACAATTTGCTTCTATTAATGATTTTTGCTTAAAAAACCAATTTTTGTTTGAACACTCTAATGTAACTTGAAATTGTTAAAAAATTATGAATCTTCTTTGAAATATAATGATCTTCTAATAAAAATGTAAATTTCTAACAATAAAAGAAGTATATTTTATTAATTTGAATAAAAATCGTCGGAATTAATTCTAATGATTAACTATTCTTTGAAATCTATTTTTTTTTAAATAGCATGAATCAACGACGAAAAACCTAACATAACGTTAGAATCAATTGTTCTAAATTGTAAATCTTCTTTGAAATTTAATGATTTTTGTTGAAAATAACCGAATTTGTGTGAAAAAAAGTTAACATAACCTTAAATTGTTCAAAAATTGCAAATCTTCTTTGAAATCTATATTGAAAATCAAAAAATTCACCTACAATTGTACAACAAAATTGATCTTTTTTTGAGATCTAATGATTTTTACTAAAAATACTGATTTCTGGTGGAAAGCGCCAACATAACCTGAAATTGTTGAATAGTTGTAAATCTAGTTCAGAATCTAATTTCGAAAAAAAATTAAAAAACCAAAATTGTTCAAAGTTTTTAAATTTTGTTCAAATTATAATTATTTTTGTTTAAAAATATAAATTTTCGATGTCAAACGCCACTGTAACCTAAAATTGTTCGAAAATTATGAACCTTCAAAATCCAATGATCGTCCAATGACCAAGAAAATTAAATAACTGAAAATATCTTCATCTTTGTAATCTAATAATTTATAATTAAAAATAAAAATTTTCAGTGTAAAGCTATAAGATAACTTAAAATTGTTAAAAATTGGGAATCTTGATGATGAGTTTTGTTTAAAAATGCGAATTTTCGGTGAAAAAAAAAACTAACACAAACTAACATTTTTAGAAATTTCAAGTCCTCGAACTGCATGATTTTAGATTTAAAATTTTTAAATCTGTTTGAAAACACTAATTTACAGCGAAAAGCACTAACAGAAAATATTTATAATATTTTCTATTTATTTATTAGATATTTTGAAAGTTCTAATATAACCGCGCGAGTGTATTAATTATTTGTAGATTTAATTTTCTAAATTTCAAATTTAGGATTTAAAACAACAATGACTGCGAGATTTTCGAGATATTTCATCACACCAAGTTTTTTAGATAAAAATATTGTATGCACTTGAATAAAAAATGCAATTTTGTTGAATGATTGTGAAAAAATTAAATTTCTCACCTGTGCTCACCTTTTTAGCCTAAACCATCCAACAGATTTTCACCAAACTTTAATGAGAAGTCTTAAGTATCATATTTTCGATACACATTGTAAAATTTGTTGATATCTTGAATAGTTAAAATATTTTACCATTTATGTAATTTCTGAATTTTCGTTTTTTACTCTAAATACGTAGAATTGAAAAAAAAACTATTCAAAATATCGAAAATTCTTGAAAAATTTATCGAGAATCTGTTGCTACTGACGTCTTGTTGAAATTTGGTACCAACCGGTTCGATAGATTATGATGTATAGGTGAGCACAGGTCGAAAATTGGTTCTTTTGATGTTTTTTTGTCTGTTTTAATTCCACAGTGTCTAAGATATTAACATAAAATGACGCTTAAACAAGTTTTTTAATGGTTGATCAGTCATCTGTCAAGTGTAATTGAAATCGGTTGAGAATTACGCCGACAATCCAGAAAAGGTCCAAAATACATGATTACCCCAGATAAGCATTCTTGGTAGCTTAACCGCGAATCTTAATAGGAGCCATCAGCTTCAGTGTCACATGACATTTTAAGGGGGAGGGGGGGGGTCACCGAAATATCACAAAATTTTCACTTATCAATTATCACGTATCCCTTAGGACAGCTCGTCTTAACTGCTTTTCAAAATGATTCCAGACTTCCGCGTGTAAAACGACAGTGAAGAATAAAAAAAGTATAATAAAAGCAGTTTGCGCTCTGCAATAAATTAAATTAAAATCCAGGAAATGAATGGTTTTTGTTACTGGAGGTATTATGTTCCCTGATGTTTTTAAGGCGCTTTTGAAAAGCGCCCAAGGGTACTGAAATCAGACTTTTGTTACTAGTCTGACAAAGGTAAATAAATCCAACGGATTTATAAGCCGGTGAATAAATCCAGTGGATTTATTTACCGGGTCCAGTATACTTGACTTTAGCAGACTTTGATGTCTTGTATTACTTCGAGCACGTGCGAACGTGTAAGCACACGTGTTGCTGCAGAGAATGTGCAAAAGTGTGCAAAAGTGTGCAAGTGTAGCTGTACTACCAACATTCTAGCTGTACTCCCAGCCAACAAGTATGTTGAGAGTACAGAGTTGCACACGAGACTTGGATCAGACCTAGCCAAGTCCTGTTTGCAAACATTCTTCGTCGAGACTTACAAATATATACACCTTATATAACAAACTGGTCTTTCTGATTGTGAGATTAATCCGGCAATAATTGGATGCCGAAGTACAACTTCGATCAGGTCGATCAGTGGCTTAACAAAGGCGGAACGACATCTGGATTTCAACTATCTGTGCTATAAAGGCGTTGATTAATCAGTTGATTGATTAATTGATTCATTCAGATACTGATAAGCACTTATGTTTCAATCAACGATGTAAAAATGTGAAAACATTAATTTGTACGATGACCCGGATTGTACCCTTGGGAAATCAGAAAAAATGCTGTACAATACAATTTAAATTTAACTGGAGTCAATCGTTTATACAATATGTAGGGTGGCCGAAAAACTTCATTTTAAAAATTCCCTGACTTTTCCCTAATTTTTCTCTCACTAATTTTTTCATTTGCCCTGACCATTAGTATTTAGAGACCAAAATCCTAACATATTTAAACATAAAACTAAGGACTCCAGAGGTGTATTTTAACGAATGAAGGATAAATTGATAAGATGAGAAACCAATTCCACTTAAATTCAAAATAAGTCAAATCAATTAGAAAATATTTAAAAATCACATTGATTTGAGTTCAATTAGAGTTAATTAAGAGGAATTTAAGGGAAATGAGAAGAATTCGATTAAATTCATAATTCATGGTGAGTTGAAAGTACAAATTGGATCCTTAAACAAATGATCAAATTTTCAACAAAAAAATAGATTAAACCTCAACCAAAAACAGTTGCATTTTCGAACAAACAGTTTAATTTTCAATAAAAATTTTTTTTTGTGAAGAAAGTTGAATTTTGGACCAAAAAAGATGAATTTTTAACAAAATACCGTACTTTAATCGGCAACAAAATAAGGAAATTTTCCCCTAGTGTACGTTGTATCCAGACGAAATAAATTCTAAATCCAAAATATAATAGTAGACTTTTCAAATGAAAATAATTAACTTTCAACCATACAGGATAATTTTTTAAGAAAACTTTTGAATTTTCAGCAAAATAATAAAATTTTCAATCAAATGGTAGAATTTTTGAACCAAAAGAGATGAATTATCTACCAAAAACATAGCAGTAGATTTTTCAATTAAACGGAATTAACTTTCAACCACAAGAGATGAATTTTGAACCAAAAAAGATTACATTTCTACCAAAAGATGAATTTCTAATCCAAAAGGACGAACTTTTTACCTAAAAAGACCAATTTTAAACAAAAAAGTTAGATTTCAAACCCGAAAAAATGAATTTTTAATAAAAAAAAGTTCCTTTTCAACCAAGTAAGATGAATTTTCAACCAAAAAAGATGACTTTTCTATGAGAAGATAAATTTTTCATCCAAAAGGACGAATTTTTGATCGAAAATGATGAATGTTTAACAAAACAGTTACATTTTTAACCATAAAAGATGACTTAAACAAAATCGATTAATTTTTAACACAATAATTAAATTTTCAATCAAATAGTAGAATTTTTTAATTTTTTGCTGAATTAAAAATATAACAGTTTACTTTTCAAATAAAATAAAATAATTTTCAACCAAAGAGGATGTATTTTTATCCAAAAAAGATTACTCCTTAACTAAATATATAACTGAATTTTCAACTAAGATGTAAAATTTTGATCCAAAAAAGATGACTCTGAAAATAGTTGAATTTTCAGCAAAATAATTAAATTTTCATCCAAATAGTGGAATTTTCAACCAAAAGAAATGAATTTCTGACCAAAAATATGATAGTAGACTTTACGATAAAAAAGAATTAACTTTCAACAACAAAAGATGAATTTCCACCCTAAAAAGATGACTTTTTAACAAAATAGTTGAATTTTCAACCAAATGGTAGAATTTTTATCCAGAAGAGACGAATTCTGAACGTAAAATATAATAGTAGACTTTTTAATAAAAAAGTATTCACTTTCATAAAAAAAAAAAATCCATCAAAAGATGAATTATCAATCCACAAGAAATGATTTTATATCCAAAAAGACGAATGTTTTACATAACATTTGAATTTCCTACCGAAAAATGTGGTATTTTAACCAAATAGTTGCATTTTAAACAAAATAATGAAATTTTCAACCAAATAGTAAAATTTTTATCTAAAAGAGATCAATTCTAAACACATAGTATAATAGTAGACTTTTTAAATAAAAAGAATTACCTTTCGACCAGAAAAGATGACTATTTGAGAAAATAGTGGAATTTTCAGCAACATAAATAAATTTTTCACCAAATAGTGGAATTTTTAGCCAAAAGAAAGGTAAAATGTAAAAACGGTATGTACAGAGTTTAATTCTAGTTTTAAATAAAATAAGTTAAAAATTTTTTGGGTTAAAATGAATTTTTAATTCAGAAGGATGAAGTTTCTATCTAAAAAGACGGATGTTCAACAAAACAGTTGTATTTTAAACCCGCAAAGATGAATTTTCAAGAAAAAGTTTCTTTTCAACCAAGAAAGAATAATTTTCAACCATATCATTGAAATTTCAACTAAATAGTAGAATTTTTAACTGAAAGAGTTGAATTCTTGACCAGAAATATGATAAATAATGAACAATAAAAAATGAATTTTCAACCAAAAAACATGACTTTTCTACCAAAAGATGAATTTTTAATCCAAAAGGATGCATTTTTGATCTAAAAAGATTAATTTTTAACAGAATAGTTGAATTCTCGACCAAAAAAGATAACTTCTTAACCAAATAGTCGAATTTTTAACAAAATAACGAAATTTTCAACCAAGTAGTAGAAACTTTAACCAAAAGAGATGTATTTAAAAAAAATGAATCTTCAACTGGAATAGTTAAATTTTTAGTTAAAAAATAAATTTTTAACCAAAAAAACAATAATTTTTCAACAAAACGGTCTATTTTTTAACCAAAGAGATGAATTTTCTACTAAAATTAAGAATCTTCCAACAAAAAATGGCTTCTTTAGAAAATCGTGGGATCTTCTACAAAACAGATTAGTTTTTTAATAAAAAAGATGAATTGTCAACGAAAAATGTAATAATTAATGTTTAGCCAAAACAGATTTTAATTTAAAGTAAAAAACTCTTAAAGTCAACCAAAAAAGACGAACTTTCAACAAAATAGTAGAATCCTCAACCAAAAGACGAATTTTCATCAAAAAAGATAACTTTCCAACCAAAAAGTATACTTTTTAACAAAAATTTGATAATAAAAAAAAGTTAATTGTCAACCAAATGGTTGATTTTTTTAACAAACTAGTTGAATTTTAAACTCAACAAGACGAATTTTCAACAAATAACAAAGTTGAACTGTTAATAAGAAAAAAAGACTTTTTCTCAAAATTGTTGAATTTTCTACAAATTAGATTAATTTTTAACTAAATAATTAAATTATCAATTGAAGAACATAAATTTTTAACTATAAAGGTTAATGATACCCAAAGTAGATTCATTTTAAACCAAATAATTTAATTTTTAACCAAAAACTTACATTTTTCACCGAGAAGATTAATCTTCTACCAAAAAAGATGAATTTCCAAAAACGTACATGAATTTTCATCAAACTAGTTGAATTTTTCACTAAATGGAAAATTTACAACTGGAATTGTTAAATTATCAGCTAAAAAATAAATTATCAACCAAAAAATAACGATTTTTCAACAAAATACATCATTTTTTTAACAAAGAAGTTCATCTTTCAATCAGGTAGTTCAATTTTCAAACAAGAAAATGTATTTTCTACCAGAAAAGAATAATTTACAACAAAATACATCAATTCTCAAACTTACAATTGAATTTTTCAACTAAAAAAGATAAATTAATAAAATCAAGAATGTATAAGTTAAACTATCAGCCAAAACATTAATTTTTAACAAACAAAAAAAAAACGAATTTTCAACAAAACAGTTAAATTTTCCAACCAAATTATTTTCAATTCAAATCCAGAATCTGTAACCAGAAAAATGATTTTTTAAGAAAGTAGTACAATTTTCAACAATATAGTTAAATTTTCAACTTATGAAGTGAGTTTTCTAGCAAAATAGTACAATTTTAAATCGACAGAACTGTTGAATCTGCAACGAAAAATTAACTTGAACAAATTGTTGAATTTGCTAGAAAGTAGATTAATTTTTCACC
The DNA here is from genome assembly GCA_011634705.1 of Andricus grossulariae. Taxonomy (NCBI): domain Eukaryota; kingdom Metazoa; phylum Arthropoda; class Insecta; order Hymenoptera; family Cynipidae; genus Andricus; species Andricus grossulariae. The sequence continues at coordinate 38,183,520 of JAABKJ010000755.1, read as the reverse complement.
AAAGATTTGAATTTTCATCCAAAAACATGAATTTTCTTCAAAGAAAATTAACTTTTTACAGAAAAAGACGACTTTTCAAAGAAATACATTATTTCAACACAAAAATATCTGCATTACAAGTTGTATTAAAAATGGATTGCGCTAAATTACAAGTGGATTACTTGAGATTACAAATTGATTACTGCAAATTATCTGAATTACAAATGCATTACTCTGGATTTCAGCGGAATAAAATTGGATTACTCCAGGTACAAGTATATTATTCGGATTACCTCGGATTACCAGAGTGTTTTCCCCCTCCTTTGTTCCTTTTATCTTAAACCCTCGCTTTTAGCTGACACAATTATTTTGAAAGGTTGAATTCAAAGGTCAACAATATACTCTACTAGTCTACTTTTCCCATGATTCATAAAAAAGAAGAAAAAAATGAAACACTTTCCTTCCAGATAGAGAGAACATTATCCTAAACTAGTCCACTTTGTAAATCAGAAAATCAAACCTCAGAGAAAACATGCTTCGAGTCCATTCCACGCAAGGAAGCGATTCCTCCATTGAAAAAAAAATTGAAAATTAGTTTCGGTAAACGATCCAGTAAGAGAATCTAGTCTGCGTGTAAGTGTGTAAGAGTGTATAGTGTATACAGCTACGGATGCATGAGAGAGTGAGAATGCACTATTCGGAGAGTAATCAAGCATGTAGATTGTGCAGAAGAAAATGATGGTACTCTGGGCTGCTGGGATGGAAGGAATCTTTAGAAAGTATGCACACCAGGTGAGTTTTGAAATAGCGATCGATATTGATCGTAAATTTGTATACTGTCGTGTGCAAGTATGCAAATCCAGCCACACATTCTTCGATGATGGAGCTGAAAAAAAAGTGCAATAGCTATTCACCTATTCACGAGTCACTAGGGTTATAGGTTCATTCTTCTCTGTTCATTTACTATCAATACACAAGTCATACTCGCCTACGATATTATCAGATGCAGTATATTCGAGATACGTTTGTATATTGTTCGCTGATGTAATTTATAAGTTGCTATAGAAAAGGGAGAGAAATTTTATGATCCGCCTCTAGTTCAGATAATGAGCTTAATTAGAAATGAATGAATGCAAATAAAATAAGGATTGAATACGCTATTAATAAGGGTTCAGACATTTTTTTGTTTTTATATTTTTAACAATAAATTATTCTTATCATCTTCTGTAATAGTATATAATTAAGGTGTCTACCCGATGGATGATTTCGAATTCCAGATTTTCTCCCGGTCAGTTGTTAATTCTTCCCGGACAATTTGAAAGACTTCAAAAGATTTGAATAATTTTAGAAGATTTTTAATGATTTCAAAGGTTTTCTAAACATTTTAAACGAATTCAAAGATTTCTGAATTGGAACAGGAACAGCCAAAACAGATTTGAATTTAAGTAAAAGACAGTTGAAGTCAACCAAAAAAGACAAACTTTCAACAAGATAGTGGAATACACAACGAAAAAGACCAATTTTCAACAAAACAGTTAACTTTTCAACCAAAAAGTATACTTTTTTACAAAATCGTTCTAAAAAAAGTTAATTATCAACGAAATAGTTGAACTTTCTAACAAATTATTTGATTTTTAACCCAAAAAACAAAATTCATTTTCAACAAAATAGCTGAACTCTTTCAAAAATTCTTTTTCACAAAATTGTGGAATATTCAACAATTCAGATTAAGTTTTAACTGAGTAATCAAATTTTCAACCAAAAAAATAAATGTTTAATTGAGAAGATTAATTTGCGACAGAGGAGATTAATTTTTGACTAAATAAGTTAAATTTTTAACCAAGTAGTTGAATTTTCAACTAAAAAAGATTATTTTTTTCCAAACAGTCGCACTTTTAACAAAAAAAGATAAATTGTCAACCGGAACTGAAATACCGTCATTTCAATTTAAAAAATTGATTTCTTACAATAATATGAAATATTCAACAAAATATTCCAATTTTCAATTGAGGAGACGAATTTTCAACTAAAATGAAGAATCTTTAATCGGAATAGTTAAATCTACAGTTAAAAAATAATTTTTGAACCAGAACACCGTTTTTCAACAAAATAATTAATTTTTCAATTAAAGAGAATAAATTTCAACTAAAATAAAAAAACTAAAAAATGAATTTTTCACACAGTAGATCAGTTTTCAATCAGGTAGTTGAATTTTCAAACAGGAAGATTATTTTTGTATACAAAAACACTAATTTACAACAAAATACCTTAATTTTGTACCATATTGTTTTGGTATAAAATTAATTTCTTCGGTTGAAAATTGGACTACATTGTTGAAAATTTTTTTTTGTTTGAGAATTAATTTTTTCAACTGAAAATTTATTCATTGCTTTCTTGGTTTAAAATTGATCCTTCTCATTTGAAAATTCATGTATTTTGTTAAAAATTCAATTTTTTGAAAATTTGTCTGTTTGGGTTGCAAACTCAACTATTTCGATATAACATTACTTTATTTTGTTGAAAATTTGACTATATTGTTAAAAATTCTTCTTTTTTGGTTGAAAAATAATTTCTTTATCTGCGAATTTAACCATTCCATTTTTTTCAGTTTTCGTTTTTTTACTAAAAAATTAAGATTTTTTACATTTATTTTTAACGAAGTAGTTCAACTTTCAACCAATTGGCACAGCGAGTTTTGTCAAAGAATTCTCATTCTGAGATGGAACATCCGATAATTTTTGGTAATAAGAATTACAATTGTAATTTAGAACAGAGAATTCTGTAAAAAAAGTCATAATTCTGAACTTGAAGAGGGATTTTATTTTAAATTCCTTTCTTCTATGACAGAATTAAAATTATTTCCCAAAATTCCCATTTCATATCAAAAATGTTTTTCATCAAGTCAAATAATAATTCTTTGCTGAAATCCTCTGTTCCAATTCCACGTCAGAACTATATTTCCACAAATTCCCTGCTTCAAATCAGAATTACATTTATTTACATTTTATATTATAAGTCTTAAATATAGTACCTCTTTTCTAAAATTTGGTTGTGGAAAGCTTCAAATTCTGACAAATTTTTATTTACAAACAAAAATAATGTTTAAATTCAAACAAATTCGGATTTGGAACAAGCAATTTAAAAAATCTGACGAATTCTAACTTGGAACACGGACTGTTTTTGTAAATTCCCTCTTTATAAATCAGAATTAAAATTATTATTTTTCCAAATTTCCCCTTTCCACATCATAACTTACCTGTTCTTTCCATAATTCCCTGTTCCAAAATCAAAATTTTAATTTTTTAAATATTTATTTGACATATTTCCTGTCCAAACTCAGAATTTTAATTCTGTTAGAAAATTCCCTATACCAAATCACAATTAAATTAATTTCCAAAGTTTCCTGGTCACTTCAAAAAATGCATTGTTCCAAGTCATAATTAGATTTATTTACAGAATTTTCTATTACAATTCAGAAATACAGTAACTCCCTTTTCATAAAATTTAAAAGAGAGAAGTTTCAAATTCTGGAAAATGTCTGTTTGGAAAAAAAACGTCTGAGATGAAAAAAATTCCAATTTGGAACAAGAAATTTTCAAAATCTGACGAATTCTGTCTTGGAAGAGGGATTGTTTTTTCAAATTTCCTTTTTATAATCAAAATTTTAATTATTTTCCAAAATTTCCCCTTTTATGTCAAAAATAACCTTTCCAAGAAAAATTATAGTTCTTTGCGAAATTTCCCCTTCCAAAGACAAAATTTTATCTCTTTAGGGTGATTTTTTAAATATTTAATTTATATAGTCCCTGTCCAAATACAAATTTATAAGTATGTTAGAAAATTCTAAAATTTCAAAGTTTCCACAATTCTCATTCCATGTCAAAAATGTCCTGTTCCCAGTCGAAATTATTATTCTTCACTAAAATCCCGCGCCCCAATTCAGAACTATAATTCTTTTAGAAAATGCACTATTAGACACTCTAATAATTATTAGAGTAGAAAAAAAGAATTTTTTTTTTGCTCAAACATCACCCCTAAGAAGTTTTTCTATAGTTTTCAAAATGACCCGTGATTTTTGGGAGAGATAAAACAAATATTTAGAGGTCCCCTAATAGGATAAAATACAATTTTCAGGCAATAAAAGACCCTGGGTTCCTATTTCTCTTCCGTTGCCTAAAAAGCAACTGTGTAAAATTTGGTCCCGCAAAAAAAAATGTTGTGAGGAATTCTTCCAAAATTCTCGGGAAAATTGTAAATTCTTGTATACTTTTCTGTAAAAGATTGAAACTACAGTAAAATAAAGCAATATTTGAAAAATAACATTCGTGGAGTATACCAGCAATAAAATTAAAAATGCCTGCTGATTTTGAAAAATATCCCAAATTTTCTTTCTAATTTTTTCACCCTTTTCCCCATATTTTTCAAGAAGAGTTGTTTCAATGGAAAAAATTATTACAACAAACAAAATGTATTTCATAGAGAATTATAACACAAGTCCGTCGACGGCCCGTAAGGCTTTTTCGCAGGTCAAGATCCGGTCTTGTAAAATTTGATAAATTTCTGTATTTTCTTTGAAAACTCATCGGCAACATTGTAAGGGTCGGTCAGTACCAACTTATTTTTCTTCGATTTGAAGAGTTAATCGTGTCCGGTATTTAGCCGTCGTCAGTGACAGTACTTGAAATTTACTTTAGATGTATCTTGCTCGAGAACTCCGGTTGTGGTGTGGTTTTGAATAAACATTTATTATTTAGTGCAAATAAATATAGTTATTGACGTCGATCCCTCTCATGTCAAGATCAGCTGTATCGGGCGGAACATATTCACAAGAATACAACTTATTTATCTATAAAAGATATACAAATTTGCTCAAGACTATTTTCTGCTACGATTTAAAGTTGTTTTTTTAAACCGCAGTAACATTTTTCAACGCATTATGAATTCCATTTATTGACCATAATATGCAAAATATGCAAACATTACATATGAAAAATTGTGATCCCTTAGAAGATCTACAAATGTACTTCAGACTATTTTTAATACGTTTATGAAGAAATTTGAGCTCTATGTCCATACTGGACCTTCCTTGTATCCATAATGGGTTGTATGTAAATGTCGGCCCCAATGCCCTAACTTCATCAACAGAGTTTTGTGGATCTCATCGTCCTCTATATAATCAAGTTATATCCATAATTCGTAATGAAAGGTGCTCAACATGAATGAGTTGTTCAATTTTGATTTCCCGATAATTTTCAATGTTTTTAGGATGCCTATCCACAAAATTTACTCGTGAGGCTAAGTCAGCACCGAGTACTTAATTCTGCCTACAGAACACAGACTGGGCAGGATACAGCTTGATCAACAAATTTATAAAAGTCGTTTCTTCTGACTCAGAGGATGACATGGTGTAAAAATGTGATGGAAAACGACGAATTCCAATTTTATATGAAAATAATACCTTCTCATTATAGGATAATACTGTGAAAGAAATGACAACGTATTAGGTATCATTGGATCAAGAATTTGGTTGGCTATAATTATGGAGATTAGAAATTTTGCCTGTTTTTTCTTCATGCATTATAGTCAAGTCTCGACTTAGTCCCAGGAGGGTGTCGGCTTAGCCCCACAATTTTTCGCTCGACAATAATTTTCCATCAATTCACTTTTTTTCTAATAATTGATGAACAAAGCATTGTAATTTGAAAACATCATTAATATTTTGTAGCAACTGAATTCTCTATCAAACCATACCTAATACGTTGTCAAAAAAAATTGTTTTTCAATTGAAAAATAACTTGAAAGAATCGCCGGCTTGGAACCTTTCTCCCCTGATTAAATAATACTAAAAAACATAATTAATCATTTCTCATTTTGTAGTCAGAGTCCATAAATTGAAATAATAACTGAAACAGATATTTATATTATCTTTTCATAATCTAAACTCAAAACTTTCCAAGTGAAAACAATAACTTTTCAACAAAATATATGAATTTTGAACCAAAACAGATTAATTTTCTACTAAAAAAGATTATTTTCAACTAAGAATAGATTAGTTGAATTTTCAGTAAAAAAAAAAATTATTTTCAAACAAGCTGATCCCTGAAGTGTGAAGTTGTGTAGTGATTTGTCATATTGCAGAATGAATACGATTGTGACCGTTATTACATTTCTCTGAACAAAATTTTTCTGATCCATAAAAAATTTTAGAAAATAAACAAAGTTTTCGTCTAAAGAAGGAGTAATTAGTGCGCGCGTATCGCGTACAATATTTTATAGTGATTCTAGAAAATTGCTGGGTATGTGAGATTGATCCTGTGATATAATTCTGTGAAGTATAAGAATATTCAAAATGAATCCTTGAAATTTATTTATAAAATTTTTATATGATGCTTGAAGAAAAGTTTTCTCATATAAATTATTAGAAATCCGTTTTGTTTAAATTAGTTAGCCATCTTTGAATTCACGACTTCATAGTTTGACGAGAAATTAACAAACATGGATTTTACAAATACGCTTCATTGTACTGATAATAATTTGGTCTTGAGATACAATAACACCTATATTTTATTGGTAGACCAGCAGAGCATGTGGTCTAAGAAATGATGTTTACAATTTTAACAGAATGTTCCAGATTAAAAGATATCGTAAGGCTTCTTCCACGTAGTCTACGCCCATTGGAAGTTTTTATAATTCAGAAGGTTTTGTGTGATAGTGATCAATAGTGAGCAGTATATAAAGCGGTGAACATTTTCAAATTCTCTCGCTCACTGTCCAGAAAATCTTCCTGTAAAAATGAAAGTCTGCGTCAGCGCTCTGCTTCTTACTTTTGGGGTTGTTCTGCATTTTGGTGGTAATTATACTTAATATAATATAAATCTCAAAATTAAATATCAAATATAACATACTTTCAGGATAACAAAGTCGAACCTATTGAGCTAAAGTTTATAATGAGCAATTACACAAATTAACAAAATAAAAAATTTTTAAACCTTTTCTTACCTGCTTTTTTAAAAAACTAGAACGGATAAAACATTTTCGCTTCAAGATTCATATTCTACGGGAAAACATACTGGAAAGTCTTATCAATAGATGATAATCAACATCTTTTCTCATAGTGTTGCGAAAATTAACCAAAATTGTACCACTAAGTTATAAAATTTCATGAAATTCGTGTATTTTTCAAAAAACGCAAAAAGAGAGAGCATTACTTGAATTTATACATTACGGAAAAATCATACTGAAATGGCCTATCAATTAATGATAGACAAAAACTTGTTATCGGGTGTTATTAAAATCTTGTATATTAACATATGTCAGACTCGAAGGCGCTTTGATTTGCGAGTCTCCCACTTTTTCAGTTTTTATGTTTCAAGCTACACAACCTTTCATTTTTTAATTTGATACTCTTAACATTTGCGATACACAATTAACCGGAATTAAAATAGTTTAGTATCCAATTGCCAATTTCAAATTTTTGCTGATGAACATTATTCAGGTTATATTGTTATGAATAAACTCATGCATTCAAAAATTGTTATTATTCGGGTTCAGAGTTGTGCAATCTTAAAAAATGTCGACGTGTTGTAACTAAAATCTGGCAAAGATAAGGTTCAATCAACAAAAATCTGTTTTGCTCGCATATTTGTCCAAACTGTGAGCATGTGTAGTACCATCAATATAATTTTACATACATTTTTTTTATGATACAACGTTATCTCTGCTGAAACATTAAATATTGCTCAATTTGAAGCACGACAATTGTTACATTTTTTCTTCTTTTTCCATCAATATTTCATTATTCCATTCCAAATGCTTGCATTTGTAGTCGTATATATTTATTTGACAGAAAATTAAACAATAAGTGACCATACATTTTAATTCATCAAAACTATATTTTAATTTGATAATTGATTAAAATCCCTGCAAAAATTTTGTGGCTCTGAAAACAGCAGTTTTATTTCAATGAGAGCTGTAAGAAATGAAATTAGTTTGTATGGACATGATTATTCTCACGTTAAAAATTGGTGACAATATACCAATAATCTTTAACAACTCAAAGGTTTCGCTTTGCTTTTTTACTGCACAATGGGCAGTGGGTTGAATAGTTTTGATGAACAATATATCATTACGCAAGCACATTTTTTGATAACTTCAAAATTGCGAATTTTAGGTGAGCGGAAATTCATTTAAAATATATTGTAATCAAAAATATAATATTATTTTATTCCTGAAGCTTCAGTTAATTAATAATCGAATTTCAAGTACTTAAACTTTTAAGTAGCTCAATGGTGACCGAACCGAAATTAAAATGTCGTATGTAAATCCAAATTTTAAATTTGTTCTGCTGAAAATTATTTAGGTTATATTGTTATATATAAACTCAAGCATTTGAAATTGATATCATTCGGGTTCAGAGTTGTACAATCTTCAAAAATGTCGACGTGTTGTAACTAAAATCTGGCAAGGATAAGGTTGAGTCAACACAAATTTGTTTTGCTCGAATATTTGTCGAAACTGTGGTCAAGTGTAGTACCACGAAAATGGTTTTACATGACATTTTTTTTGCTGGTACAACGTTATCTCTGCAGAAGCTTCAAACATTGCTCAATTTTAAGCACGACAATTGTTAATATATATTTTCCTTTTCCATCAATATTTCATTATTCAGTTCCAAATTATTGTATTTGTAATCCCATATATTTAGATTACAGTGAATTAAAAAAAATGTGAGAATAAATGTTGATTTATCAAAAATGTATTTTGATTCAAGAATTTATTAAAATCCGTTAAAAAATTGGGTGTCTCTGAAAAAGGATGTTTTATTTCAGTGAGAGCTGTAACAAATAAAATTAGTTTGTATGGACATGATTATTTTCACGTTGAAAATTTGGAAACCATGAATTATTTTAAATTCCAAGGGATTGAAATTTTATTGAATGTTTCAAAGTCAAAAAAATTTAGAATGTTCAAATCTAAGAAAATTGAACTTAAAAATGATTAAAATTAAAACCGATGTGTTTTCACAATACAAAGGTTTCGCTTCGCTTTTTTACCCTACAATTGGCAGTGAGTTAAATAGTTTTAAAAACCGCATATCATTATACAAAAGCACATTTTATAATAACTCTCAAATTGTGAATTTTAGAGAAGCGGAAATTCATAAAAAAGTATGTTATTTACAAGGCTGTGAATGGATGACTATTCAACGTACAAGAAAATGACACAAGAGTAACAAATTTTATATTGTGATAGAGATTAATAAAAAAAAATCTATTTTCTTATTCAGGCGCCAGGAAAATAAGTTTCAACTTGAGTGCCTAAAAAAAATATTTTAGTAATTATGCTTTCTCGCTCTTTAAATCAAAATTGGTAAAGTTTAACTCATTGCTAGGAAAGTTCACAGATTCGATTAGCGAAAGTGAGCAACTAAAAATTCGTAAAAAATTACTAATTCAACTAGTGAAGATATTGCCTAACTGAATAGTGAAAAAAAACTCATTGCTTGTTGGAAATATATAAGCTTATTTAGGACTGTATATCATAATTTTGAAAAGTTACAAACATGGAAAACGCGAAAAATATAAATGCGTAATCAAACGAGGCGAGGGTGTAACATTCATAACTCTATCAAACAACAATACGGTCATATTGTGAAATTCTAAGCGTGATGTAGCCTTTCTCCAATATAAAAACATTGCCGTCTGATTGATAAAACAAAGATGAGAAAAAAAAGATCTTTTACAGTGTTAATGTAATAAAGAATCAATGGACTTGAAATTAATTATACAGATTCAATATTTTTATATTGATTATTATTGATAATTTTAATAAAGTATTCCAATTGTTAAACAAAAACATGATTTTTCAAAACCAAAGAGGATGTTCAACCAAATTGTTTATATTAAGCCAAAAAGATGACATACGCCATTACATTCTTTTAGTTATCGTGTTTGCAGGCATACAGACAAACAGACACACGCTGTCGCCAAAACTTGATTTTCGGCTTCGGGGGGTCTCAAAAAAATGTAGCAGAATTCGCAAATGAAACTATGATTTTTAACAAACAAGGTTGATACTCTGACCCAAAAGACGAATTTTCGCAACAAGTAAATGAATTTTCCTCCAAATAGTTAAATTTTCAACCTAGAGTGATGAATTTTGAAATAACTTCTTGGCCAAAAAACAAGAAGTCTTCACAAAATAGTTGAATCTTCAACCGTACAGATAGATTAAAAAAAAATAAGATTCATTTCTTGCACAAGGAAACGAATTTTTATAAAAATACATAAGTTTTCAAAAAGTTGAATTTCAACCCGCATATATAATTTCCCAAAAGAGTATTCGAATTGTTGAGCAAACATATGATTTTTCAAAACAAAAGGGGATGCTCGACCAAACTCTCAGTATTAAGCCAAAAAGATGACATTTTCTACGAAGCAGTTTAATTTTTAACCCGAACATATATATTTTAACTTGAATAATCAATATTCAATGTAAGCAAAGTGTATTTTTTAAACAGCAGTTTAACTTGAAAACAAGTAGTTGATTTTTCAACCCCAGAAGATGAATTCTCAAAGGAATAAGAAATATGTATTTGATATTCCAACCAAAAGAGATTTTCATTCTGAATAAAGACCAGTTTAATTCGAACAAAAAAGTAGAAGGTTCAACAAAGCTGTTAAATCCTTAACCAAAACAGATTCATTTTGCAACAAGCAAATGCATTTTAAACAAAAACGAGGAGTTTTTTAACTGAGATGGTTAGTTTACTAATAGTCGAATTATTGAATTGAAACTGAACAAATGCACTTTCAATCACCAAAAAATGAATTTGTAACCAAGTAACGGTAATTCTACTGACCCTAATCCCCAGATCTCACTACTAACAAACTTAGTATATGGACGGTCCCTAATGGAAGACCCCTAGCGCCTCCTCACTGGAGAAAAATGGGAAAATGTAGAATTAGTTGAAGTAAGTTTTCTATAGAAAATCCATACATTTGTGTTTCCAGTTTCAAGTTCAATGCCATCGTCGCCACCTAATCAGCCGACATCGCGACCTCGTAATCAAGGGAGATTGCGACCTCGTAATCCGCCGATGTATACTAGTAGCAGATTTCGGAATACACCAGTTTTCGATGAGAATACTGGAGAACTTGTTGCAATAGTCTACGATGGAAGCCGTATAAACATCAGCGATGTGGAGTTCCAAGGTGAGACCGGTAATTCAAGAAATAAAATGCGATTTAGACCAAAACTCAGGGAATTCTCAACCGTCTTGTTATTTATGTTCGAGGGCCCAGAAGAATTAAGGACACATACAATTTTCGATTGCGGAAACGAAGTTCCCTTGGAGGCTTTCAAAAAAAGTTTCAAATTTTTATTTTAGTGATATCTGGAGGTTAAATTTTATTGCAAATCTCTTTCTACCTAGAAAAAAAAGTAGCAAACAGAATCTTCTCACGACAAAAATTATTTTGTTAAGTTTCCGCATTTATGGTTCACCATATTGGATCAGGAATTTTGAATTTTGAAATAGTGATATCGGATTTGAATTCTGCGACCTCGAACCACGGAACATCGCGATGTTTGTGAAGATTCTAACAACACTCAGAGAAATGAACTCTTGTGTCCAGTTGTCTCAATAGGAATCCTTTTGCAGCAAATATTTTTCTTATACTACTACCTTCACCCAATCTTGCAGCCAAATAATTCTGTTTGTGTAAAATTTTTATATCAGGTACATAAAGTACTTAAGGCGTCTTGATTTCCTTGACCTATTTGAGGCTCCTGTTTATCAGACCTTGTTTTGAGTTTTTTTTTGTCTTAATTTTATGTTCCGTACACCCCTTTGTGAAGGTTTTTAAGTTTTGACCCCTCCCCCCCCAAGATAAATTCACAAAAGAATATAATAATAAATATTTTACATACAGAAAAATTTTCAACGAAATACTAGAAACCTCAACAACAAAGAGTTTGCAGTCAATAAAGAACAAAATTTCATCCAAATTGTAGAATCTTCATGTCAAAGAAAAAAATAATCAAAAGGAATGATTTTCTACTATAAAAGATCAATTACAACAAGATACATCAATTTTCAACCAAATAGTGGACTTATTAAGTTCAAAACGCGAGCTTTTCACAGAAAAATTCAATTTTCCATAAAATAATTACATTTGCAAACAAGAAGACGAATTTTCAATCAAGAAGATTAATTTTCTCTCAGTGGAGACAAATTTTAGCGAATGATTCTTCTATACAAAGCAGTTGAATTTTCACGTAAAAGAAAACGAATCTTCTACAAAACAGTTAAATCTTCAAAATTTGAGTATCTGTCGCGGTTTGGCGTGAAAACGGAATACTCCATTTTTTGATAGAATTTTAGAAGGATACAACCATAAGCGTTGGTACAGGTATGCTGGTTAAAGAACCAACAGTCAAATTCCTAACTAAAATGATCACTCTTAAACTAAAAGAACGAATTTTTAATTACATTGTTCAACCTACAACCAAGGTGTTAAATTTTCATACTAAACAGATTGATTTTCAGAAGAAACTCTAATCGATGTAATATAGTATGAAAACATCTTTGACTCCCCCCCCCTCACTTTCTCGTATTTTCTTTGAAATAAATTCATAATCAACCTCTCTAAAAAAATTTCTGGTTCCGCCCGTGGTCGTCAAATGATTACTGACATTCTACAGATTTTCGAGAACGAGAGATTCGAAACAGCTTTTCTCTGTGACTTTTCCGAAATTTTGCATTTAAGTAGCTTTAGCCTTGTCAGCAGATCATCTTTTTTCTTCAATTATTTCCGTAATATAGAAATTCGAATGATGATCAACAGCTTATCTAGTGGGAGAGGTAGAACAATTATTTAGCAGACTTACGATTTAGCGTAAAAAAGGGGAGACGAGGATAAATGGACACAACCTTATTTATAAAAGTTATAATAATTAGACTTACGAAAATATTTCTACTGTCCGAATTCTCGCATAACATGAAATTTATGGAAAATTCAAAATAATGCATTTTGTAAAACATTTTCACCACAAGTTTATTTGTGTAGAAGTTTTTCCAGTAACCTTTGTTCAATTTCAGAGCCTATGAATTTAATCGATGAATAACACATATTTCACATTGGCCTAACTAATCCAATACTTTTTCAATGAAACAGACTTTCGTCAAACAAATTCGATTTTCATGCGAAAAGTATTTGTTGAATTATTGAATAAACCGTGAACAAGTGATTTGGCGGAGATGATGAATGGCGTGCGATTTATTACATAGCAGTGAAAAAACAAAAAAACGAACATTGACCTATTTTATTTATTTTCCAATGAAAATTCTCCTTCCACTTATTATAGTCAAGATATAAAATCACTCCTACGTATAGTTTTCCTTTAAATTCACATTTACTTTAGTTTCGCAAACGTACCCGCCCCATCCATAGTGGTTCTAAGCTTATGATTATTCTTAAACATATGAATAAATTAATAACTATATTTTTCTTCTACAACCAGAAAGCAACCCAAACCGTATTCCTGATGAATCTACGCTGTGGCGTGAAGGAACTCCTCGGTATGGAAAATTTCACCAACACAAGATTTACTATGAGGATGGTACGTCATAAAATAGTTTCTACTTGAATTAAAGTGCATGTGATAGGCCAGGCACCTCATGCAAAAAAAAAGCCCTTTCCACCAAAAAATACGAATCTTGAACGAAAGACATGAATTCTTAAGCAAATAGTTAAATTTTCAATAAAGAAGATTAATTTTCCACTAGAAAAGAGGAATATTCATTACGTACATACATTTTTTCTCAAATAGTTGGATTTTTTACTAAAAAAAATCTGTGTATGTACATAAATTTTCAACATAATGTTTGAATTTTTGAGCAAGAAGATAATTTTCTAAGAAAAGGCGAATATCCATTAAATCGCATGAATCTTCTTATAAAAAGTTCAATTTTTTACCGAAAAATGATACATTTTCACCCAAAAACTGAATATTTCAATTTTCATATAAGAAAAAATTAATTTTTAATGCAAAAACGAATATTATACAAAAGTTTCATTTTCTGACAAATTAAAAAATTGTCATGCCAAAAAGACAAATTTTCAACAAATCAATTGAATTTTCTGTCCAAAAATATGAATTTAGAACAGAAAATTAGTTTTCATCCGAAGAAGATAAGCTTTCTGCATGAAAGTGAATTTTCAACAATATACATAAATTTCTTTCCAAAAAGATAATTTTGCAAGCAAGTAGAATAATTTTCTACCAAAGAAGATTGACGAGTTCTCAACAGAGAATATATTAATTTTCTTGCAAAACAGATGAATTCCCAAAGAAAAGATGGGCAATTGAAAAGGTCAATCTAGGCAAACAGGATTTTTCGAACTTTTTTCGAAAAAAGTTCTGGTACTTGCGGTTCTATCAAATTAAAAATTTGCATCACGACCACTAAATAAGCCGTTGCGGCAAAGAAAACGCACCTACCTAGTTAAAGAGATAAAAAAAATAGCAGATGCTTGAACTATCAAGGCACATGTTAATTTTGGACAACCTTTGCTTAAATTTTAGGTATACATAACTTTTATTATGTAAAACAAATTGCACATATTAAAAACAAGGTCGAGTATTGATGTAAGGCAAATTTTGCCGTATTTGAAGTTTCCAGTGCGGCAAATTTTGCTATATCTAAAGTTTCTACTCCCGCAAATTTTTGTCTCATTGAGGAACTTTCTGTTTCGATAATATTTTTTGCTACTTTGAAAAATTGTACAATATTTTACTATTTTATCATAAAATGAGGAATATTAAGTTATAAATACACACAAAGTGTCATATAATCGAGAAAATTGAACACTAAAGAATTGATCATCGCATTTTTTCCCGTATTTTAATTTTGTAGTTCGGCATTTTTTGCCGGATTTCGGTTTTCTAGTACGGCAACTTTGGCCGGGCTTAAATTTTCTAGTACGGAAAATGTCGACATTGACGAAATTTCTTTTCGCATTTTAACTTTTTTGAAAAAACTTTATTTTTGACCTTCAAATTCAATAGTGGCGTCCTTCAAATCCACAAGTTTCACTAACACGCGTATTTTTTAAAGGGACACTTGTAAATGAGGTTCGAGATATGACAGATCACTTCTGTGACCAGTCACTAACACATGTATTTTTTAAAGCGAGACTTGAAAATGGGGTTCAAGGTGTGACCGATAACTCTTCTGTGACCAGTCACTGACAAGTATTTTTTTGAATGGAGGGCTGGAAAAGATTTCGAGATGTGACAGATCATTCTTATGTGACCAGATACTAACACGAGTATTTTTTAAAGGGAGACTTGGAAAAAGGGGTTCGACATGTGACCAATCAGTCTTCTGTGACCAGATACTAACAAGTATTTTTTGAAGGGCGGCTGTAAAAGGCTTCGAGATATGATAGATCATGAGACGTTAACCAATAAAGTTTTTAATCTTTTTTAAAGCAATGCTTACTGCCAAAAAAAGTTGAAATGCGAAAAGAAATTTCGTAGATGTCAAAATTTTCCATACTAGAAAATTCAAGTTCGGCAAAATTTGCCGTACTAGAAAATTAAAATACGACAAAAAATGCCGGACTACAAAATTAAAATACGGCAAAAAATGCCGTACTACAAAATTAAAATACGGCAAAAATTGCCGTATCGGTATACACTACGATTTTAGAAAGTTTAATTTTTATCTTGTTTTATTTTAAAATCAATTTTTATTTATTTAATTTCAAATCTTCCTTTAGAATAAGTTGAAATTATTTATTTGTTTAAACCTTTAACTAAAAATCGGACAATTTTAAGATATTTCATTAAAAATAAAAAAAGTAATACAAAACAAGATTGTTGTAATATGATTCCAATGTTTGAAATCATACAATTTTTAGGTTTTAATTCGACATTTTGAATATTTGACTTTGAAACTAAAATATCGTGATATCTAAAACTCCAAATTTACAAAATTATCTAAAAATTAATTTAAGAAAAAACTTTAGTTTTAAGAACTTAAAGATTAAACTTTTAGAATTGCGCATTCAAAACCATAATTTTAAATTAAAATTAGAGAAATTTTAAAGACGATAAATATATTATTGATAAGTATCATATAATCCAGTATCAAGTGACATTCAAAAAGACTGCATAGATTTTTTTACTAAAAAATGTGATTTCACTCTCTCTCAGAAAAAAAATCATTTTTACTCAAAACTTACAAAACGCGCGAATTATGAAATACGGGAAATCTCCCGGTGTGATATTTTTCTCCCGGCTTTATCCCGGTTTTCTCCCGGGGAAAGTTTCTCCCGGCTTTCTCCAGGTTCTCCCGGGTAAGTGGCCACCCTGCAATTATTATACTAGTTTATTTGACATACAGATGCATAGAAAAAATAAATCAAAATAGAAGAGGCTAGGATCGAAAACATTTGAATATTCCCTCCGTGTTTGCCTCCGCAAGTAAACAGTTTTAATAATTATTTTTAAATTAATATTTTTTATTAATCTGGTTACGGCGTTTCTCGAAATAAAAACTTTGTTTCTGGCTCCTTAATATCACAGAAGAATGCCTTTAACCCATTACGGTGCTTTTCCAAATTATTTCAGCGCCAAAAAGTCATCGAAAAATGTCAAGAATGCCGTTATCTCCGAGTTGACGGTATTAGGTATTTTCACTTCAAACACTAGCTAACTTCAGTTCGTTGAGTGCTTTCATTAAATAGTTCTTAAAAAATAAAAAATAAATTCAAATACACTTATATAGAAAAAATTAGTTTTTACGATGATATTAGCAAATTAAGGCAAAAATGGACCGAATGAAGTTGAAGTGAAAATACCTAAATCTTCTGGATTTTTCTGTTACGTATTCGACCATCAATTTTATACTTCGCAAAGTTACGATCCACTTTCTCGAGCTAACGGTACTCTTGCGAAATAATTCTCGACAATATTTCAGTTAACGATATTTTGCGATAATTAATTTTTATATTATTAAATCAAATTAATTTATCCTTTCTCAGGGTTATATTGACCCTTATTTTAATTAAATAGATTCTTTTTATTTTTCTTGGAATTTGCTTTAGGATACAGAAATAAAACTAATTTTATTTCCTGATCCTAAAGCCAATTTAAACATCAATAAAAAAAGAATCTATTTATTCTAGAGCTTTCTCTCTTTTCCTTGAACACTTTCTACAACAATAAATTTGAATTCTCATCTCTTTAAAAATGTTGTATATTTCAATGTTTATTTAAAATTAAAACTTTTTGAAATTCTAAGATTTATAAGTAGAAAATATGAAAACTTTTTGTGAGCTTAAAAAATGAAAATTTATGAAACAGGGTGGCCGCATTTTAATCGAGGAAAAAAATTCACGGTAATTTGCGGTTAGCAAAAATTCTTCCAGGTCTGTTACGTACGATGCTTTATTTTATATAGTTGATTATTATATTAACCAATCTTAAAATCAAATTTAAAAATAAACAGATCACCTATACTTTAAAAAATTTTAAATATCAAGAAAACATGAAATACACGCATTGCATTTATCATCATAATAATAATTGTGACACATTAAACGCAACACAGCACTGAAATTAAAAATATTCGAATTCTTAAAACTGAATATTTTTTAATTTGAAGTAATCTAAAGTTCAAATTAAAGCACTAAAAGTGAAACTTGTTTGAATTTTAAACTTTTAAAATTAAAGCCTAAACAATTTATAATTCCAATTTTTTTATTTAAACGAAGATTTTAACACTTTCCAACTGAACACTTTTAAATTAAATGCCATTAAACTGCAAAATCTTTTAATTTTAATCTTTTATATATTGAACAATTCAAAGATTTCTAGTTGAAAAATATAAATCTGCGCTATAATTTTCAATGCTCTGAATTATAACGAACCCCTCCTTTCAACACAAATTTATGACAATGTTAAAAATAAAACATGTCCCTCTTCCAATTCAGCACAATATTAAAAATAAAAAGTTTTTCTTCTAATTCAGAAAAAATAAATAAAACCAAAACCCTTCCATCTCATTAAAATCTCTAAACAAAAAAATATCCCTCTTCCAATTCAGAGAAAAATTGAAAAACCAAATTTTCTCCGTTCTAACTCAATACAAATGTTACAAATAAAAAATTACCCTCATCCAATTCAGAAAAAAAAACTTTAAAAAGAAAACATCCTCCCCTTCATCTCAATAACAATGTTAAGAATTAAAAATTTCGCTCAAATACAAATGTAGGGTCACTTCCAAATCGGCAAAAATAACCGAAATTCCGTCGCTTACAACTGTATAAAAATCTTAAACACAAATTTCCCTCTTCGTGTTAACAAAAAAAATTAAAACCAAAATTTCCTACCTTCCAACTCAATAAAAATGTTCAAAATAAAAAATTGCCCTCATCCAGTTCAGGAAAAAACTTAAAATAAAAGATTCTTTCCTTAACCCTTTAACGGCCAAGCCTTGACCCCGTTGAATAAAAATTCTGAAAAATATGGTCATTTTCTGATCGATTTGTGCACAAATTTTTATTTTTTTTATTTTCTCGGTTTCTATTGAGTATACGATAACTCATAACCACCTCACAAGATGCGAAATAGTTCACGTCGATCTAATGCATGTATTTATTTCGCAGAAATCTAAGCTTTTGTTATCTGAAAATTAGGAAAATCGAAAATAGTGAGCGTTGCTCAAGTTGAACTCGAGAAAATGATAAAAGGAACAAAATTGCCGCTTCCAATTAAGAAAAAAATAATTAAATATCCAAAACTTTATTCCTTCCAACTCAATAAAACTGATAAAAATAAAAAAAGCCTTCTTCCAATTTAGAAAAAATGAAACTCAAAATTTCGTCCCTTCCAACTCTATAAAAATCTTCAAAATAAAAAAATTTCCCTCTTTCCATTCGGAACGAAAAATTAAACGCAAAATTTCATTCCTTTCAACTCAATAAAAATGATAAAAACAAAAAAGGGCCGCTTTAAATTCAAAAAAAGAAAAACGAAATTTCGTCCCTTCCAAATCTATAAAAATCTTTAAAAGAAATAATGTCCCTCTTCCAATTCAGAAAAAATTGAAAACCGAAATTTTCTCTGTTCCAACTCAATAAAAATGTTTTTAAAAAACTTCCTCTGTCAATCCAATAAAAACTAAAATTCTTTTCTATTTCAAACAATTCAGTTTCAAATTTTTCAGTAAAAAGTATTCTTTTTTGAATTATAAAAATTTCAAATCGAATGCGGTTAAAAATGGAATATATTTGACTAAAATAATATTTTAATAGGATTTGAAATAAAAAAAAAAGCATTTAATTATGAATCTATCAATTTGAAATTATTTTTAAATTAAAAATGATTTATAAATTTTCAATCAGACGTTTAAATTTAACTACACTGTAGAAAATGTTACTGAAATATTACATAATACATTACGTTCTGTAATATTTTTTCTATGATTGTTGTAGCAAAATTACAAGTTTCTTGAAATTTGACAGTGATTACTGAAGAAATTTTACCATAACTTTATGAAATTTACAATGAACGTGTAATTTTCCCACGACAATCATAGGGCAAAAAAATACCAGTGATCTTTGTGGGAGATTTATATCAAGAATCATGGTAATTTTACCGCAAAGAACGATGTAAATTCACACATTTATGGGGAATTACAAAATATTTTTTTCTTGTAATTTTACACCGTTCCTTGTGTGAACTTTATAACTTGTTTGTAAATTTCCCACCAAGATCACTGGTATTTTTATGTCCTCGGATCGTGTGTGAAAATTACATGAAACTTTTTTCCGTCTTCTAAGACTTTCGAATTGAAACACTTCAATTTTCAAAGTTAAAATCTATAAATTGTTAAATTTTGAACAGATTCAGAATCATCTTATAAAATCAACTATTTTTCATGTTTTTACACTCGAACTAGATTTCAATTTTGAAAATCATTAATTAATTTATATTTACATTTTATCAACTTACATTTTTTTTAATTCAAAATTGTCCATTTCAAAATTCTTTAAATTAAACATTTACGCTTAAAAATGAAATTTTAAAATGGAAAATTTTTGAAGTATGTAAAAGATTTTATAATTACGCATTGTATCCTAATGATTTCGTAATTCAACAAGTTAGCAATTACACTTAACGATAAAAGTTGAAATCGAACTTATTTGAAATTGCATTATATCATGTCATATGAAATTTGTGATAATTCAAGTGATTGGACAGATTTTTCTTTTGACAAATTGTGAAATTCCTGGTCAAAAAATCAATTCACTGTGTCATTTCCCATTTTCCACTCTGTACAAAATGGACGATATTAAAAAAAAGTGACTCGCTGGTGGAAAGCCAATAGTCACCCTTCACTTTTCATTTTGAAATTATTAAATAAATATATATATATACTTTAAATATACCATACAAATAAATAAATAAATAAATAATCAGTGATATTCCAGATGCGAAAAATCACGCACCAGAAGATATTTTCAGGCGAGGAAAAACTTTTTTCTCTGGATTAACGGGGTGTTTTCAGCTCGAATAATCTTTTCGGGCAAACTGTGAACGCGGATAAGCTCGCGGCGCACAACTCATGCATGATTCCGCAGAGCAAGCTGACGCAGAAACGACGACGAGGAATTTCGGAATACGCGCACAGGAAATTAACGCGACGGAATGAAATTTATGGAGTCGACTGGCACTCTTTTTTGCTTTTTCCTTTTTACTCTCGTGGTCTGGTGGTCAGAAGAAAGGATCATCTAGTTAGGTTGAAGCAGAAAGCCCACTATATTTCTGCTTATTTTCATTATGCAAATATTTGTCTTTCAAAGCAAGAGCATTTTAATTCTAGACTCACTTTAAAAACTACCCTACACATTCGCAAAATAAAATAAACATAAAACTCCACTTTATATCATTGGAGTAATGATCTTAATGCACAGAGTGCATTTTTAAAACTGCATCAGAGACGAGATATCAAAAAATACAATGAGCCTAGTGCGTCAATAAAAATAGAGGAAAATTTGGATAATTAAAAGGAAATCGATATTTTCCGACCACTTTGTTTATTCCCTTAGCGTAAACAACGGAAATAATTATGTTAAATATCAGACAAACTACACTGATACATGTCTTCTTTCATATCAATTACCAGATTAAACCAAAAAGATTAATCTGATCCATACACTAGAAAGTCTTAGATTGTTCTCAAAGGCGCATCAAAAATAAAATACGCCTGAGATTCCAAAATGGAAACACAGAGAGAAGTGTATTAAAAAAAAATGCTAAACTAGTACCATGAAAAAATGAAGCTTATTTCATAAATAACAGAAAAAATTTGGAAATTTATTTAAAAAATTATTTAGTCAATTTTATGACAGCCAGATATACTGTGTCCATAAATGAAACTTCATTCTACTAAACACACTAAATCCTTACTAACTAAAAATTAAATTTTATTTGCAAATTCTTTCCACATACACTGAAAATTGATTTCTTGAACCTTTTAATACAGTGGAAACTGAAGTATACTTGTGACAGTTACAAAAAAAAAATCTTTCTCTCTGTGTAGTTGATTGTGAAACATTAAATTCTAATCAGTTACAATAAAAACGCCGAAGAATTAATTCAGAATTTTCGACGTATGTCCAATTATGGGTATTTATACAATGATCTACCCTGATTTCAACTTCGAACCACACAATCATTGTAAAAAGTCTCAATCGAAAAATATAAATTGATAGATCGGAATACAGACAATAATCAGCGGCATGTTTCGGTTTGTGATTCAAATTAACAAAACTACATAACCGGCTTTTTAAACAGATCAACTCTATCCTCTACTGTACACAATACGACCACAGAAATGTACGTGATCAACCGAATGCAGTCAATAAAAATCAATTAGGGAACCAGAGGTCCGAAACTCACCATTATTTCTTTAAAATTAATTTTCACTGAGACTTCCTATTCACTCTATAGAAAAATTCGTTTAACCATTGTTTTAAACGCAACGTTACCGTCATACTTAAAATCACAAGATTCTTGTCGCGAAGAAGCTGCTTAATAGTTAGCGGTTTAAAAAAACAATCACTTGTTGCTTAATTATCATCGCCGTCGTCATCGTCGTCGGAAATGTATTTCTTGGTGGACTTCTTTCTCCTGCCTCCTCCTCTTCCTTCGCTTTTCTTTCCTTTCAGCTTGATCTTCATTTTTACACTAGAGTCCGCGTCCGACACATCATCAACATCTGTAAATCAAAGTTAAAAATTTATAAATTATAATATTATAGTGACTTCCTAAAAAAAATGGATTCAGTGAAAAAATGGTATGTTATTAAATTACCTTTTTCATCTTCGGACATATTTCCTACTCCTTCTGCCTCTAGTTTCTGCCGAACATTCATAAACACGGATTCTAAGGCAATAGAATCTTCGTGAATCAACGAATTTTCCTCGTTGTAGATTTGCGCGTTTTTACACAACTGCATAAAGTCCCTTTGCAAATCATCAATGTCAAAGTACTGTAAAGACAAAAAGGGAAAATTAGTAATTTAAAAAAAAAGCTATAGGTACTTCTTGGATGATAAGAAATTATTAATGAAAATCTAAAAGTTTTTTTTTCAGTCGAGGGGTTACCACTTGAATTCTGAGTGAACACTCGATTATAAGATTTCAAAGATTTTAAAGGATTTGAAAATACTTAAGAAAACTTCAGAAGACTTCAAAGCTTTTGCAAATATTTAAAAAGATTTCAGATATTTCAAAAGATTTCAAAGATATCAGAAAGATTTCCCAAAGATTTCACAGATATCGCAAGATTTCACAAAGATTTAAAATATTTAAGCAAATTTCAAATAATATCACACAAATTGAAAATATTTCACAGATGCCAACAGATTTCGCGACGATTCCAATAGATTTCATAATATTTCAAAGAATTTCACAAGATTTAAAAACTTTTCAAAATATTTCACAAAGATTTTCAAGGATTTCACATATTTCAAAAGATTTCAAAGATTTTAAAACATTTAAAAATAGTTCACAAAGATTTTAAAGACTTCACAAATATTCCACAGACTCCATAAGATTTCAAAGACTTCAAAATATTTAAAAAGATTTCAGAAGACTCGAAAAGATTTCACGAAACTTTCCAAACTTGCAAAAAATTTTCAAAAATTTGCATAGGTTTACCAAAGATTTCACAGATTCGAAAAGATTTAAAAAAATTTTAAATGCTTAAGAACATTTCAAATGATATCACAAAAAAATTTTAAAAGATTCACAGATACCAACAGATTTCGCGAAGATTTCAAAGATTTTAAATCGTTTCAAAAGATTTTACAAAGATTTCAATGATTTCGCAAGAATTTCAAAGATTCCACAGACTACAAAGACTAAAATATTCCAAAAAGTTCAAAAATGATTTAAAAGAGTTTAAAAGACTTTAAAAGATTTACAAAAATGTTAACATTTCAAAAGATTTAAAAAGATTCTGAAAGAACACTCCAGATTCAAAAAATTTCATAGAACTATTGTTTTCATAAAGATTTCAAATCTTAAAAATATTTCACAAAGATAAACAAATTTTTATGAATATTTCAATGACTTCACAAGAATTTAACAGATTCTACAGACTTGAAAAGATATCACAAAAATTTCAAAGATTTTGCAAAATTTTCGAATAATTCAAAGTTTTTTCAAAATTTTCATAGATTTACCAAAGTTTTTAAATAAATTTCACACATTTCAAAATATTTCAATGAATTTCACAAAAGATTTCACGAACATTTCAAAAAAAATTTAACATTTCAAAAGATTTCAATCATTTTACAAGTATTTCAGAAGATTTGAAAAAATTTCGCAAAAAATTTCAAGCATTTCTACAAAGATTTTGAAAAATTGCAAAAGATTTCACAAACAATTCAAGGTTTTCAAAAGGTTTTAAGGATGTCGAAAGATTTCACGAAGGCTTGTACGTCAGATTTTATGGTTAATCAACCCCTCGCTTTTAATAGACCAACAACTAAAAATACAACTCACCTTGCCCTCTTCAATCTTCGTCAGCAGCTTGTTAATCGTAAGTGGTTTTTTGATAATGTCATAATAATCTGGCAGTTCTCGTCTCGACGGTAGCTTCATAAACGGTTCACTGAGCAACCTACCACTGGTTTCGTCAGTATGATTAACTATTGCCACGACAATTTTCTTCATGATTCGCTTCGCCTTAGAATCGCTCCCACTTCCACCTCTTCTTTTCTTTGGAGTAGGCTCGTCATCTTCCTCACCCTTTTTCCTTCTCTTCCTCGTCTTCTTTTTCTTCTTATCGTCCTCCTCCTCCTCTTCAAATTCTGCGCCATCCTCATCAATTGCTTTCATCCACTCTTTCTCTGTAAGACTGAAAGTATAATCGACTTCCTTTCGCTGTCGAGATCCTCTGCCGAGGAATCTGTCTTCATCTTCTTCGTAAGCCCATCTTTCGACCTCATCATCGTCTTTCACGAGCCAATCCGGAAGTTCCGCTTCTTCCAAGAGTCGAGACTTTCTGTGAGGTCCTAGCTTAGCCTCCTCTCGTCTTCGTTCAAGATCTAATTTCTGGAAGGACTCAAACTCGCCTTCTGTTCTGGCAATCATTTGATTTACGGTCTCATCATCTGGAACTTCGTTCTCTTCCTCGTCGTCAGCGTCGTCCTGATGTAAAATACTTTGTAGGAATTGTTGTCGCTCGGATCCAGTTGATTTCTGATCGAACATTCCGGCTTGGATAACCTTCTCGTCCATGTTTAGTTTGTAGCGAGCAGCAGCCAATATTCTTTCTTCGACTGAGTTTACGGTCATCAAACGCAGCACACGTACTTCATTCTTCTGTCCAATTCTGTGGGCTCTGTCTTGTGCTTGCAAATCCTGAAATTAGAGGGATGTGAGTCAGTGAAACGTTTCATTAGACCAAAATTTCAGAAACGTTCGAAAGTTTCAAGACAAAAGATCAATTTTCAAGCAAGAAGATTAATTTTCTACCAAAAAAGACGAATTTTCAACAAAATAGTTTAACGTTCAATAAAATAGTTACATGATCAACTGAAAAAATAAATCATCAACTAAAATTAAGAATCTTCAAACAAAAAACTGCATTTTTAACAAAGCAGTATCATCTTTTAGCTAAGTAGTTGAATTTTCAGCCAAAAAAGACGCATTCTCAAAAAAAAATGTAATAGTTGATATTTAAACAAAAAAATATTTTTATTTTAAATCAAAAAGAGTTGAATTCTACTAAAAAAAAAGACAATTTCAATCAACAGATTGAATTCTAGTTATGAATCAATTATTTTCACTGATAAATAACTAACTTTTACTGCTTTATCATTAAAAAATAGCTGATTCATAGTTCGAATTCAATCACTAATTGACATTAGTAAACAACTTTACTGTTTCCAATTTCTATAGAACAAAACAGTTGCACTTTTAATTAAAAACATTACATTTCTACAAAAAGAGATTAGTTTTCAAACCACAAAAACGAATTTTTAACAAAATGGTTGAATTTTCAAACAAAAAAGATTAATCAGTAAAAAATAGCTGATTCATAGGGGGAATTCAGCCACTAATTGACATTAGTAAAATTCGTAACTGATTCAAATTTAAAGAGATCCAAACAGTTGTATTTTTAACCAGAAAGATGACATTTTTACCAGAAGAGATGAATTTTCAAACCAAAAAAGATGAAAATAAACAAAACCGTTGAATTTTCAACCAAAAGCGATTTTTCAGTCAGATTTTTCAGAAACAGTAGAACTTTCTTTCCGAAAATGTTAATTTTCAACCAAATTGTAAAATTTTCAAACAAATAGATCATTTTTCTACCAAAAAGATTAATTTTCTACCAAAAAAGATTAATTTTCAACAGACAAGTTACAGTTTCGCCGAAGAAAATTGATTTAAAAAAAAAATGAATTTCTAAACAAAATAGTTACATTTTCAACCAAAAAGATAATTTTCAACTATAATGATGAATGCTCTGCCAAAAAAATGAATATTTTACACAGTAGTTCAACTTTTAACCAATTAGTTGAATTTTCAAACAAAAAACACTAATTCACAACAAAAAATGTAATTGTTGATATTTCAACCAAAAAATAAGAATTCTCAAAGAAAAATCTCACAGTTGATTTATATTTCAACCAAAAAATATTTTTATTTTACATCAGAAATTGTTGGATTAATCCAAAAAGATGAATTTTCTACAAGGCAGTTAAATTTTTAACAACAAAAGTTAAATTTCTACCAAAATAGTTCAATTTTTAACAACAATTTTCAACAAAATAATTACATTTTTAACGAAATAAATGAGGTGAAAATGGAATACTTTATAATAATATTTATATTACATTATATTAATGTTAATATTAACCTTGATATCGTATTAATATTAATACATATGAACACATAATTAAATATTTATAAATTGTAATACGTAATAGAATTTTTAAATATTTAAAATTTTCCAACCTTAATATTTGAAACTTTGAAAAGTTTCTAAAGTTTCATGATACTTCTAATTTGGCCACAGTTTCATGGAATTTTAAAACCCTAGCAAATGACAAATTTGAAATAATTAAACGAAATTAAAAGAATTTAATAGTTAAAAGAATTCAAAGACTTGGAAATAATTCAAGGCTTTAAAAGAATTCAAAAGACTTCCAAAAACTTCAAGAGAATTCAAAATGTTTCAAGAGAATTGAAAAAATTCAAAGGACCTTAAGATAATTCAAAAAGCTTCACAAAATTAAAAAAAAGTCGAGACTTCAAAGTAATTCAAAAGCGGGTTAACATCTGAATTCTTCAGTGGTTAACCCCTCGAATTGAAATAATACAAATTATTGAACTTTACCTGATGAGGATTCCAATCAGAATCGAAGATGATGACTGTGTCGGCAGCCTGGAGATTGAGACCGAGACCTCCAGCTCTCGTAGACAGCAGGAAGAGGAAATAATCCGAACCCGGATCGTTGAACTTCTTCAGCAAATCTCCTCTGTCTTCCGCCTTGGTTGTTCCGTCCAATCTCAGATACTTGAATCCCCTCCAGGTCAGATAATCTTCCATGATAGTCATGAGTTGTGTCATTTGACAGAAAAGCAAAACTCTGTGATTGGTTGCTTTCAATTTGGGCAATATCCGATCTAACAATTCAAATTTACCAGACGCTCGGAATAAATCAGGCCTACAAATTTAGAAAGCGAATTACAGAAATATTCTTATTTGATAGTAATTGGATAAACTGTGGCTTGGATAATTACGTTACATACCCGGCAATAATGCCACCTTGAGTGCCAACATGCTCACAATACTTTTCTTCGATGGCTTGGAACATGAAGGGGTGATTGCAAAGCTTACGAAGCTGGACGATGGTGTTCATCAAAGCCTTCGCTCCTCCCTTACCCTGCTTACCCTTTTCGGAACCGTCGGTCAGCAACACGCCCTTGCTCTGCATGTGTCTGTTGAACGAAAATACCATTAGCAGGCCCAATAGTGGCATAAATGTTGAAAAATAGTGGCATAAATGTTGAAGGATAGTAGCATGACATTTTTTTTATTAATAAACTTATAGGGTAAGAGCACCGACTCTACCCCCTTGCCCTGTCAACCCCCACCCAATTGCTGGTATCCTTCTCTGACTTATTAGATAATCAGACTTCATGTTGCTCTACGGAACTAAATTTTTTTAGATCAGCCTTTTTAAATCAGTCAAAAATTAGTTTTGAAAATGAACGTATCAGGTGAAAACGCCCGATATTAAATTCACAGATAGAAAATATTTTAAAAGAAAAAGTGAAGAAATAGTGGTATTAGCAACTAATTACGTGAAAATAGTGACAAAATAGTGACATCGCTAAAAAAAAGTGTAAAATATTGTCAATAGTTTCGTGAGTCCGAGTCCTGCATTTGGTATTTAATAATTCGAAACAAAAATCAGAGACGACTGAATGAAACTTACTTGTAGAGAACCTTCTGCAGTCCGGACATGTCGCATTTAATGATGTATTCTACCTTGTCTGGCAACTGGGATTCTACTTCCTTTTTCAAGCGTCTAAGGAGGAAAGGTCGTAATACTTTGTGCAGACGACGAATGATCAAAATCGTTTCTTCCTCGTTTAATTCGACCTAAGTGTTGTAACACAATTGCTTGCCTGTATATTAAACATATAAGACACACAAATAACAGAAAACAAATGAAAATACTTACCTTTTCACCAGTAGTAGCGAATGGAGCATTGAACCACTGCTCGAAGGTGCTGCAGGACTTGAAGATCGAAGGCAGCAAGAAATTCAGCAGTGCCCAAAGTTCTGGAAGTTTGTTCTGCAAGGGCGTACCAGTCAGAAGAAGACGATGAGGTGCAAGATAATGCGTGTTGAGAACTTGTGTAAGTTTGCAATGATGATTCTTCATTCTGTGACCTTCATCGATGATCATGTACTTCCACTGGAGTTTCGCCAGGACGCCCTTATCCTTAATGACGTATTCGTAAGTAGTGAGAAGAACGTTGAACTTTGTAGCTCTCATCTGAGATTGAATTGTTCTTCTGCCAGCCGGTGATCCCTTATAAGAGACTACGACAACACTTGGTGCCCACTTCTCGAATTCCAGAACCCAATTAGAAAGTGTCCTGGAAATTATTTTTATTACAAATTAAGGACATGAAATCAGAAATTTAATATCTGGTGTCTAGAAATGTAATACCAGGTGTCTACACAAATCTTGAAAAAAATTCGCTAACAATTCCAGGTTTTTTTACAGGTATCTGAAAATTTTTCAAGGTATGCTTTTCATAATACGACTCAAAATATGAATACAATTTCGCTAGTTTATTAAAAATAATGTTGTTGCCAGTCCTTGTAAATATATAAATGTGTAAAACTAGTACTATTTATATGTAAAATACAAATAACTGTTTTTTCATTTGCGATAGTAACTTTATTAAAGGATATGTAATTTCCTAATGATACACGTTTATAGGGACTTAATTAATACGTTTAATTTAGAAAGCTTTGCCAAATTATATTACAAGATATTCATAAATATCTCCTCACCATCGAATAATTAAATAAATAAATAATACTAAAAACATCATTATTTATTTCTTGAATTTTTCTGAGTCCATGAATTTGAATAATAATTGAAACAAATGTTTATTTTATATTGTTAGATCAGGTGAGTAGAAACCCTGTAGAAACAGGGCAAATAAGGACATTTTTCGCGCAAATCGGGAAATATATTATTTTAAGGAAAAATTAATGTGAATACTATATTAAATTCAATTTACAACGCTTTAAATTCCCTAACATTTCAAGTAAAAATACTACATTTTCAAAAAGATAGATGAATTTTTAATCAAATAGTTGAATTTTCAAACCAAAAATAAAAACGAATTTTCATCAAACTACATGAATTTCCAATCCAAAATATTATCATTTTCAACTAAAATGATCAATGTTCACATGGAATAGTTGAATTTTAAACCAAAGAGATTAATTTTAAACTAAGAAGATTTATTGTCTACCAAAAGAGACGAATTAGGAATATAACACATGAATTTCCGACTCAAAAATATGAATCATCAACTAAAATTATGGAATATTCTACTCGATTAATTGAACTTTCAGTTAAAAAAATTAATTTTCAACAACACAAAAAAACGAATTTTCAACAAAATAGTTCAGTCTTTAACCAAAGAGATTAATTTTCAATTAAACTGATAAGTCTGTTACATTTTGAAGCAAAAAGATTATTTTTCAACTAAAATGATTAATGCACTAATAAAAGAAATGAATATTTAACCAAGTAGTTCAACTTTTAACCAAATAGTTGAATTTTCAATCAAAAAGATGTATTCTCAAATAAAATTATTAATTTTCTACTAAAATTATAGAATACTCAACTGGATTAATTAAATTTACAGTAAAAAATTGGTTTTCAACCAAACGAGAACTAATTTTCAACAAAATAGTTAAATTTTCAACTAAAATAATTAAATTTTCAGTAAAAAAAAATTAATTTTCAACCAAAAAACATTTTAATTTTAAACCAAAAACAATTGAATTCAACTAAAAAATACGTCTTTTCAACAAGAGTTGAATTGCCAACCAAGAAAGATTTTTCAGTCAAAAGAAAAACAAATTTCAACCAAACTGTTGAATTTTCAAGCAAGAAGATTAATTTTCTACTAAAAAAGACCAATTTTCCACAACAAAGAAATAGTTGAAACTTTAATACAATAGTTAAATCCAGTAATATAAAGCTACTTTTAAAATGAAAAACCATTGTTATCTAATTTTATATTAAAATTTAAAATAAGTTTAAACACACTTTGGAAAAAATGCCCTGACTTTAAAAAAAAAATTCCTGACATTTTCAGGTTTTTCCAGGTATATAAAAATTTCCTGTAAATTCCACGTTTTCCAGGTGAGTAGACACCCTGTAATATAAATACATGTGTGCAATCTTACGATAGAGGAACGATGATTAAGAAGGGTCCATTAACTTTCTTTTTCTCCATCAAATAAGTGACGAGAGCAATCGTCTGGATGGTTTTACCGAGACCCATCTCATCAGCAAGAATACCATTCAGATTGTTGTTGAAAAGCGAAACCAACCACTCCAAACCCTGAATAGAAACATTAAATTACAATTTGTCTAATTAAGAAAGCTTCATCTCAAATGGAAAAACCATTTACCTTGACTTGGTATTCTTTCAAGTTTCCGTTCACCAAAATTGAAGCTTGTTCAGTAACACTTTCGTGAACAGTGTGCGCAATACTGTAGTAAGTCTGCTCCTCTGTCTTATACTCATCATCTTCAACCTTCGCCTTGTGTACCGTCTTGCTTGCCTTCTCCTCTTCCTCGGCCACATGTTTCTCTTTAGCTGAAAAAAAAACAGCGAATTCAGGGCAAATTCAAACACATTCAAGAGAATTTCAAGAAATTTAAAAGAATTCCCAAATATTCCAGATAAACCAAGAAGAATTCAGGGTGAATTCCAAATGAATAAAAAAATGTTAAAATCCAAAATATTCCCACGACTTCAGTAAAATTTCAGTGAAATTGGAAGAATCCAAACAAATTTAAGAGAATTCCAAAGAATGTAATAGAATTCAGAATAAATTAATAAGAATTCAGGGTGTATTCCAAAAAAATACAAATAAATTGAAAACAAGGTTGCGAAGTACTATGGACGTATTCACTATGGGTGTATTTAATTGTGCTCATTTTAGCAAAATTTTGCTTCCTCATAAGTATCAAATAAATTTGCTTCCTCATAGAGGGAGGCTTTCTCTAACAAAAGAAAAAAATTGATACTGTCAATATTTTTCAAGCTTATGTTTCTGTCTTTCTGAAAATTTTATTTTCAGAAAATCAGAGGGCTTACCAAAGTGTTAGTTGATGTGTTCTGTTACAATAAACCACTTTTTAACCTACGGTAGTTTTATATTTCAAATTAAAACATCATAGAATTAGAAACAATGTAACTTTTCTTAAAACTTTCTGAGTAGCTATTGATAAATCAATAATGGTCTTCGAAAGTTCGTCACGCATCTCAAAGACGCGAACAATTACATCAAATTCAGTACTGTTATATTCCCAATATTAAAAAATACTCTGATAAACGAGCAAACTGATTTTGTTGACAAATTAAAAAACGATATTGGTAGGTTATGGTAGATCATGAAAAGTTCTTGATTTAAGCAATCGATACGTCTCGAAGACGCGAACAAATATATGATATACATTATAGTTGTATTGCCAATATTAAAAAAAAATTCCTCATATCAACAAGATAAAGAACATATTTTTTCAATTTATAATTCGGCATTGCTAGATCATAGGAGGTTATAGAAGGTTCGTCCATAGGTCATTCGACTAGTCTTGAAGGCGCAAAAAAAAACATGTCAAATATAGTACTGTAGTACTCCTAATATGAACGAAGTTTTTCTAATATAAACAGAATACACACTCTTTTTAAACTTCATAAATCGGTTCTGGTCGATCATAAAAGGTTCACCAATACATCAATCGATGCGTCTGAACGACGCGAAAAAATACTCTACATGTAATATTATCGTCTTTTGAATATCAAAAAAGTTTTTTCATACGAACAGAATGAACCATTTTTTTTAAACTTCATAAATCGGTACTAGTGGGTCGTAAAAGGCGCATTAATAGGTCAATCGATGCGTCTCAAGGACGCGAACAAATATTCTACGTGTAATATTGTTGTACTTTGAATACCGAAAAAAAAATTATATAAACAGAATAAACCATTTTTTTTAAATTCATAGATAGGTACTGATGGGTCATAAAAGGTTTACCAATAGGTCAACCGATTCGTCTTAAGGACTCAAACAAATACACTGAATATAATATTGTCGTATGTTGAATATTAAAAAAAATTTCTCATATGAACAGAATGAACCATTTTTTGAAACTTCATAAATCGGTACTGGTAGGTCATAACAACAATAGGTCGATCGATGTGTCTCGGAGATGCGAACAAATACGCTAAATATCGTATCGTTGTATTTTGAACATCAAAAAAGTTTTTCTTATATAAACAAGATAAAATTTTTCCTTTTAAATCTCTAAACGCAAGAAAAAACTACTTCTAAATGGTCGATCTAGGTCAAAATCATATCAGACCTAGATAGCAATCGGAGCTCTTCCTTTAAATTTCATGATCGTAGCTCTTTTACTTTTAGAGAAATTTCATTTTTTTCTAGTTAAAAATACAGGTTAAAAATTGATCTGTTTTGGTTGAAAATAAACTTTATTATTGAAAATTCAACAATTTAGTAGAAAATTTAACTAAGTGGTTGAAAATTCGTCTGTTTTAGTAAAAAATGATTTTTTGTTGTTAAAAATGCAATTGGTTGAAAATTATTCTGTTTTAATTAAGGATTCAAGTATTTTGTTGAACATTTGTTTTTGTTGGTTAAAAATTCAAGTATTTAGTTAAAAATGTATGTATTTTGTTGAAAATTCGTCTTTTCTGGTAGAAAATTAATCTTCTTGGTTGAAGATTTATATATTTTGTTGGAGAATTTATCTTTCTTGGCATGAAATTAATCTTCTGTGTTGAAAATTCATCTTTCTGGTTGAAAAGTTAACTATTTGGTTGACAATTCAACTAATTTGTACAAAGGTCATTTTTTGGTTAAAAATACAACTGTTTG
The DNA here is from genome assembly GCA_011634705.1 of Andricus grossulariae. Taxonomy (NCBI): domain Eukaryota; kingdom Metazoa; phylum Arthropoda; class Insecta; order Hymenoptera; family Cynipidae; genus Andricus; species Andricus grossulariae. The sequence continues at coordinate 38,150,271 of JAABKJ010000755.1, read as the reverse complement.
GTTGACTCTTTTTTCATTGAAAATTATAACTACTTGGTTAAAAGTTCAACTATGGGGGAGGGGGGGGGCGTGATTCAAAATTTCAGAAAAAAACTTTACGTAACTTATGCACGGCCCCTAATCAGCCATTGAGACAATGTTCTGGTCTGCTGTGATTCGTCGAAATGGCGAACATATTATTTTAGCCAATTAGGGAAGAAGTTTAAAAATATTTTTCCAAGAAAAGTGCAGAAATAGTGGCATTAGTCGAAAATTAGTGTTTTTAGTGTAATTTTTTCGAAATAGTAGCAAAATTGTCTCATCGCTAAAAAAAAATGTCAAATAGTGTGGTGAGTCCGAGGTCTGCCCTTGGGTTCTCTGTTTCAATTTATTGAAAGAAAAGTGACCTTAGTGACTTTTTTTTTGAAGTGACTAAAAAGTGATTTTAGCACAAAAAAAGCTACTAAAGTAAGTAAAGAGCAACAAACCATAAACTTTACCTCTTTCACCTTCTTCATCCTCCTCGTCGCTTTCATCTTCTGAATCAGGTTCAATCACTTCCCATCCTGGATGTGATTCCATGAACTCGGCAAGTTGACTCGCCCTGGGTGCATCTTCTCCAGCTAATGTGCGACCAGTAGCAATCTCGATAACTGATACACGAGGGTCTTCTGGATTGGTTTCTTCTCCTTGTTCGTCGTCCTTTTTCTTTTTCTTCTAAGCAAATGGAGTCCTGATAATTTTTATTCTATCTCGCGAAAATAAAGAGTAAAAAAGGATATCTTACCATCACTTTCTTACGCCTTTGTTCTTCAACTTGCTTTCTCCTCTGTTCAATTTTGTGTTGTTTCACCATCTCTGTGAGATTACAAATGTATTCGTCAGTCTGAGAAAGAAGGAACGCCAGACGCTTGTCTTTCTTTTGATCGATAAGCTTTCTGTATCCTTCTTCATCCTCGGCCATAAGACGACGCATACGTTCCTTCTCAATCCTCTCCTGTTCTTTCTTCTGCTCCCTTTCTGCATTTGCGTGATAATTAAGAACTGCTTTATTAAGACGTCCCATCTTGGCGAGATTATTACGATGGAACTCTTTGAAGTCCTTGCCATGTTGCAGAACGGAAGTGAGGAATTCCTAATAGGGGAAACATAGTTTTATTTTAAATTTGATTAGACATTTTTGAATTGTAGATTCTACTCATTGTACAAGTTAAAGTATATAACGAGGGGAAACAAATCCTAAAAATGCGGTCCAGCGGAGGTGGATTACTCCGTATTATATCGAATTACCCAGGATTACCCCTATATACAAAATTACTCTGGATTACTTAAGATTACTCCGGATTGCATATGAATACTCTTGACTAGCTAACATTTTTTAGCATTACTTCACTTGAACTAGACGCACGCGAATTTTCAACAAAAAGTGATTACTTTAACTTTAATTTAATTTTAAACGAAATAGATGTACTTTTAACTAAATAGTTGAATTTTCAACTAGAAAAAATAAATTTTTAAGCAAAAAATTAAATCTTCAACTAAAAATAAAAATCAATTTTCCACCAAAATTGCGAATTTTAAAGAAACTATTAAAATTTTCAACCACAGAGATGATTTTTCAACTACGATTATGAATCGTTAACTGGAATAGTTAAATTGTAGGTTAAAAAACAATTTTTAACCAAAAAACAACGATGTTTCAAACCAAATAGTTAAACTTTCAACCAAAGAGATGAATTCTCGACTAAAATGAAGAATCTCCCACCGAAAAAATGACTTTTTAACCAAATTGTTGAATTTTCTACCAAGTAGATTAATTTTTAACCAAAAGAGATGAATTTTTAACGAAAACTGTAATAGTTCATATTTTAAACAAAGCAGTTGTTAATTTTTAATTAAAAACAGTTGAAGTTGAAGTTAACCAAAATAGATGGATTTTTAATAAAACAGACCAATCCTCAACTAAAAACAGGAATTTTTTAAAGAAAACACTTGACTTTTTTATCAAAAAGGATACTTTTTAAAGAAATTGTTTACATTTCATCTAAACAGATTAATTTTGAACTAAATAGGTTTTCTTTCTACCAAGAAGACGAATTTTTAACAAAATGATTACATTTTTCACCAAAATAGTTCAATTTATAACAAAAGAAAAAAGCATTTTCAAGCAAGAAGATTAATTCTCTACCAAAGAATACCATTTTTTAACAAAATACATTAATTTTCAAAAAAATAGTAGAATTTTCAACGAAATAGTTAAGTTTTCAACAGAAAAAAAATTAATTTTCAAGCAAGAATCCTAATTTTCTACAAAAAAAAATAATAATAAATTTCAACAAAATACATGAATTTTCAACTAAGAACGACAAATTTTCACAAAAAATGAAATAGTTGAATATTCACTTATATTTTCAACCAAAGAAATTAACTTTTTACCAAAAAAGTCAAATTTTCAACCATAACAAAATAACTTTTTAACAAAATTGTTGAATTTTCAACAAAATAATTTAATTCTTCACCAAATACTTGATTTTGCAATAAAAATCATTAATTTTTAACGAAGAAGATTAATTTTCTACTGAAAAAGACGAATTTTCAACAAAATACATCAATTTTCAACTATGATCAATTTGGAATCAAAGATGTAATACTTGTATTTTCAGTTAATAAAATTAATTTGAAAACAAAAAAAAACAACAACCAATCTTCAACAAAATAGTTGAAAACTATTTGTATTACCTATGCAAATTACTCTGAATTACAAGTTAATTGGATACTAGTTTATTCCTTGGATTACCTACATTACTTCATATTACCGGGATTATTTTGGATTATAGGTGAGTTAATCGGGATTACAAGTGGAATACTTGGATCACCTGAATTAAACCAAATTATTTGGACTACAAATGGATTACTCTGAATGACTTCGTATTACAAGTAGATTACTCCGGGTAAGAACTGGATTACCCCGCATTACACTGGATCAGTCGGATTATACCGAATTACCAGTTCATATAACCGAGCAGTTCAACGGATTACCAGAGTTGTTTCCCCCTCGGTATATAATGACGGAAAATCTTACTTGATGTTTCTGTCTGCGTTTACGTTCTGCCTCGAGTTTCTGCTGTTTCTCCAATTTCTCGGTGGCTCTAGCTTCTCGTAATCCTTGCCTTTTAGTTCGCTTGTATGCCTTCACGTTCACAGCAGTTTCTAAGGTCGTGTCTTTACGAGTGCAGGCGATTATCTAGAAATAATAGGAAAAATCTCTTACATTGAATGGAATACATTGCATTATTAGAGAACAATTAAATTTGAACCATTAAAACATCAAGTGTGGAAAAACTGAAAAATACCTCAGATCTAAGTTGCCGTTGGAAATTCAAAACTCGCAGCATTCTCAATTCGATTTGGGCCTGAACTCGAAGGTCTTCCGGCATATTAGTAGGCAAATTGCTGAGCTGTTCCATTCTGAGAGCAATTCGCGCAGCGACTCTGCAAATATATTTATTTGCATGAGAATTTGATTATGCTTTTACGTTTTTTTACAAAAATGGGGTACGATATAGAAGTTATTAGAGGCAATATATTTTTCATAGGTATAGGTGGATGATTGCCAAAAAGTTGAACATTTTAGACAATGAGATTTTCGAAATCAAAAAAATTCCAAAAACGCCTAAAATATATTTTTTTAATTAAGGGTAATCCAAGAGAGTATGAAAATATAAAACTAAGAGATCACGAAATGCATTTTTGATGGATATGAATTTTATACGTTGCTAAAGATCCCGCGACATGACATGCGACTATGATCAAATAAAAATTTCTTTTAATCTTTTTAAAATATAGGCAGAAAAGATAAAAATATTTACAAACATGGGGACACTGGCCATTATCACAATTTATTTTATTTTGAGTTCAGCGTTTCAAAAGATCCTCTCCTTTTATATTATGATTACAGGGATCTCGGCGTAAAAAGAGCTTAAAAAAAGATACCCAGGTATCCTTTTTTCTGTTTTTTTTTTTTTTTTAATTAATTTTTTAGATAGTCTTGCACAATCTTTGAAGCAATTTAAGACTTCCTACTGATGAAAATACATTAGACAAATTAAAAGAAGGTGAAAAAAAGAAAAATGGAGAAACAGCATAATTTGAAAATGATCATTTTTGAGTGTATCTATTTTTAATTCTTTCAGCTTTTCTTAATTTTTTTCCTAACGTAAAATCTTCTGAAGTATTCAAAGAATTTGTCCAACTGAGCTTTATTTTTTAAATACTTGTAAACATAAAGACTCGGACATTTTTCAGTATATAAAAATCTGTCAAATTTTGAGATTTTTTGAACCTACAAAATCATTGTATAAAATTAGGATCTACGAAAATAACGAAATTATGAAAAAATAAAAAAAACACTTTTTCACACACATTTTTCTTACGCACAAAATCAATTTATCAATATATTACTTCATTCTACAATAAATCTGTTTTATTTTTATCATGAATTCCAATTTTGAGAGTCTCAATTTGAAATTGGTTCAAAAGCTTTCAATTTCAAATTATTAAGTTTTGGACGTATCAAGTTTCAAATTGGCCAAAACATTAGAAGTCAATTTGAGTTGGTACCATTTTGAACGATTTATATGTGAAATCGTCTTTTGACACTTGTATTGAAAATTCTTTAAGCATTAAAGCTTTCACTTTGAAACTTTACAATTTGAAACTATTTAAATTTAGAGGCAAACAATTCTAGTCATATTTTTTAAAATTTAGAATTGAAAATTATTCAAGTTAAAAAGCTTTCAATTTGAGGTAGTACAATTTTGAAAAACTGAATCTGGAAATTATTCAATTCTGAATGCTTTCAACTTGAAATTATCCAACTGTGCTAATTAATGCAATTCTGTGATTTTACACGTGATTTTTGCATTTATTTCGAAACTTACACTCATTTTGTGTATTTTTTGTGGAGAAAAAAATTATACTTTTATTCTACTGCACGTGAATCCAATCTATTTTATTAGAAAAACATTTAGGCTTCCCGGAAAATTAAATCAAATGATTTTTGTCAAGCTCAAGAGACAATCATGGGTCCGTACAGGATCCTATGGGTCCTAAGGAATGATAAAGAAAAGTTTTCAAGATATTTATGACACCGAAGGAGTGCAACGTTTCAACGCCTCGATTTTATTCCAAATTTAAAAAAATAGGCAATCGATGAAGACCAAATTTCGAAAATAGGGGACTTTAGGGATCATCTCTACTTTTCATTCAATTCTTTACCTGTTTTCTCGTTCTTGGAGAATTAACAGTGGATCAAGACCAGCGGGTTTCGCCAGGCTAGTTACTCTATTGGTCTTAGCTCCTGGTTGAGGTTGTTGTTGTTGCTGCTGTTGTTGGGGTGTTTGAGATCCAGGTCTCGGAGCACCTGCTGGTCCCATGATATTGGCACCAGGTGCTTGTGTCCCAGCTGTAGGAACCTGAGATGGATCCATTGACCTTTGAGCTATACCTGGAGGAGGACCTCCACCTGGTTAAATTCATTTCAAAATCAGGATTGGTCCTGGGATCACTCTACTCTACTTTTGTAATTGGCTAAATCTCAAGCAAACAAGGCAGAGCAGTGTAATTTAATAGCAGGCTGAATTTGTTAACGTTGTTCATAAATAACTCATTCATTCGACAGCATATAATTTTCTCCAGGGAGCGCTACTTTAATAAAATCAAACACAAAACTTGTGTTTCAGTATCGAGCCCGAAGACAAGTAGAGCTGAATTTCGTTTCGGTAGCGGGCAAGTTTTTCTATGCAGAATCCTACGTTATGCCTACCAGCTTCTATATTTCAAAATTCTGTTCTAATATTAATATGGTCAGCAACATGCGTTTCACGACAATTAAGAGGAAATAAAGCTTAAAATAAAAAATATGCAAGGCAAGAAGACATTCAAAACAAAAGTTAGAGTAGTCACCCAAAGAGTAGAAATAAAACCAAATTAATACTTTAGAAAACACAACGTACCTTGAAGAGCGAGTGCCAATTGCTGTGACAACGGTTGATTTCGAGCCAGTAATCGATAAGCCATTATCTGCATACTGTACAAAATAACAATTCAAACTTTTATTAACACAATTCAACTCTCTTATCTGTGAATATGATATTATTCCAACATAACATCACTGTGAATGCACGGAACGTGCTTCTGCAACTACAAGAACCACTCTAAAATAAAAAGCTTACCGAAGTTGCTGCAGCTGTTGGGAACTGAAAGTTTGCTTTTCTCCCATAGTGCTTCCTTGGCGTGCCCTCAGAGCAAGAAGTTGGGAATAACGAGGATCTTCTTGGAGTCCTTTTTCTTCCATGGAATCTATGGCTTTTTGCAAAGCGTTCAAATTTTCTTGACCTGATCCAGGAGGTCCAGGAGGACCTGGAGGCCCTCCGGGAATTTGTCCAGGGGCTGCCTGGCTCATTTGAGTTATTGGACTGGGACCACCGGGCCCTATTGGTCCAGCACCCCCAGGTCCCATTTGACCTTGAGTTGGCGCGCCTGGTCCCATTTGACCTGGAGCTCCTTGCTGAAGTACTGGCCCGCCTCCTCCCGGACCCATTTGTGGTGGCATTTGATTTGGACCTCCTGAAATAAATTAATAATTCTAAATTTTCTAAATTTCTACTTCAAGAATAACATGCTACGAAGTTTCAGAAATTAGAAGTATGAATCTTGTTAAAACTACTTTAAACATTTGATCATTATTAACCTGGTGGTGCACCAGGGCCCATTTGACCTGGTCCACTTTGACTAGCAGATCCCATTTGTCCTGGGCCTCCTTGGATCATGTGCGGCATACCTTGAGGTCCATTAGGGCCCATCGGACCTTGCTGGGAGGCTGGACCTAGACTTCCTGGGAAGGACATTTGATGACCTAATAAGCAAGAAAAATTAAAGAATACCAAACGATGCAGACGTAAACAAATAAAGCAACAATCTCGGTTCGAAACGACAAACACTACATTTAATCTTGGACAGACGACAAAACACGCTAGGAAAAAGAAACTTTGAAACATAGATATATAGATTTTATTACAGAGAACTAAGAAAGTTGCATTACTTATTTTATCCACTTTAATTGCTTCGTTTGATACTCTTAAATATTTTCTTCACTATTACGAAATTTCTATTCTAAGAATTTTTCCAACAATCAAGGCCTAATTTACTTGAAAAACGTGAAAAAATGACCTATTTAAACTCAAAAGTGACTAATGTGCATTATTAATGTGACAAACGTTCCTTTGAATTCAACAAAATTCAAAAGAATTCGATTAAATTTATAAGAATTCGTTAATTATAAGCCTCGGACTCACTTCAAAGATAAAAAATAAGAGTAAAAAGTAAAAAAAAGAGTAAATAGTGTCACAAAAAAATTATGTCTAAATAGAGCCATGAAATTTTGTAAGTATTCAACTTATGTGTACCCAAAATTTAAAAGAGTATAGTTCGAAATCAAAAAGTGTGCAATGGAATATTAACTTTTTTTTATAAGCAAAATGTAAAGTTTTCTAACCTAATATGTTGAAAGTATTGAAAATGAACTTAAATACTGATTTGAAATGTTATTCTTTAGTCTATAGATTATCAAAATTCCTATTTATTTATATCAAGCTTCAGTCTTTTCCCTATTCCCATTGTCCACGCTTTTTTCGTTTTACACATAAATTCGAACTGAATTAATAGTAGCCAAATAAAAAATTCCAACTATTTTTGTTCGAAAGTTCAATCCTTTCGGTTGATAATTTAGTACAATATTGAATTATTTTGTTTAAAATTAAACAATTTTATCAAAAAGTTATATTTCTTGATAGAAAATTCAACTGTTTTTGGAAAATTCGTCTGTTTGGCTTGAAAATTTAACAACGTGATTGAAAGTTTTTCTTTCTTAACAAAATGTTTGTTTATGAAAATTCACCTATTTTGATGAAAATCTATTTTTTTGGTTTAAAAATTCATCTCTTTCGGTAGAAATTTCACCTTTATTTGATTAAAAACGCAAATGTTTGGTTGAAAATTAATCTATTTTAGTTGAGAATTTAAGAATTTTGTTGAAAATTAGTTTTTGGTGGTTAGATACATCAGTTTTTTATTTAAAATGAAAATATTTTCTTGGTTAGAATATCAACTATTACATTTTTCGTTGAAAATTCATATTTTCAGGTTGACAATTCAACCTCTTGCTTGAAAGTTGAACTAATTTCTTTAAAGTTATTTTTTTGATTGAAAATTCATAATTTTAGTTAAAAACACATTATTTTTTTGTTAAAAATTAATTTGTTAACTGAAGATTTAAATAATTTGTTGAAAAATTAACTGATTGGTTAAAAATTGACTTTTTTGTTGAAAATTAATCTTCATAGTTAAAAATTTAACCATTTGATTAAAAATTTATGTAATTTGTTGAGAATTCATGTGTTTTGTTAGAAAATTGATCTTCTCTGTTGAACATTCATTTTTTTATTTTGTTTTAGGATGTAACTATTCTGTTGCAATTTCGTCCTTTTAGGTTCACTTCAACTGTTTTTGATTCAAAATGAAAATCTTTTCTTGGTTAAAATATCAAGTATTGCATTTTTTTATTGAGAATTTATCATTTTTCGATGAAAATTCAACTATGTACTTGGTTCAAAGTTTAACTTCTTTGTGAAACATTAATTTGATTTGTTAAATTTTTTTATTGGGTTCTATTGATTCGGTTCACATTTTAGAGAAAAGACGTGAAAAGGGGAGAAAATGCGAAGGTCGTGAAAACAGGAGAAAAACGACGATTTCTTTTTTTAAAAAAGCGCAAAAAGTTAAAAATTCGACTATTTGGTAGAAGATTCAAATATTTTGTTGATTTTTACATTCTCATCTCAATGAGAAGGTATTGGTTTTATGTGCAAAATGACTTTCGCGGATTCAATCAAATGTCGACGTTTCGAGACCCCCTGAGTCAGAAAAAACGGGTTTTACGAAGGTGTCTGTCTGTCTGTAGTCTGTAGTATCGATTTGGTGATTGTGAATTCTCTTTTGTTAAAGCTCCTTCGGCTTTAACGAATACATTCTCATCACGTACCTCGTGCTTCACACTCGATTTTATTCAAAATGCGAAATTTTCTAAATTATATGATCAACTTTGGTCTATTTATCTTTTTTCGTACCTTGCGTCCCTTTTCAAAAAAAATTTTTTATTGTTGATGATATTTTTCACGATTAAAAAAAAATTACGCATTTTATCAAAAAATGATTATTGACAAATTTGTAGCTCTTTTCTGAGTGAACAACTTTAGTCCATTACTTTTTTTCGGGGCTTGTGTCGTTTGTTAAAAAATTTAATTTATATTATTCTTAGATCAATTTTTTACAAATAAAACAAAAACTACACATCCCATCAAAAAGTGATTAATAAAAAATTTGTAGATATTTTTTGAGTGCAGGATTTTTGTCCCTTCATTTTTTTTCGTATCTTGTATAGTTTTACCGAAAATGGAATCTTTTATTTTTCATTATTTTTTTGTGTGATAAAAATTTGAATTTGCGATTTTTCAAGAAAATTAAAAAAAGTCTCATAACAATATTGTAAGGTGTTCAAAAAGAAACATTTTTCGTATCTCGTTTTTTTTTCATATCGTGCGTTGTTTGGCTTAAAATATTAATTTTCGCTTGTTTTTTGAAATTTTGTAAATGCTATAACTCCAGTAAGTTTTGTTTGATAAAAAAATAGTTATTGGGATAAATTGTTTGTCTTTTCATGTACTACAAACATGCGTGCATAGAATTTTTGAATTTGAAAAAAAAGTGTTCTAAAAAATTTTAAAAAAGCACTCACTTTTTTATTTTTCATCCAAAATGACTGGCTAACGAACTTGACCTTCATTTTAGGACACTTTAAGAGTATACCAAAGCCCAATGCATTCTTTAAATTATTGCAAGAGTTATCGTGCTGACAATATAAAAATCTACATACGCATTTTCATACACATACACACACATGCATATATGCAGGTAGAAACACACATTCGCGAAAACCTATTTTTTGGGTTCAGAATGTCTCAAAATGTGGACATTTGACAAAAACGGAGAGGGACAGATGTTACATAAATCTAATCCTTCTCTAATGAGAATGTAATAATAGAAAAGCAAGGACAATATTTTTGATAATTGCAGGGATCACAGCGCAAAAGAGGTTCAAAAAAGGGGAAATTGGGCAATTTTCTAACGAAAAAGGGGGAAATAGGGGAAAGATTAAACATTTATTTTTACATGTCAAAAAGAAATGTTATATTTTTAAATAATTTTCAATGATTTTTCAATGAGTTATGACATTCAAGAATTTATTTTTAAAAATTGGATATACTTAGATCATTGGAAATCCATTCAGAGTGATATAAAAAAGTACGAAAAAAATAGAATTAGTTGAATACACAATTTTAATATGTGTAACATCGTTCTCATAAATATTTCTTTCCAAGATTTGTCATTTCTTCCTTACTATAATTAATATTTTCAATGTTAATTAAAAACTGCACTTTTCAGTAGAGCAAAGTAAAATATAGTAATTTGTGGTATAGCAATTTGTGAGTCGACATCCAAAACAATTGAAGAAACAAAAATTTGAAATCGGTTAATATCTTCTGTTCTCTTTTTTAAATTTACAATTAAAAATTTTTTAAATTCAAAAATAAATTTGGCCTTATTTAGAGTTTTTTGAAAATGTACAAAAACATATTTTTTGGATTGATTTGAGCCTGAAATATCTTCATCTTGAACCAAAGGAACATGTAATTATTTTTTATTAATGGGAATCATTTTTTTCTTGGTGTTGAGAACGTTCTAAAATCGCACAAAAAACATGAAAAATGTATGTTTTAATTTCGTAATTTTTTATTGTTGCTCACTAGTAAAAGCTGTAAATATAACAAATTCGTCATAATTTTTTAACCACTAGGAAAGATTCATAAATAATTTATTTAAGTGCTATAAATGCTTTAAATATTATTCAATAATGGGTACATTAACTAATTTCAGAAAATTTTTCGCGCAATTCAAATATTGTATTTCTAAATATCGTATATTTGAAGAAAAAAGGGGAAAAGGGGAAGTTTTTTGAGAAAAGGGATAAAGGGGAATTTCAAGGAAAAAGGGGGAACTAAGGAAAATAGGGAAAGACTGTGCACCCTGTAATTGTTTATATTTATCGGGATCTATTATCTGAAATAATAGAAAAGTAAGGACAATATTTGTGATAATTAATGAAAATCGATGACTTAATTTCATCAGGAATAAAGGGTTGCAGTACAGAACTAGATAACAAACATTTTTACCGAAAGTGACAAAAAAATAATAAAGAAGCAAGGACAATATATTTGATAATTGACGAAAATTGATGACTTAATTTCAGAAATGAAGGGTTGCAGTGCAGAACTAGACAACCAACATTTCTACCGAAAATGAAGTTTCTGCATCACAAATTCTAAAAAAGTCATATACACGTTGTATAAAACAGATTTGATCAAAATGTCATGTTTAATATAGAAATAAAAAGATTGGCAAATAGAAACTAGATAGCTGACTCTCTGTATACTTGTTTCGCATGTCCTACATTTCTCTAGAAATTCGTCGAAATTCCCTTTAAAATACCTTCAAAGCGTTAGAATTTGAAAAATATATTAAAATAAGTAGAAATCATTTAAAATTTCTAAAATATAAATTAAAATAAACTTATTCATCAAAGTTCTGTAGAAAAACCGTGCAAATCTCGAAAAAAGTCTTAAAATCCTTGAAGATTTAATAAAATCCTTTAAATTTTGTGAAATTCCTTAAAATCTTTGGAATCGTTAGAAACCCCTTGAAATTTCATTTAATTAATTTACAAAATTTCCCTAGAAGTTACATGAAATATTTGGAAATCCTACAAAATTCTTCAAAATCATTTGAAATTTTTTTAATCATTTGAAATTCTCTAGAATCTATAATAATACATTAAAATCTTTTGAAATCCTTTGTAATAACTTTAAATTCTTGAGATGTTCGGAAAACTATGAAATCCCTTGAAATGATTCAAAATGTAACGGAATTCCTTGAAATTCATGAAAAAATTTTTAAATCTCTTGAAAATTGTTGAAACTCATTATTACAAATCCCGTGAAATTTCTACGAAATCTCACGAAATCGCTAAAAATTCGTAGACATTTTGTGGAATCTCTTGAAATTCCTTCAAATTGGTCGAAATCCGTTGTTGATTCACTGAGTATGGCCCTGTGAAAATTTTTCTTTTACTGAGATGGGCCTGGGCGCTTGGTCAGGGGAAAGGAAAACTGCAGAAAGAAACCTTCCGAGTTCAGCCGGATTTTCGACAGTCGAGTTTGATGGTAGAAATTGGACCAAGATAATCGAATACGTACATCGCAGATGGTCACCCATCTGAGTAACATCCGCGCTCAAAATGGCTCAACAATTTCAATTTTTAAATTCAAGCCTTCACAAATACACAATTAAAAATTTAATTTCTTCTCCGGGTTTTCCCGGGCCAGCGGACACTGTACGCATGTCAAAAGTCTTTCTTTTTCTTGAATAGAAACTAAATGAATAAGATGTTCTTCCTTTTTTTCATCTTATTCATCTCTCTTAGCAACTATGAGGATATCTAAAACGAGAAGAACTTGGAACAGGGATATTACAGGAGGGCTGTGAAGGGAAAGGGAGTTGGCAAATGCTTCCGGCAGTTTTTGCAATTAGTGAGTTTAAAGTGAACATGCAGTAGGTGCTGGAACCACTTTCTGGCTCGTCGCTTGTACTTGATACTTTCTATGATGTTTAAACTTCTCACTTGTATTGAATGAAACTCGCAAGAAGATGAACCTTGTTCTTAACTTATTCTCTCTCATCATTCTACTCAGAAACTTGAAAATCTTAGGAAACTCTTAAGTTCCGAACTACAAGGATTTGTATTTTCCTACCCTTTAGAATTAACAGACTTCCCAGTCTAGAATGCTCTCAAAGCAGGCAAAATAGGGTGATTTGTTTTCGAAAATAGGGGAACAAATTCCTTTGAATAAGATTATTTTAGGTACCATATCAAATGCAATATGAAACGAATTTGTCAAAAAATAGTAGGGGGTGTGCGAAAAACTTGAAACTCGAAATTCGAACGAGGCGAGTCGAGCTTGTTAGCTTTCGAGTCGAGTCGAGCTGCGCTCGATCCGGTTCGAGCCGAGTCGAGATCGAGCTTTCCAGAAAGCTCGAAACTTTCCAAGCACTCGAACGTCTTCGAGAACTCGAAACTTTCGAGAACTCTAATGAGCTCGAGAACACGAAACTTTCGAGTTCTCGAATGTCTTCGAGAACTCGAAACTTTTGATATTAACAAGAATTTTTTCGAACCCAATACTACGAGGTTTTTCGCAACTAAATTGATGATTAGAAGCCCGAAAAAAAACTCTAGTATATTGAGTCTCATGGAAATTCCTCAGATCATCTGTCAATTTATTTAAATTCTGGAAAATTGGTCGCCGTTTTCGATAAAATATCTCGAATTCTTATTTTTGATTCTAAAATCACTGTTAAGCAATTCGAAAAACCCCTCCGTTACGGTGTTTGAAGAAATTCTTGTTAATTTCAAAAGCTTCGAGAACCCTAAACTTTCGAGTAATCGAATGTCTTCGAGAACTCGAAACTTTCGAGTACTCGCATTTCTTAGAGAACTCGAAATTTTCGAGAACGGGGAACTTTCGAGTAGCTCGAAACTGTTCGAGTACTCGATGCCTTTCGAGTAGCTAGAAAATTTCGAGAACTCGAAATTTCGAGCATGCTTGAGCTCGACTCGACTCAAAGTTTCGAGCTTTTTGCATACCCTTAAAAAAATCATTAATTTTTCAAAAAAAGAAATAATGAATCATCAAGCAATAAAATGAATTTTTAACAAATTAGTTTCACTCTTAAACAAGTATAGTTGAATTCTCAAGCAAGAGGGTTTTCAACCTGAAAAATTAATTTTTTTCCAAATAAGGCGATTTTTCCATAAAATACGTGAATTTTCAACCAATAGTTGAATTTTCAACTAAAAAAGATGAAATTATTGAATTTTCAGTCAAAAAGATAAATTTTAAAGAAAAAAGCAAATTTTCAACAAAATAGTTCATTTTTCTTACGAAGTGGTGGATTTTCAGCTAAAATGATGAATCTTCAACTAAAAAAAAAATGAATTTTTAGTGAAGTAGTTTAACTTTCAATCAAATGTAGTTGAATTTTCAAATAAGAAGATTAACTTTCACCAAAAAAAAAACGACTTTTCAACCAAATACATACATTGTTTAACCAAGTAGTTGCATTTGCCAATAAAAAATATTAATTATCACCCAGAAATATAATAATTAAAATTACAGTATAAAATGAATAATTTTCCAACAAAAAATAAAATTTTTCAACAAAATAGTTAATTTTTCAACGAAAGAGATGGGTTTCTAACAAGTATGGTAAATCTTTAACAAAAAAAAATGAATTTTTGACAAATCAGATCAAATTTCAGCCAACTGTAATTGAATTTTCAACCAAAAAATATCAATTACATACCAAAAATGGAATAATTACATTTTTGGTTAAAAAGATCAGTTTAGAACAACAAAATACAATTTTCAACAAAATAGTTAGTTTTTTGACCAAATAGGTGAATTTTAAACTCCAATAATCAATTTGCAAACATAACAATGATTTTTTAGTAAGGCAGTTCAATTTTCAACAGAACATAGTGAAAATTTCAACGAAAAAGATGAATTTTCCACTAAGAAGATTAGTTTTCTACAAAAGAAAACGACTTTTCAACAAAATACAAGAATCTCCAACCAAAAAGTTTAATTTTTAATTGAAAAAATACATTTTTAACCAAAAATATGATCTTTAAATTTTTAGTTAAAAAGATTATTCTTCATAAAAAAATGAATTTTTAGCGAAACAGTTTATTTTTCAATCTAAGATATGGATTTTCAACTATAACGATGAATTTTCAACATTTTTTAAAATAAAGTAATTATATTGTCAACCAAGTATAGTTAAATTTTTAACCACGGAATTTTCTACCAACAAGATTAAATTTCTACGAAAAAAAAGACGGATTTTAAACAATATAAATGAATTTTCAAATAAATAGCTTAATTTTCAACTAAAAATGATCAATTTATACCCAAAAATGGAATAGTTGAATTTTTAGTTGAAAAGATTAATTTTCCACCATAAAAGATGAATTTTCAACAAAACAGTTAATTGTTCAACCAAAAAGGTGAATTTTCAATAGAAATTTTGAATCTTCAACAAGAAAAAATAAGTTTTTAATAAAGCAGTTCAACTTTTAACCAAGTATAGTTGAATTTTTGATTCAAAATGATCAATTTTTAAACCAAAAATGAAATAGTTAAATTTGCAGTTGAAATGGTTACTTTTCAACCAAAGTAAAATAAATTTTCACCAAAAAAGTAGAATTTTCTACCAATAATATTAAAATTTTGAATAACAAACGGTTGATTTCAACCAAAAAAGGCGAATTTTCAGCAAAATGGTTTTGAACTGAAAATACGCATTTTTACCACAAAAGCAAGAATTTTTTACTCAAAAAAAACATTAAATTTGAAACGAAAAAAGGTATTTTAACAAAATAGTCGAATTTTCATCAAAAAAGTTAATTTTCAACCTAGAAAGATGAATTTAAAAAAAAATCCTTTTAGGCCAAACATGCGAATTTTTATATCCAAAAAGATGAATGTACAACAAAACAGTTGAATTTTCCAGTAAAAAAGATTAAATTTTAACAAAATAGGCGAATTTTCAACACAATAATTCAATTTTCAACCAAATATTCTTATTTGAAACCAAAAGAGATATATTTTGAACTGAAAATATAATAATACTAGTAAACTTTTCAACTAAAAAGAATTGAGTTTCAACCAAAAATAGTTGAATTTACTTTTTGGATAATTTCAGTTTCTACGTAAACGAAAAAACAAGAAAAAGATGAAAAATGGAAACTCCTTGTAAAAAGGGGGAAATAGAAGTTTTCGAAATTTAAAAACCACACTACTGGCAAAAATTGTGCTTGTATATATCTTTTGACCTCAATTTGGCCAAATTTTCCATTTTTTCCATTCACTTGCCTAAAGAATGCAGAGAGTGGAAATTGAAAATCGAAAATTGGTCGAAAACGGAAAACAGGTCTTTCTCACATGCTACATCTCCGTGTATAAAATTATCGGGGAACTATTCGGTGCCAGGATAAATCGTCCTGACCGCTAACGTGGCGCTGTCAAGGTGGCCTATTGTGGCGCTATGTAGAAGTGAAAAGTTTTCGTGTGGTGGGTCTTTCGAAAATCTAATGTAGATGATTGACGTTAAAAATTATTTCAAAGACTTTCTAGATGATGAGAAGAAAATTATTTGTTTTTAATTTACATTTTTCACTTTTTTTCGTCCTCATAGGCTAGCCAGCACCCGATGAGGGCCCAACCGATCGTCTAGACTAGTCTCGGTTTTTTAAATCTTTCTAACGGGTTTTTATCTTCCTAACTGAATTTTTTGACCGATAGTGCACATAATTATTGATTCATATTAGCCTCACGTAGGAGTCACTTTTCCTATTTTGCTTTTCGTTTGGAAATCGGAAAATGGATACACAGCTTTATAGCTCCGATTGCTCAAGGCTCAGCGATTCGGCAAATTTCCGGCTTTCAAAATGCGTTTCACGTTCTGAGCCGCAATTCAGAAGCATCTCACCGACTAGACTCCGTTTTCAGGGCACTTCCGATCGAACGAAGATGGATTTGACAAATGGATGTATCCGGCAAGTGACACGTGGGTAGACACTCTCGGCGTGCACGTGACACGTTTGACGTGTGTAGCCTCACGTGACCTCGATCCCAATAGGGCTGAGAATACGTCGTCATCGTGCCAGACGTTGCCCAAATCTAACATATACATACATACATACATACATACATACATACATACATGCATGCATACAATACCGTCAGAAATTGTCGGTACGATACGCGTAAGTAGGGAGTGTCGTACAGGTTGGTACACTGTATAGGTTGCGACGGCGCGTTTTCTTCATTTCTTTGCACTGGTGCCACCTTTTATTACTAGTCAGCTTTAGACCGACGAGCGGAAGGTTAGTTTCACGCGCGTAGAACGGTTGGTGGGAGAGAAACTTTCGCCTCAGAAAGCGCGTGAAAGAAGTGTTGCCAACTTATAAAATTCAAATAATTCAGCTGATCGAAACTACCGGTAACTTTGCATCATTACCTTTGATGACCTATGTTAAAAACAGTTTCTATCAGCTGGAGTACATGAATTTTAGAAGTTGGCAACCCTTCCTTCACGCGCTCTCCGAGGCGAAAGTTTCTCTCCCACCAACGGCTGTACGCGCGTGAAACTAACCTTCCGCTCGTTGGTGTAATGTCGACCACTGTAACGTATTAGTATTATTATTGACACTAATGTATGAAAGTGGTCGGCTTTACACCGACGAGCGGAAGGTTAGTTTCACGCGCGTGAAACGGTTGGGGGGGGGGGGAAGTTTTGCCTGAGAAAGCGCGTGAAAGAAGTGTTGCAAACTTATAAAATTAAGATAATTCAGCTGATCGAAACTACCGGTAACTATGCATCATTACCTTTGATCACAATAATAGTATTATTATTGATACTAATATATGACAGTAATAGCAGGTGGCACCAGTGCAAAGACATGGAGAAAAATGCTCTGTCCCAACCTGTACGACCCGCTTGAAAGCTTATTAAATTTCGCGTGGAATGACATCTAGTGGATATATTTTTGGCCTTTTGAAGATAATATACCATGTCAGAAGTTTAAAAAAAAAGAAGAATTTCTGCAATTTTGTACATCGACTTCAACTTGTGACAAGACCTAGGAGAGTTGTAGAAGAAATCTGCCATTTAAAAGACTCTGTTTTTAAATTCCTATCCTTAATTTAGGCCTATAAATATTTTTAAAATCTTGGAAGGTTCTCGAGATACGATCGCCGGCTTAAACTCGACGCAGACATGCTTTGATATATTGAGTCGTATCTCGAGAACCCGTTGAAACTTTTGAAGGTTTATCGGCTTGAATTAGAGATGAGGTTTTTGAAGAATACGTCCTGTAAATTTATATTTTTTTCCATGAGTTTCCTGATCCACAGAACGAGTTGAAGTTTAGGAACTTAATTTAAGAACTTCTCGGTGACTTCTCTATTTTAGGTCATTCAACGAGGAATTTAATGAGCTTCTCCACGGTTTTTCAAAAAAGTTTCTTGCTCCTTTTTCAAAACAGTCATCACGTTTCAAAGTTTGCAGCGATTTTTATCAGTACTTGCGCTAGTCGTGCCGACAATTTCCGACGGCAGTCTACACACATGCATATAAACATACATACATTATGTAAACACGTCTCACATTGCATTTTCAAAATCTCAAAAATTCTTAAAAATTTTTCGAGAAACCTATTTGGAATCATCGATTGCACATTCAACACATATTTGACAGTTTTTCCTATATTCACGTCAAGCAAATCTTTTCAAAATCCATTTTCATTTTTCAAGAGCCAGTTTGTGTAGTGATCTGGCCATTTGAATTCCCTGGGTTTTCTCGTTTTTTTCGACAGTTTTTCCTTGAAGAGGCCTTGCATAAATTACGTTACAATTTTTTTTTTAATTTTGAACCACGTACACACCTTTAGGGTCCGTGAGATTTACCCCTCCTCCAACCTTTCCTATCTTACGTCATTTTCATTGACTACATTTCTTTTGACAATTTATTTAAGGGTTATCCAAAAACAAAGTAAGAAGATATTGGTAGGGGAGAGTTTGGTAAAATCTTACTGTTTCTTATGAGTTAACAAAGTGGTTCAACTTTCAAGCAAGTAGGTTAATTTTCAACCAAAAGAGATAAATTGTCAACAAAAAATGTAACGTTTGATATTTTAACCCAGGGAAAATGTTAATTTTTAATCAAAAGCAGTTGAAATGGAGAAAAAATACCGATTTTCAACAAAATAGTTTAATCATCAATCAACACAGATTCATTTTCAACCAAGAAATTTGCATTTTTAACCGAAAAAGATTAAATTTCTACCGTGAGAGATGAATCGTCAAACCAAAAAGACGAATTGTCAACAAAATAGTTGCATTTTCAAAAAATACTGAACTAATCAATCAAAAACATTAATTTTCTACTAAAAAAGACGAATTCTCAACAAAATACATTCATTTCCAAACCTATAGTTGACATTTAAAAAAGGGATATATCACCAAAAACATCTAGAATAAACAAATTTCGCCAAGTGAAAAGATATCAGTACAATTTTGTGAAATCAAAGTTTGACTAGTAATTCTAAAAGATATCTAAATTTAGTGATGCATTAAATTCAAAAAAATACATAGTCTGTGAGAATGTATTAAGAAGGCAAATAAATAAATCTCGGCGATATTATTATTATTATTTAGAAAAAAATAAAACCTCATCAAGACTTAATTTTTTTCCTTCCTAATTCATTCGAAAAGTTGTTGCAATTTTTTCTATTTAATAAAATTAAAATAGTATTCAGAATTACATGTCAAACGTTGATTTCACAAGATTGTACCGACAACTTTTCACTTTGCGGAATTTTTTGCATCGCAGATGTTTTTGGTGATTTATTATTCTTTTTAGCACATGATGAAAATAAATTATTGAAAAATAATTCTGTTTTCGAAGGTTACTTCCCTAAGGTTAATTTGTTTGAACTGTGAATTTTCAGGAACAAATCAGTTTTGAGGACAGTCTACCAATCTTTAGGAATAATGAAGACAACCTGTATTCCGGAGAAGCGTACATGTAGCTTATATAATTCTTTAAATTAAACAACTAAACAATAAAAAGAAGGTAAAGTAGACATAAAATATTTTGCAATAGAAGAAAAAATTACCGACCCTAAATAAAATCATCAGGTTTCTGTCGATTTTCTCCGATTTTTTGACCCGCTAGACATGAGAGCTAAGTAAGGAGATTTTATTAGAACAACACCCACAATTCGCAAATGGGTAGCTAAATCCTAAAAGAATTTAAGTAACGCTTTAATTCGTCCTTAACCCGAGAGCAATTATTCAGATCCTGAGTTGTAAAATTGTCATGAACATGGTCAAACCTACTTTGTCTCTATGATAGCCTTTTCCTCCACTTCCCTTTAAGCTCGTTTACATCCTAGTAAGACAAGGCTATTATTTTTGTCCTGTCGACGTAACTGCTGGACTCCAAAACCAGGATCCTCTTCACACACACACATATACTCAAACGAATAATATGTATAGAGATTCATGAACACGGAACAAGCATACCTACACATTTAATCCTTCAGGAATTCTCGGGAACATTTGCCTTTCCGTGTTGAGCTACATTCGCGTATTGTTCATTGTACACGAACTTACCGTGTCACTATATATATAGTGAAAAGAGCTTCTCCTCTACAGAGGCAATTTCATAAACAAGCACCAGAACGTGAAATAATTCCTGCCTTCCGTTCGACGGATTTGTTATTTTTCCACGGCTTTTCGAAACACCATGCGGCTCTGTTTGTTGAAAGAGTTAAAGTCAGTATATCCGACTCAAGTCGGAAATTCTCGGATTGTCACTGCAGCAATGTGGGGATTGTCCAAATTTGGAAAGATTTATGGATTTGAATGACCTGGAATGTTTTCCAAAGCTTCTGGACTGGAACTTTTTAAAAGTCCTTGAATAATTTAAATACCAGTGCGTTAACTCATGATTGAAAATGTATCAGCACGATTTTTACATTCTGATTTATAATGTAAGGCACAGCAGCAGATACAAAAATAATAACAATATTCTCATAAAGCAATCTTAATAAAAATTCGAAGTTTCTTTATCTTAAAATATTTTCCATTCTTCAGGGTGTTAATACTCAGATTTGGAAGAACGTTAGTGCGAATTTGTGTTTATTTCCCATTAGTGCGTTTTTCGTTAGTAAAAATCCGTCATTAAATTATTTTTCATACACGAGCAGCTTTATTCGCTGATACATTCATTCAGCATCCCCCAACATTCACTCTGTATTCGATTTTTTAAAATTAAATTGAAATTATCACCATTTGCCATTTTCAATTTTTAACTGTTTATTTGATAGTTTTATGTTTACTGCTAAAAACAGTCAAGTTAAATACTGAAAATTTTAATATTGATTGCGCGGGGGAAAAGCGAAATTCAATCTGGAGATTACCTAATTTTGGATTTTTGGAAAACAATTTGTTTGATTCAAAGAAAAAGATTTGTTTGAATACATCTTTTTGATTCGATACACCTCATTTATCTCAATCAACAAAACACTTATTTAATTTCAATGTATGGAACATATTAAAACTCATTGAGATGAATTTTCATCTAAAATTATGGACGATTCAACTGGAATAATAGTTATTTTCGGAATACCTGCTTTAACGAAATTTTCTATATTGAAACAAAAAATTTTACGTAAAACACCAAAGCTCCTTTGTTAAATTAAAATTGATTTAATTTTAAGAAAAGCTGCAATTAACTTAATATCGACAAATTGTTAACCTAAACAAGAGGTTTATTTGATTCAAACATAATATGTATGAATCAAACAAATCTTTTTCTCAGTAGGGAAACATCATCTTAAACAATATCCACGAGTTACATAGAAGAACAGCTGCCTTGCGAAGGGGGATGGGAATGGAAAATGAGGGTTAACGATAGAAGGTATCATCAAATCGGAAATTAGAGGGAGAAGTGGCGGATCGAGTATTCAAATGGATTCAATTTGGAGGAAGGCCAAGTCTCGGCAATGGTGCCAGCCTCGTCGCGGTACTCGTAAAGATGCGCCTACGATCGTCGAACGAATTAATTGCTATCATTGCTCCCGATGGAAAGGCATTGGCCCTCTTAAATGACATTTGTCACGAACGTCGTACTTTCAGGAGATAAAAAGAGAAAAAAAGGAAATCAGATTCAAGTCTATTAATTTGTCCTTGAACAGAAACTGATTAAATCTCAATTGCGACTTCTGACTCGTATCAATCTCCCAATGTACTCAATCAACATCATTCAGAATAATTGGAGAGTTATATTAAAGTACCAATCATCAAATTCCAAATAGTGAATTAAGATTCTATGATCAGTAATTACCAAACAACGTGTGCTAAAACAATGTAAAAATACCCGGATTCTCTTCAGTTTAATTGATTCGTTAGTACACAAGAATCAATAACTAAAATTCTTGCTCTGATAATAGAATGAGATTTTTAATAACGGAAAGTATTTGTATTTATATTTAGAACAGAATTTTGCAATTAGGGAAAGAGAGTGTCTAATAATTATCGCCCGGTTTTTTCTCGGCTTCAAATATCAAATCTCTTTTTACTAGAAGCACGAATAAAACGCATTCAACATAAGGTTTTCCTTGGTTTTTGTGATATCAATACAATTAGATTACAATTGTTTCAGAAATTTTTCCACGCATGATGGCGGCCCTCTTTAGTTAATTCTTCTGACAATTATTCTACATATAATATGGGAAATATAATACAATTTCGTTGTCTTAATTATGTGCGCAGATTTGTTTAACATGACAGTTGTTATTAATGTGTACATATATCCTTTTGAGAAAAAAATTTGTCTTAGTTTTAATTTGATAAACGCCTAAAAACACACAAAACGTACGTCAGAATGATAATTCTTTTCGAAAATTCCCCGCTCCAAGTCAAAATTGTAATTCTTTTTGAACGTTCTAAGATAAAATTATACTTTATTATACCTTGAAATCCAGATATAATTAGTCAAGATAATGCGTACACTTTTAGTGAATTATGAGTTTTTGTACGCTTTTGACGTAGGTGAAGAAGTTATAACGAATCTGCAAGAATGGTATAATTTATAATTATTATTAGTATAATTTACTACATTCTTAATTAGAGCGGTGTTGCGAAATGGTTTATCCCCCCTGCCACGGATTATGTACAGAAGTAGACCTTGAAGTACATAAGACTCAGCTGAATAAAAATCTTATTCAACAAAAGCAATCAATTATACGAAAAATTTAATTATTACAAACTTTTCTTTAAACCTTAAATACACTTAAATAAGATTCTTTTCAAAATAAATTTCAATTTATTCTCCTTCACGCGTCTTGAGAGTGAAAGAAGACAAAGAATTTTATATTTTATATACTATATAAATTCTTATTCGACAAAAATTGAAATTTTGTATACCATGTCGCTTGAATTCTCTTCGATAAGACTTTCAATATTTATCAATTATATTCAATGATGTGACCAGTTACAGGGAAGTCGTCTTATTCGGAAATTTTGATTCACAAAATTGAAGGTATTAATAGATAAACTAGCTCAAAGAAGTCACTGAAGGTCATGTTCACGTAGTTTCGCAACCAATCAGGTTTTCGACAACAATGTATGCGAGATCATTCTCGTGACTACAAATTTTTAAGAAAAGGATAAACTTGCAAATTTATTTGTCTTGTTATCACGGCTAATAAAAAATATTACATTTACCAAAACTTAAATGTGATTCCCGGCTCGAATTTGTATTCCCGGTGAATTCCCCAGAGGTTTCCCATTTTTATTTCAGTTCTCGGATAATTCCTGGTGTCCCCGGTCAGTACACACCCTGAGAAAATTTTCCTCGTGAATGCAAATAATGTCTTCTTCATTACTATATACTCTGACTGCATAGAAACTTCTAGAAGGTAATTAACAACCTGACTCAGCTTTCGAATTTTGCATAACTTGGGGGCCTTATCATTGCTTTGAAATTCCCTCGCTATCTTTTTAACGCAGGGTATCAGAGGTCTGTATTGTGTATGATGCATATTACCGCAAGGTAGAAAGAGGCGATATTGCTTGCAGGAAGCCACATGAAAGGGAGCCTCATAATCCCCCACACAGTGCTTGCAACTCAACGACCCCTGACAAGTCAACCTTGCTTCAAGAAGGGCTCCACACAAATTTACTCGACATTCTGTTTTATAAACCTACTCGTGTGATTTCAACTTGACTAACAACGAGCTGTGAGGTAGAATTATGTTGTCTTCCACACTGTTGGAAATTACCCCCGTAATCACAAAAGGCAGGTTTAATTGTAGACCGTCTTTTATTTTAAAATAAATTAGGTTACTACACTAGTGGGTCTCTCGTAAGTAGTTCGAGTCATTTCGAGGCAGCCGTGAGTTCAACTGTACCGACCTTTACCACTGTCCAGCCACGGGAATCCCCGCGCGGTCTCTCTCCAACGTAAGCGCTCGGACAACTTCAGTGAAAGACATCCTATGTGTTTGCTCGCTTTTCCAGTGTTTTTTGTCTCGTGTCTTTGTCTATCATGTCAATCCATCACGTCAGGTGTCGATGAATAGAATCGGGTCGGGTCGAAAGTATTCTGTCCAAGATTGAATTATTTTTTATTAAATGTTAAAAAGAAATGTGGATATGGATTGTGACAATGATTGGTTTGGTTGTCCAAATAAATTTAAATGATTTAATATCATGAATTTTATTTGATTGACGTTTTGTCCAAGAAATTATTTGTTTCGCCGTCCAAAGAAAGTTGGTTAATTTAATATTATACATTTCGATTTGATGAATGTATATTAAAGGAATTATTCTAAGAAAAGGAGACACTAAGTGAATTAAATAATAGTAGAGTAACACAAAGTATAGTTTTGAAGTTTCGTTTACTTATAGTTTAAATCAGATTAAGAGGGTTAGGTTTGAAAGCAGCTTTAAGCAGTACCTCGCCTTTTGGGTTCTTATGTTATATGTACATATCCTTCTCTTTACGAACTCAATAAATATTCATTATTATGATTATATAAAATACCAACTTAACTTAATAATTTTTTTCTTTGCTTCTAATTCCCGCTGAGGTAGAATCATATATGTTCTATAAAAGTCACAGATAACTGAGATTCGATTAAAATTTTATGAAAGCCGATGTAGCTATTTTAATATTTATTAAAATTTATGATTATTAATTATATTCCTCAGTCCTTTAAATTTAAGCATATATTTTAATTTGATTATTGGGCAATCAAAACAAACAAAAATGTAATAAACACGCTAATTTTGCTACTAATTATTTATAATATTTTTCAAATTCCTTCAATCACTCAATATTCGCCTGTTTTTTGTCTTGCAACTTATTCCATCACGTCAATATGACAGTTTATTAGTATACCTCAGTTTGACATCTTACCAAATTTTCTTCCATCTGGAAACAAAATGATACACCCGTTATATGAAAATGTACCGATTAATGAAATAAAAATATCTGACAAGGTTGAGTTCGGAATAATTTATGAGATAAGAAATATAGCATATATTATATACTGAAATAAATTACCAGAATGATGATTATTTGCACTGATAAATACTTCTATAATAGAGTAATTAGTTTTTTCTCAGTTTCAAAAAATGATGTATTAACTTGTCCAACTCAATCCACATTACACCCTAATTTAAATCCATGGAAGTACTTTGAAATCAATTGAAATCCAAAGAAATCTGTTGAAATATCTGAAAATGCTGCGAAATATTTTGAAATTCTAGTTTAAAACTCATAAAATCCTTTGAAATTTTCTGTCAACTACTAACAACATAAAAATCTTCATCTAGGCCCAAGAAAACATTATTTACGGGGATATTATGGGTCAGTTTTTAAGCCAATATTATTCAAACAAAAATTATTTTTTCCAATCTTACAATAATAATATATTTTTTGAAATAAAATTCTGTTATTGAATTTATTCTTGAAATTAATATAGTTCTTGAACCAATAAACATCATTATTGAATTAATGGGACTGATTGAATCTTTTAAAATGAAACACCTTTATAAAGATGTCCACATAACATTTTCAAATAGTTTAAAAGACTTATGCTATAGGATCAGATAGGGCGATTTAAAAAAAAACGCTCTTTTTTCAAACCAAGCCTAATTGAGATAAGCAAATTTAGTTCATTAAACTGATTTATGAAATACAAATATTCCAAAAAGACAGCCATGAGGCATATATAATTTATAAGATAAGGAACGTGATATTGTATAATCTTAAGTACAGACATTTGAGTCGAGACAGCCTGTATATTTACTACACGTGTATAAAAATCACTGTGATATACATGAAATTTTCATTTGTCATTATTAATAATAAGATTAGCATTGTTCCAAGTTTACGGTTCGGTTGAATTTTCCAATTAAAGTATAATCTTTGCCACGGCCGTTTTTAAAATAGTTCATTTTTCAAATTGACATTTTCAGTTTATAATCCTGAGGAAGCGAGATATAAAAAACTTCTTGAAAAATCTTTTTTTTATTAGCGTCTATGACAGTAAAAAGATTTTTAGCGAAATGTTTAATTATTTATGATTTTAAAAATATCCAGTCATACAATTATTTGGTCAGTTAATGATCAATTTTATGAGAGATTCTTATCAAATCAGATAATAGTATACATTTCGCTGAGATTATTTTTTTAATCATGGACAAATATAAACGATTAGATTTTTTAAGAACAAAAACCATCCTAGGTTTACTTAAGTTAATCTTTATCGATTCTAATCGATAAAATCAAATTTTCTAAAAAACAAAATACGATTAAAAATAGTAAGGCAGTATTTTTTAGTAATTTTTTCAAGAAATGATTTTGCTTCTTTGGCTTTTTACATATCTCGCGGTCATAGTCTACCGATTTTAGTAAAAACGGTGCGGTAAATAAATAAAATAATATTTTTTCAATTATTAATCATATAGATAATGATTGAGTGAATTATCTGAAACACATAAATATATGGTTATATCTTAAAATCATTAAAACTTTCTTTTCTTAAAGACCGGATTTTTGGGATGACAAATAGCTTAAATTGAAAAATATTTGTAAATCTACGATTTTGTTATGTTAGTGTTGTTTATCAGATATAAATATTTTGAAATGTATAATTTTTAATGCTTTCGTGGAGTTATACAATTTTTACTAGCATTATAGTTGAACTTGTGTAATTCTGGAGATTTACAATTTTTAACTGCACAATGTCTTAAACTAATACTTTAAACTTCTACTATTTTGAATGTTTTATTTGGAAGTATTGTAAAATTTTGAAGCTCTTTTTAGGAATAAATATAGACACTTATTTTATATGGAGCACATAATCGCATAATGTCTCAGAATTGAATATTATTCGAAATCTTTGCGATTATGAAGTTTCTAAGTTGAACAAACAAGATTCGTCATCGCATAAAAACACATCTTTTTTTTGTCGCATAACTTTTTAATTCTTGCATAATTTTGGAATTTTCGCATGTCTTGCAAAAGTTCGCGTAAATGTTCAAAATGACGATTTCTGCTTGGAAAATTTGCAATTTAGAATAATTCTATTATTCAATTTGTAAGAAGAATTCCACAAAAGGTAGCCTGGTATGAGACACTATAACTGATGTTCTTTAAGAGCTACAATCAATTTTTTTTAATTTTAAAGATTCAACTTTTTTTTACTGAAAAATATCTTTAAGATCTCATAATTTTTGAACTATTTATGCTAGAACATTCATTAAAAAAAACTGATATCTCACACATTTTTCAAAATCTAAAAGAAAGAGGAAAGTCAATCAAGAATAATCACACATCAGGAACTTTTTTTGGATGCAAAATTATTATAAGTGTTTATCAGAGAAAACTTTACTTATTATTTGTTTCTTTCGAAAAAAATCACACAAATTGATAAAAAAACAATAAATATCTACTTGTTTTAAAAAGGACCTAAGTACTTTTTTCATAATCGGTAAAAATACTAAGGAGGCATGCCCAAAACATAATTTCTAGGGTACAAACTTAAGCCTGCTCTTCTAAGTGAAACTTGGTTCTGAGGAGGTGTGCTAGCATATATATAAACACTATAATATTTTTATCTTTATGATTTATATTTATATATTTATTTAAAGGTATTTATATCTATTTCCTATTTATAGATGAGATTTAACAGGCCCTCCTATACTACGTTTCAAAATAAATATTTGACATCCTAGCGAAAAAATTCTTTTTTTTTCGTTTTTAGGAACCTAATCACGTAACAATACCTTTATGTATGACAAAAGCAAGTAATATTTATGCTAGTATTGAATATTTGAATGAATTATATAGTTCTAAATTTTTCATTGCATAATTTCGCATAATATACAGCAGAAAAAATTGTCTCTCGGGATAAATTGTAAACGGGGCATTATTTCTCAACACAATTTTCTTCATTGGCACTGATTGAAAGAGAGTAAAAAATGAAGTTAAAAAACAAAATTTGTTCCTTTTAATACACTTAGATTTGAAATTCGACATATAATTATGACTATTTTAATACCAATTAAAATTTTTTTGTTCTAACCGCAGTTTTGATAAGGTTCTTCATTCATGTCCTTTCTATTCAACATAATAATTTTTTATTGATAATAAGAGAGTTGTAATGCATTTAAATAGATGATATTTGTTCAAAATCTACTGCACTCCTAATTCTACAAGTTGTTGGTATTATGTCTATTTTTTACTTCCAAGTATAGGAAAGAAAAAATCTTACCTTTTTCAGACAAAAAGGAAAAAAATCATTAAATTCGAAAACGGTTTGATTAATTTTTTTTTAGGTCCAATTTTCGTTTGAGCAGTCTTATTGAATAATGGAAAGTGTATACACCATTTACGGCTTTTTCTGGAATTTTTCCAATTTGAAGGTATTTTATTTGAGACTGTTTAATACTTGAGATCTCGAATTTCAAATTAAAGAATATTTAAGAAAAATACATTTAAATTTGAAAAATTAAGTATTTAAAATTGCATAATTTTTAACTGACGATGACACTCTCGGGGCAAATATAATTCATGAGATAAGGAATAAAGCATACTTTAAACAATATAATAAAGCACCAGAATGATAATTACTTATAATGTTGACAAAACTTTTTATTAATACAGCAATCAATTATTCCCTAATTGGAAAAAAGGACGATCCTTTCTACTATGCTGCTATCATTATCGGTTATTTTTTAATTCTATTGATAAATATAACAATATAATAATGTACTTATATTTTTACAAACTTTTAAAGATTCCGCAAATATCAATTTGTCCGAATCAATCCAAATTATATTCAAATTTACGTCCGTGGAAATACTTTCAAATCTACTGAAATCCTCTGAAATCTGTTGAAATATCTGAAAATGCTGCAAAATCTTTTGAAATTCTATTTTAAACCTTATAAAATCATTTGCAATTTCCTGTTTTTTACTACAAGCTTAGAAATCTTTGTCTGGACATAAGACAAAATTATTTAAGAAATTTATTAGCAAACAAATAATTTTTCCTATAATAGCCCCATCTACTGGGATATTAGGGGTTAGTTTAAAGTCTACATTATTCAAAACAAAAATGATTTTTTTTCAATCACACAATGAATTCTGTCATTGAATTTATTCTAGAAATTAATATAGTTATTAAATCAATATATATAATTAGTGACATTTTAAACGGCTCAAAAGATTTACGGCATAGATACAGATAGCCTGATTTAAAAAACCGCTATTTTTCAAAACTAAGCATAATTGAGATAAGCAAATTGAGTTAATTGAACTGAATTATGAAATACAAATATTTCAAAAAGACAGCCAGAAGGCATATATAATTCGTAAGATAAGAAACATAATATTGTATAATCTTAAGAACAGACATTTGAGTCGGGACAGCCTGTATATTTACCACACGTGTATAAAAATCACTGTGATATACATAAAATTTCCATTTGTCATTATTATAATAAGATTATCATTGTTTCCATTTTTCGATTCGGTTAAATTTTTCGATAAAAGCCAAATCTTTGCCACGGCAGTTTTTAAAAAGTTAATTTTTAATTTAAAAAATCGACATTTTCAGTTTTTATTCCTAAGGAAGCGAGATATAATAACAGTGAAGATAGCAAAGTTGTTCCTTGGAAAAATTCAACTGAACAACATCGATTTTAAGAAGTAAAAATGAGGTTTTCACAGTTTTATATGATAATAAAAATTGGAGCGAATAAAGTTGGATTTAAATAATCTAAGGATAATTTTTTCTTCTTGAAAAATCTTTTTGTTTATATTGGCGTCTATGATACAAAAAAGTTTTTCAGTGAAATGTATAATTATTCGCGATTTTAAAAATCTCAAGTCGCGCAATTATTATTCGACCAGGTAATGATTAATTGTATGATTCGAGATTTTTATCAAATCAGGTATTCATACACATTTAGCTAAAATCCTTCTTTTAATCACAAACAAATATAAAAAATTATTTAAAAAAAATGAAAACCATCGTAGAGTTACTTATATCAAACTTTATCGATTCTAATCTCTTCTTTCGTACGAACCTGTGAAACACCAATTACAAAAATTATGGTGTTTGAAAGAAAGGTTGAGAAAACAGTATGCAATACTGTCTTAGCCGAATGTAGGATAGAGCAAGTCGAAGAGTACGTGTATCTTGGGAGTTTATTTACTACTAACGGAAAGATCGATCGAGAGATAGAGAGGTGTATAAACCAGGACAGGAAGGTTATTGGTAGCGTAGGATCCATTACCGGAAATAAAAATATAAGAAATAAAGCTAAAATTGCAACATATAATTCTTCACTTGCACCCACTGTGCTGTACGGTAGCGAGAACTAGACCTACCAAGAAAAGAATAAGAGTAAAATAAACGTGGAGGTCATAAAATTCCTGCGCAATATATGCGGTAAAAGGCAAATGGACAAAGTCAATAATGAGGGGATGCTTGAAGAATGTGGTGTAGACAAAACACTGTATGATCAGGGTGTGAGAAATTTGTTGAAATTGATTGGACATGTTGCGAGAATGAATAAAGAACGACTGAGGATCCAAGTATATTTAGGTAAAGTAAATGGTAGCGTACCCAGAGGCAGACCGAGGAAAGTATGGTGGGAATGAGTGAATGAGATACTAATTTGATAAAATATAAAAAGCCATTGCAACACAAGAGCTTACATGAGTAAATGTGACATGGTGACTTCCTGAAGCTCTACGCCCGGGGTGACTGCTAGAGTCTGCCCTTACATATGTACCTGAGAATAATGTAATCATCTGTTTCTTGTTGCAGAGTTCAGTTCACAATTTGATTGTTTGCCTAATGGCGCCCCTATTCCTCGTGCTCCTAGAACCCGAATCTCTTCTTCTGACAGACATCATCCTCCTACGAGGTCCAGGTCTAGGTCTCCTTCAGCTAGCCATCCTCCGTCGAGTTTCCACGTACTAGACCTTATTCTCTAAACAGGTTGCCTCCTCCTGTCGAGCCACCTGTTCGTGTCAGGACTAGGTCATCACCTTTAAGGACTCCTTCTACTGCCAGGAACATGGTTCCACCTACCAGGCTTCCTGCCGCTGACGAACGTGGATATTATGGCATTGAAGATCTCAAACTTATTCGGCTTATTCCTAAAACGAATCCGCACCAGGTGTTCGAATTTCGAAGATACACTTTTCCTGCCAGTACACCAATTAAACTGAGAACAGGAAATAATACCTATGAGACTTTGCCAACCGGAGAACAAATTGTTCTATCAACAACCGAGAGTGACGTCTTTGCAATATTGGAAAGTACTGATGTTCTTGCTGGAATCTATAGGTATCATTCAAAAAATTATAAGACGGTGAAAATAAACATAGAAAGCGTTACGGGTACCCTTTTGACCCTAGAAGAAGTCAATGAGGTTCGAGTGGGTTCCATACGCCCAATCACACGAAATTTTCGAATAAACCATGTAGATCGCGAGTAAACCGCAATGTTCCACGCTACTAATATAATCTAAAAAAATGTAAAGTAAAATACCGGGGAGTGTCGTAACCCTTTTTCAGAGATCAGCTCCCGCAAGTTTTTTTCTAAATAATTTATTACGGAATCGACCTTTGAACAAAATTTTAATCAGTTAACAATTTTACCCTCTGAATGAATTTGTCAGAGAAAGTCCGATTTGGGACCACTATGCAAAAACCAGTTGCTGCTCACTATAGGCGACAGAAATAAATTTTTCATAATCACCTTAAAAGGTTCAATCTTTAATTCACTGTAAAAAAAAGTAGTATTTCAGGGCTGAGTCTGGAGAGGTACTTAAATGAGATCGATGGTGGGAGCATAGATTCATTTGTTTGCACTGAAAATAACAGCACGAAGTTCTCCTATTCAAAAACGATAATCTCGTTGTTTGTAAACAAAAAGAGATATACAGCTTTTACAGTGTTTGAGCCACACTAGAAGTTTCTAGAACGTCAGATTATCACCTTACTTTATTTTCTAAATGACCAAAAAGGCTCATTTTTGCAAAAACCTGATTTAGATTTAGATATTCTGAATTGTTTGGTTTCAATTTCAAACATAGGAAAATGTCTGGTTATCAAAATCTTCGTAATCAATCAATATCAAATTAAAAGACTTGATTGTTATACAATATTCAGTTTACATAATTTGAAACTAAGCAATTACGAAATAAATACTTCCTGAATAAATTCAAAACAATAAAAAATTAAGAAAATTTTTGCCAAATTTAAGTCTTAGAAACGAAAAAATTGAATGAATGATAAAAATGACGGCGAATTCATATTTTTTACCTTGGAAAAATGTATTTAATCAATTTTAATATCAAATTATAATTTTTCTATGTAATAACAATTTAAAATTATAGAATTGCAGAAACTTTGACATTGAAACATTCAATTTAGTTTTCAATTTCAAATCGTTAAATTTCAATCGCTTCGAATAAAAAATTATTTAAATCTCAAGTTTTCAATTTTGAAGGCATTTAATTAGAAATAATAAAATTTCAATTCCCTTGATTTTTAAATGGTCCAGTTCTCCAAATTCGTATCTGTAATTATTCCATTTTCCACATTTTTAAATTGTCCTATTTTTGTAATTCTAAAATACTCACTTGAAGCCAAATGAGACACCCCTTGTATAAAAATGGACCGAATAATAAAACGGAATTATCTAACGCGGACAATTTCGGGGCATATATAATTCATGAGATAAGGAGTAAAGCACACATTAAACACTGCAATAAAGCACGAAAGTAATAATTAGTTAGACTGTGAATCAAACTCTTTATTATTAGAGTAATCAGTTATTCCTCAATTGGAAACAATGACGATTCTTTCTACTCTGGTCCTATCGTTGGCGATTATCCTTACTTCTATTGGTAAATATAATAATATAATAATGTATCTATATTTTTACAAACTTTTTATGGTTTCACAAATATCAATTTGTCCGACTCAATACATAGACGGAAAAAAATAAGTTTCATAAAGATTACGCAACTAATTTAAGAGCAGCGGATATAACCGATAACTGAATAGAGTTTTATATAATTTCCAAAAAATTTCAGATAAACTGTAAAATTATTCAGGTGTAATTATAAAGAAGTTCCGTGGGTCATAAAGTTAGCTTTAAATAAAAATTGTCGATAATTATTGTGGTATAAGTTATCAAAAGTCTTTAAAAGATTCGGAGAAATTAATTTGGAGATACTAAGTGTTTTTGTAAAGCACTGCATTATATTAAGTGGAGAACGGAGTTACGAAACGATTCAGAAAATAGTTCATGCGTAAGTGTGTATTTTTTGGTTTACTATATGTCTTGGTTGATAGTTATAGGGATGGTTGTTTCGTTGAAATAGAGTTTAGTAAATCGCTTTGAGCGCACAGTTATTTTTATTTATTTTTTTTTTTTGTAACAGATTTGAAGAATTATTTGCTTTCTGGAAACAAATTTGGAGACAGTTTGGCCGGTAGCTGAAGCAGTGGCGCTTCGGCGTCATAGTTTTGGATGATTTTTCTTTTTATTTATCAAAATAATTCTAAATCTAATTTTCTTTAATAATCTTCAAAAATTCTGCAAATAATAAATTTTTTGAATGGCGGTTTTCATTGAAAACAGACATCTATTTCAACAAATTTATGTTCTATAAATGTTATTAATTTTTTCATAATGTTTATCAATTATATATCAAACATTATACTTTTTATAAAATGGTTTCTCATGGAAATAAATACAAATAAAACACAGTATTAAAAGTAGCATTCAATTTTGTACAATTCATTCACATTCTACTTTAGCACCTGCATACAATTCCCAATCAGTCAGGATTATTAATCAGAAATATCGCACGAGACAGAGCATTACAAAACTTATTATTTGCAGAATTTGAGAAGATTATCCAAGGAAATTATATTTATAAACATTTTATTAAATTGAAAATTAGAAAAAGTGGAGGCGTCCAGAATCGAACACGCAACCTTCCAGCTACGGCCGATGTTTATTGTTGTAGATGGAACTGCACATGCCCTGTGTAGAATATTGGATCCTACCGCTCTGTTTCCTTGCAAATAATTTATTCAACTCTACCCATATCGACATTACATGTTTAATGTAAAATACAAGTACAAAATATATTGTTTCCAATCCCTATAATTCTTTATTATTTATGTCGACTAAAAATACCCGAAAGATAATAAGCAACTACGTATTTTCGAAAAAAGCATGATTTAAAAAATTGTAAGTTTGACGTGAGTTATATTCATAGTTAGGTAGTGTTTGTAGGGTTCAAATCCTTAACGATTCATTAAGATTTTTTGAACCATTTAAGCATCTGATTATATGTATAAGTGGCAATAAGTTTGCATGTGTGTAACAAATTAGGCGTAATAATAATATCAAAAATAATTTTTCTGTTGTTAAATTGCTCAAAACAGATTTTGCTTCCACTCCAATTTACATTTTCCGGAACTCTGATATGGAGTTTATAACCTGCGCGCCAGTACACGTTATATCGTCTCGGATTTTATATACTATTGAAACGTTCTATACATCTAGTAAAAATATTTGATCACATCGTATAACCAGACCTTTCTGACTTTCATTAAACTGTCTTCCATAACCCGTACTCTTGAATTAGTTCCGTAAACCTACCAAGAAAAGAATAAGAGTAAAATTAACGCGAAGGACATAAAATTCCTGCGCAATATATGCAGTAAAAGTCAAGTGGACCAAGTCAATAATGAGAGGATTCTTAAAGAATGTGGTGTAGAGGAAACACTGTCTGACAAAAGTCAAAGAAATTTGTTGAGATGGTTTGGACATTTTAAGAGAATGAAAGAAGAACGACTGAGGAAAGATGTACATTTAGTTCAAGTAAATGGTAGCGTAGTTAGAGGCAGACCGAGGAAAGTATGATGGAAGTGAGTGAATGAGACACTAAGTAGAAAAAATATAAGAGGTATGCTAGGATAATAAAGAGTGTCAGTGGCGTGAGAGACGTCTGAAAAGAGAGACCTTGAATACTGATGAAGTCGCGCGGAGAGCTTTACATGGTGACATCCTGAAGCTCATCGCCCGGGGTGATTGCTGGAGTCTTCTTTCACAAATGTACCTTAGAATAATGGAATCCTCTGTTTCTTGTTGCAGAGTTAAGTTCACAGTTTGACTGTTTACCTAATGGCGCCCCTATTCCTGGTACTCCTAGTACCAAAACTTCTTCTGCTGACACACATCAACTTCCTACGAGGTCCAGCTCCACGTCTTCTTCAGTCAATCATCCTCCTGCCGAGTTTCCACCTGCTCGACCTTTTTTTCCAAACAGGTCGCCTTCTCCTGCTGAGACACCTGTTCGTATCAGGTCTAGGTCACCACCTTTAAGGACTCCTCCTACTGCCAGGAACATTGTTCCACTTACCAGGCTTCCTGCTGCTGGCGAACGTGAATATAATGGCATTGAAGATCTCAAACTTATTCGGCTTATTCCGAAAACGAATATGCACCGGATATTCGAATTTAGAAGATACACTTTTCCTGATAATACAGTAATTCAACTGAAAACAAGAAAGAAAGCCTTTGAGCCTTTGCCAACCGTAGAACAAATTGTTCTATCAACAACCGAGGGTGACGTCTTTGCAATATTGGAAAGTGATGATGTTCTTGCTGGAATCTATAGGTATCATTCAAATAATTATAAAAGGGTGAAAATAAACATAGAAAGCGGAACGGGTACCCTTTTGACCCCACAAGAAGTCAATGAGGTTCGAGTGGGTTCCCTACGTCCAATCACACGAAATTTTCGAATATACCGCGTACATTCTGAGTAAACCGCAATGCTCTACACTACTAATACAATATAAGAAAAGTTAAATTAAAATATTTTATTGTTTGTGATCTGAGGTCGGATCAAAATGTTAGAACTAACATGTAATTGGAAATGGTAATAAAAAGTCAATGTATAATTGATCTCAAATTTTTAATCTATGTCTATTTCTAATTCTATCCGGAATTTTTCGGTTTTGAAGGTATTTTATTTAAAACTGTTTAATTTTTTAGATTTCGAATTTAAAATTAAAGAATATTTAAGGAAAATGCTAAACAATTCTCCCCTTTCATCCCAAACCAAATGTTGAAAATATAAAATTTCACCCACTTCAACTCACCAAACATCTTGAACATCAAAAAATGTACTCTTGCAATTTAGAAAAAAAATTTTACCAAGTCCGAACTCGAAGTAAAAATTTCAACAACAAAAAAAGATGGCTTTTCCAATATGTTGGATAAGTATTTCAAAAAAGACAGAACAGATTTCGTAGCCAAAAGTCAGGAAAGAGGAGTAGACATAGTAAAACTTCCTTTTTTTTGCAGATTACTTTCAATAATAATATTTTACTGTGCATTGCTTACAAATGAGTAATTTTTAATAACCAGGTTAACAGTGGGCTGCTAAAAAGCGTTGTCGGTGGATTAAAAAATAACAAAATATGTATTTGTTTATAAGAAATGTCTATAAATTACAAAGTAGCCGAATCGTAAATTTGTTCATAAAATGGCTTACAAAATAAAATATTAGTTTTCTGCTAGTAAATTGTCATCGCAGTAGGTTATTGTATAGCTACTGATATTTAATGTTGCTAAAGACAAAATCTTTATGTAAAAATAAGGCTGAATTTTGAATTTTCTGAATAAATTTGATCAAAAACTATGTTAAACATTTTTACTATTATTAAATAAGTCTCAATTGAACATTATTTCCACATATACTACGATGAAAATGTTATGGAATTAAATATCTGAATCTCGCTAACAGTCAACAAAACCATTTTTTCTGATTAATTTGTTCATCAAAAATAGCTTTATTATATTTACTCAAAAGCGGGACTTAACATCTTTAGAAAGTATTTTTCTGTTGTTTTTTTTTACGAATCTTCAGCAGCATCGAGCATTTGCTTATAGTTTGAAAAAAATCATTTTTGTCAGAGAATATCCGACATTCTTGTGAGCCTGTGTAATTGTTTCAGATTCAAATATTAAAAATGTCAGGGCAATTTCGCTATCAAATTTTTCAAAATTGCTACCTACCATATCGAAAGACTTGTTAATCGCAGTTATGTATTTAATAATTTGAGATTTAGATACTCTGAATTGTGTGGGTTTTAATTTTAAATGTACAAAAGTGTCTGTTTTTCAAAGTCTTTAAAATCGTTCAATATCAAATTGAAAAAGTTGATAGTTGCAGAATTTATAATTTAAAATTTTTCCATTTTGAATGGTAAAAATGACGGTGAATTAGATTTTTTATCTTAAACCCGTATCCGTCCGCGTGGGTGGTGTGTTAAATTGTGTCCTAAGCTTACTTTTCGTAACTATTTAACTTTGATTTTTGAACTTACTGACCTTTTTAACCTTTTTAAAATCTTTTAACTTTTTAAACTTTTTAAACTTAGTAACTTTCGTTTAATTTCAGAACGTTGTCGTCTGTTCCGAGTAGACAGGTACCCAGAACGATATTGCGAAACGCATTACTCGGAAGCGAAAAGCGAATTAACAAAGGTCATTACCATTAAATGCGCCATATATAATGTATATAATAACTAGTCAGAAAAAACATATTATATAACTGACGAAATATATTTCTCTCACATAAAAAACATGATTTCACTGTAAAAACTAGGATTCGATTTAGGACTTAATTCGGTATTCAAACAGTTCAAGCAAAAAAACAATTGCATTTCAGTTTGATCCACCAATCTTATAAAACAAGGTCGACTTCTGGATTGAAATAGGCTCGAAATGGAAATCATCTGTCAGCAACTAATTCGGATAGAACAAATTCTAAACTGTCAACTTTAGAAACCAACATTACCCCGAAATGACATTAATACTATGTCAACGGCGTGGGCGTTCCAACTGTTAAAGCAAAAGGGCATAAGTGCCAATATTTTAAATTCCAAAAGGGTATAAGTTCCAACATTTGAAATAGAAAAAGGATATAAGCGCCGAAGATTAAAATTTCAGAAGGAAATTCGCAAAGCAACATGGCAAAAGCGCTAAAATTTGGCAAAGCAAATGGGCATAAGCGCCAACATTTTTCACAACAAAAGGGCACAGCAAAATAAAAATAAATTCGTATTCACTTTTGTATACATTACAGTTGTAGCCATTATAAATTGTATACATTAGGCATATATTTATATATTAATATTATATTTTAAGCTGAAACAGAAAAAAATCGTGTTGGAAGAAAGCAGCGCTGGCGAAAATTGAACGCGGATATCCGGCCAGCAGAATGAAGACTTTTTCTTGTGATAAAACAAATTATGAAATTTAGGAATTCAATCATCCCCATGAACCTCGGCACATATGACGTCACTCTGCTCTAAATTTCTTATTTTAAATGGGAATTTTCACAAAGCACCACGTTCAAGTGTTTTTTGTCTCATTGCACTTTCCTAATGAGAATGCTAATTTTTCTAACATATTTTGCAACTTATGTTAGTTAAGCTCCTGGTTATTTGAACTATGATTTTATAATTTAATTTTCGAATATAACTTTTTCCTAACTTCAATTTGGTATCGAAAATATTAGTCTTTCCAACTCTGAATGGTAATTATTAAATTTAGAGTATATTTATAATTGATATGGAAAAAGTATTTCTTCGTATCGATGTGGCAATTAATACTACTTTCTCGACTTTATCCTAGGTTCCCATCGAACTCTTGTAAAAATGACTATTATAATGCCAAATTTTACAACCAATAGTTTCTTCGTGTGCTTTCAGTTTTTTTTATAAATTTGAACACTATAATTGAAAAATTGAAATAAAGTGGAATTTATAGCCTTATTATATTCAATTTGAAATGTCCTTTTAAATCATTGGCGAGTAGGGCTCGGGGGTGGGTGCGGTCCCACTTCCTTTCGCAAACATTCGTTGAAGAAAATTCACAATCGCCCCCTCCAAAAAAATTCTGGATCCGCCCTTGATACTTCCTAATATTTGAAGGCTAGAAAACAGACTTGATTTAGGTTTATTTCGAAAATTTTACTGAACAACTAATTTCGCTAAAACGTAAAAGGTTATATAAATTGTGATATCAGTTTAAACGAATGTTTTAATCTTTGTACAACTCTAATGAAATATAAATATCTTTGAAGGACAACCTCAATTCCAAGACTATACGACATAACGACTCTAAAATCGAATTAAGTACTAGAATATTAGAAATAATGAAGATTGCTTATATTCACAATTTGTGCGATTTGATCTACATTCTATCCCAATTGCTTTTTCCTCTCAAAGTTTGAGTTTTTCTGAAATAAGTATACATTTAATCTGAACTTATTCCTGGAAAATATAGAATTTTCGTGCTTTCAAAAATTGACTTCGTCAAGTGTTCCCCTTGATACGGAATTCGTAACATATGAAATTTTAGACAGTGACAACATCGCGAAAATTTTAAAACACATCCTGACATATCAATTTATTATTTCTTTGTGTTGAATTCATCTTATTGTTAAAAATTGAACTTTTTATTTGAAAATGTAACTATTTTGTTGACAATTCTTCTGTTTGGGTAGAAAATCCACTATTTTGGTGAAAAAAGATTCCACAACTTGGTTGAAAATTAATCTGTGCTATTTAAAGATGTATATGTTTTGTTGAAAATTTGTTTCTTTAAAATAAATTTTTTAATGGAAAAGTCAAATATTCTTTGTTTGGATGAAAAATCTTCGCTTTTAGTGGATTATTCAGCTATTTAGATAAAAAATCAAGCATTTTGTTTAAAGCTTGTCTTTTGTAGTTTAATATTAATTATCTTGGTACGAAATTGATCTTTTGGTTTAAAAAATCATTTCTTCGGTTTCAAATTTAACGATTTTGTTCAAAGTTCATTTTTAAGGTCAAAAGTTAATTTTTTAAATTAAAATTATATCTATTTCATCTTTTGTTGAAAATTAATAATTTTTTAGTTAAAAATTCATGTATTTTGTTGAAAATTTGTCTTTTTTGGGTGCAAATTTTAATGTATTTGGTAGAAAATTTTTATTTTTGGCTCAAAAATTAATTTATTTCATTGTAAATGTAGCGATTTTGTTAAAAATTCGTTTTTAGGTTAAGAATTAATTGTTTTAATTGAAAATATAAATAAGCTATTTTTTGTTGAAAATTCATCTTTTTTAAGTTGAAAAATTCATGTGTTTTGTTGAAGATTCTTCTTTTTTTGGTAGAAAATTAATCTTCTTGGTTACACATATAACTATTTGGTTGAATATTCATGTATTTTGTCGAAAATTCTTCTTTTTCTGGTGAAAAATTAATCTTCTTGATTGAAAATATAACTTTTTGGTTGAAAATTCGTGTATTTTGTTGAAAGTTCTTTTCCTTAGAAAATTAATCTTCTTGGTTGAAAACCGAACTATTTGGTTGAAAATTCGTTTGGTTTGTTAAAAATTTGTCTTCATTGGGTGTAAATTTCACTTAATGAGGTAGAAAGTTTTACATTTAACATAAAAATGAATTTCTTTAGTTGCAAATTTAACGAATTTGTTCCAACTTCGTTTTTAGGTTAAAAAATAATTTTTTAATAGAAAAGATTCCACCTTTGGTTGAAATTGCCTCTTTTTTTAGTTCAAAATTCACGTCTTTAGTCGAAAATTCATCTTTTCTTGCTAGAAAATTAATCTTTTTGGTTGAAAATATAACTATGGCTCAAGCATAGGCCGTTAGAATCGAGAAGTTATAGGTTGAAGTACATAGTAGTGTTATAATTATACGATGTGTGTTAAATAAAATCCAAAACTGCATAATATTGTCCTTCATGCTAATAATATTTGAATTATCTAATTTACTCTGAAACTTTTGAAAAAAGCAGTCATATATGCTGAAGGGATACCTCTTGAACTTTCGTTACTGATTTTAGTATGGCCTCATTAACCCCGGGCTCCAGAGTAGCTGTGGGCATCCCTAGCCTGTTGACGTCATCGGTAGCAGTCTCCGTTGTATCTAATATAGAAAAAGTTTTTCTTTCTCGTCGAGCGATTTCTTTCGACGCCAAAATTGGGCACGCACCAAAAAACCACTTCTTAAGGCTCATTTTTACCTTGTCTTATTCGTTCACATATTCATTATGCACAAAAGTGCTACATTTTCCTCATGATAATAGTGCAAGGGCCCCTCTCGCGATTGCACCACTGCAGATGCCACACCCCACCATGATAGTAAACATCCCTATAATCGTAATAACGCCTTTCGGGTTAGCAGGAGCACCAGAAACGTTTCAAAGATTGCTGGATCGACTGATAACACCGGGATTTGAGCCGCATGCATTCGCGTACATGGATGACATAATGGTAGCCAGTGAAATCTTTGAAGAACAAATTCCTTGACAAGAAAAAGTCTTGGAAGTAATTATCATTGCCAGACTTACGTGGTATAGATGATTTATAAAGGATTTCGCCCAAAAAGCAAAACCACTCTATCGATTATTATTAAAGAAAAATCAAAAGTTCGAATGGGGGTAAAATCAGGGAAAGGCTTTCCAAGATTTAAGATCCGCTCTAATAACCACTTCCACGTTATCTAGATCAGATTCAGTGTGCCGTTCTCTTTACAAACGGACGCTGTAGAAAAGTTCAGACCGTACCTGGAAGGGTATAACTTTGTAGTGATAACGGATAATAGTCTTCGATGGCTCTACTACTTAAGGGATCCTAGAGGGAGATTGGGTAGATGGGCCCTTAAATTGTTACAGTACGATTTTAAAGTTAAACATAGAAAATATTCCATTCACCATATATCAGACGTGCTGTCGCGCATGTTCGAACCAGATTTGAATGTGGTATGTGCCATTGGTAAGACTGACGATCTTCGGTACACCCGAAGAACTAAATTAGTTCAGGAAATGCCGTATCAATTTCCTCATTGTAAACTAGTGAAGTACACGATACTACGACGTCTGGACACTTAGAAATGGATAAAACTTTCCAGCGTATTTCATTGCTTTACAATTGACCCGGCATGTTTAACGACGTTGCTAAATACGTCCGATCATGTAAAACTTGTGAAAAGATGAGAGTAGACCAGGCAGGTCCAGTTCGTATAATGGGTAAACTGTTGATCGAGCAGCCTTGGTCGGTAGTAGCAGCATATATGATGGGTCCGTTCCGCCTAGTCGCTCTGGTTACCAATATGTTTTGGTTTCCCAAGACATGTTTAATAAAGGGATCGAAGTCTCGCCTCTCAAA
This sequence comes from Andricus grossulariae, assembly GCA_011634705.1. Classification (NCBI taxonomy): domain Eukaryota; kingdom Metazoa; phylum Arthropoda; class Insecta; order Hymenoptera; family Cynipidae; genus Andricus; species Andricus grossulariae. Next base: position 38,107,625 of record JAABKJ010000755.1, on the reverse strand, counting down.
AAGGCCAATGCCGTGAGCGTCCAAAAGTCGTTTCAGGAAACTGCTATTTTAGAGATGGGGACTTCCAGAGATACTGTTCACCGATAATGGCACAGAGTTTGTGCACAAACTAATTTCGAAGACCGCATTGGAATAAGGGATTAGGCACTTGACTATCCTACCGTATCATGTGAAAGCTTATCCGGTTAAGAGGATTAATCGCGTGCTAGAAACCATGATATCATTTTCCGTCGGGGGTGATCATCGTAGCAGGGACAAACATCTTCCCGATTTCTGCTTTACGTCTAACACTGCCGTACATAGTTCTACTCATGCGCACCTGAATGTAATTATATGCCTCATTATCATAAATAGAATTTAGCCAAGGTTTAAGCGCTATTCCCGATTTGCGTCCAACTGAGCTGGGAAAGTCTTTACAATGTGAGAAGTTGTAGGCTCCGGAAGCTGCAAGCATGGTTCCTTAAAGAAACCAATCCCGACGCAACTGGAACCTGTATGTAATCCACTCTCGCTCCTTCTATCCCAGAAAGTAAGCAAGAACGGGAAATTTACGCAAGAGACTTCGCACAACACTGTTCCTTGGAGTCCAGTCTCTAGCTGCGGACGACCTTACGTGCCAGACGGCACAGTTGGAGGTGAAAGTTCCACCTCTGGATACATTTTTCAGAGCTACCAATCTTTTTAGAATGTTATGAGGAACAGTGTTGACGAACCAGATGAAGTGATGCCAGAAGAATAGTCTTTCGCATCCGGCTTGCGATGGACTAAGTCTGACGCTGGCAAGTCGAGATTTTGTTGAGTTGGCTAAGAAATGAAGCTCTTATGCATCCAAGACAGCCGATTATGAGAACTACAAGATGGACTTTGTAGCCTTGGTACAGCCTGCTCAGCTCAACAAGAAGTGCTTGATATTTTGCCCGTTTTTCCTCCTCCTTCGCCGTGATATTACCATCAGCTGGTTCCCCGAATTCAATCACGTAAATGATCTTGGTCTTCAAATCTTGGAGAACAATATCAGGCTTCGTAGTACTGATACACTGAGTGGTGGAGCATGAGGAATTCCAGTAGATCTTACACTGATCATTCTCCACAACTGGTTCGAGTTCCCCCTGGGGGTATGGAAAGACTGGCAATAGATCAACAACATAGAAGCGCCTAAGATGACAATATAACACTTTTAGAGCCGCATTGTGTCTCTACACGAAATTTTCGAATAAACCGGGTACATCTTGAGTAAACCGCAATGCTTCACACTACTAATACAATATAAAAAATGTAAATTAAAATATAGTATTGTTTTTGATCTGATGTGGGATCAAAATATTACAACTAACCTGTAATTGGAAAAATTGGAAATGATAATAAGAAGTCAATGTATGATGGGTCTCAAGTTTCTTATCTATGTCTATTTCTAATTCTAATTCTATCCGGAATTTTTCGGATTTGAAGGTATTTTATTTGAACCTGTTTAACTTTTTAGATTTTGAATTTCAAATAGAAGAATATTTAAGGAAAATGCATTTAAATTTAAAACGTTTCAGATCCAACAATTAAAAATTAAGAGACTTAAAAACTACCATTTTCAAATTCAAGCATTAAAAGCAGAATAATTTTGAAGAGGCCTTGTAATTTAAACTTTTTAAAATTAAGTATTCAAAATTGCACAATTTTAATATAAATTAATTATTTGAAGCTCTAAACTTTAAAAATATGGAACTAAGAACTACCCCCCCCCCCTTCATCCCAAACCAAATGTTAAAAATATATAATTTCACCCACATCAACTCACCAAACATTTTAAACATCAAAAAATGCACTCTTCCAATTTAAAAGAAAATTTTTAACTGATTCCGAACTCAACGTGAAAATTAAAAAAAAACAAGATGGCTTTTCCAATATGTTGGATAAGTATTTCCAAAAACTAATACATTTACTCGGGACAATGAGAGACCGGATTTCGTAGCCAGAAGTGAGGAAAGAGGAGTAGACCTGGTAAAACTTCTCTTTTTTTCAGATCATTTTTAATAATAATATTGTACTGTGCATTGCTTACAAATGAGTAATTTTTAATAACCAGATTAACAGTGGATTGTTAAAAATCGTTGTCGATGGATTGAAAAATGACGAAATATGTATTTGTTTATAACAAATGTCTGAATATGAATAGATATAATATGTACTTAGAAGAATTTTGACAATATTTCAGTAAAAAAAACTGTTTTGATCCATCACAAAGTAGCCTAATCGTAAATTTGTTCATAAAATTGTTTATAACATAAAGTATTTTTTTCTGCTAGTAAATTTCCCTTGCAGTAGGTTAGTGTATAGCTACTGATATTTAGTATTGCTAAAGAAAAAATCTGTATGTTAAAAAAAGGCTGAATTTGGAATTTTCTGAATAAATTTGATCAAAAACAATGTTGCACATTATTACTAATATTCAATAAGTCACAATCTTTTCTAAATTTAATACGGAATCGAGAGAAAAATTTTAATCGGTTAGGAATTGTACCCTCTAAATAATTTTTGTCACAGAAAATCCGATTTTTTTGTTGGCCTGTGTAATTGTTTCAGATTCGAATATTAAAAATATCAGGACAATTTCGTTATTAAATTTCTCTAAATTGCAAACTATCATATCGAAAGACTTGATAGTCAGTTATATATTTAATAATTTGAGATTTAGATAGTTGATAGTTGCAGAATTTATAATTGAAAATTTATCCATTTCGAATGGTGAAAATGACGGTGAATTAGCTTTTTATCTTAGAAAAATTTGCCCAATTATCACAAATTTTGAATTTTTAATCGCTCCGAATTAAAGATTATTTTAATTTCGAAGTTTCAATCTGGTGCACAGGCACCCAGAACGCTTTTACAAAACGCACTACTCGGAACCGAAAAGCGAATTAACAAAGGTCATACCCATTAAATGCCCCATGTGTAATGTCTATACTAACTAGTCAGGAAAAACATATTATAAAGTGCTCAAGTATATTTCTCTTGCATAAAAAAGATGATTTTCTACAATATTTTTCTTTCCCATTTGCCTCAACTTCAATCTGCAAAATAAATATGCTTTTTTCAAGCAGGCATTAAAACCACTTATATATCCTTGTAGATGCGAATTTCTAGTTTACAAATCACTTACCTGCTTTTTAACTATATTCGTTAAAAATGCAAGAAAAGTGACTTTCGCAAATTTTTTATTTTTTTTTTGTTTTCAACCTCTATATATTATAGGTACCTATGTGCCACGAATTTTTGAATTGAGCTATTTTCGCATTTTTAAAACACTCACTTGAGGCAAAGTGACACACCCGTGGTATAAAAATGGACCGATTAATGAAACGAAAATATCTGACGAGGACAATCTTGGGGCATATATAATTCATGAGATAAGGAATAACGCACCAGAATAATAATTAGTTACACTGTTGACAAAACTTGTTATAATTACAGTAATTAGTTATTCCTCAATTAGAAAAAATGACGATCCTTTCTACCCTGGTCCTATCACTGGCTGTTATCCTTAACTCTATTGGTAAGTATAATAATATAATAATGTATCTGTATTTTGACAAACTTTTAAAGGTTCCACAAATATCAATTTGTCCGACTCAATCCACATTATATTCAAACTTACGTCCATGGAAATACTTTCAAATCCATTAAAATCCTATGAATTTTATTGAAATATCTGAAAATGCTGTGAAATCTTTTGAAATTCTACTTAAAAACTTACAAAATCCTTTGAAATTTCATGTAATCTACTAGAAACATAAAAATCTTCATCTAGGCCCAAGAAAAAATTATTCAACAAATTTATTAGCAAAGAAATCCTTTTTTTCATAATAGCATCATCTACGCGGATATTAGGGGTTATTTTTTAAGTCTACGTGACTCAAGCAAAAATGATTTTTTTCAGACTTACAGTAATATTAATATATATTTTTCAACTAAATTCTGTTATTGAATTTATTCTAGAAATTAATATAGTCATTAAACCAATATAAGTATATATATATATATATAATTAATGAAATTATTATGACTTAATACATATTTTTAATTGAAACATTTTCCTTTTGAATAGAACTGAAGGGCCTATGACAAAGCCACCGAACGCGTCCTCGGGTTGCGGATAGAGGGTCCCTGTTCCTGAAAAACATAATCATTAAATATCTCAAGACTTCATTACATGTTTTGAAGTCTTTCTTCAAGGTGTCAATTTTTCCAAGCCGAAATCAACTCAAACCTTCTAATATACGCCGAAAGCGAATCGTGAGTTCGGGGTCAGGCCTCGGGCGAACTCGGCTACGTGCTCGTGCCTCGGGCGAGCTCGGCTTCGCGCTCGAGCCTCGTGCGTTTTCGGCTTTACGCGAGGCTGGCCGGCTCACCGACGCTACGCTTGCATGTGTTCTCCCAGATGGGAAAGTGGTGGGGGGCGAAAAATTCCACGTTCTGGAGACACTGACTTCACTAGTCAGTCAGTCGGTCTTTGGGACTCATTCTGTGTACACTCGAGACAGCTCCGTTAGGAGCCACATTTAAATAGACGAACATTTATTACTAATATGAATTGAATTTATTCACGAGTAAGTTTGTGAAGTATTGGGGTCCAGCTCATGCTCGAATTGGAGTTTGGAGTTGGATTATCGAAAGAGAAAAGGACACAATGATAACCTCTCAAGTCGCACTATAGTCGCAATCCGACAACACGTGTCACAAAGCGCCCTCTGTTTGACGACATCTGCTGTCATATTTTTGAAGCAGTGCTGTCTCACTCTACGGTAAACAAAGGTCAAAACATTTATGCACAAATATTTCATGCTTCGTTCGCCCTGCACCTGAGATGGCACGATCTTAAAATGGGAGAACGTTCGTCGTGAACGAAGGTCACGCTGTGATTCTCCGTCTAATGCTGCTGTGCTACGCATGAGTAAGATTCGCAGTCATTCTAAATTTCTTGCCGTGTAGGTCCTAAGTCTTTTCGCTGTATTTAGAATATTTAAATTCTTACCTTTTCCACAAAGATTATTTTCATGTAAAAAATCGAAATAACTTTAAAGATATTGATCTAGAATTAAATGATAGAAATTGTTCATTCTTCTGAATTTTGACCGAATTTCATGTCACCAATCGTAAGAATTTCCTTGAATCTGATTTGGGATAGCGGCGAGATAAAAAGAAAGTTCCGAATCTAGTACATCGTTACTTCAATAATATCGCTGCTATTATTTATTATAATAAGTTTGAAATTTGACATTTTCAATTCTAATTTTGTTTGCTTTTGAGACTTCCATCAGTTTATCGTAATTTTTTCTTCTAACCCAAGAAAGGTCTAGCGCTTAGCATAATTTATTGTGATGTCTTATATTAGAGGTTACGGTGCCAAAGACACATTATTCCCTCTTTGAAAAAAAGAGAATAATATTATAATCTCGTAGAGAAGTTTCTTCAAATCCTCAATTGAATGTAAAATACACAAAGTGGAACATCCATCAAAAGAAGGGACAATCTTGTTCAGAAATGATAACACAAAAGCTAGATTACAGTGTTTGTGCGCAATCCTTCAAAAATATGTGATAAGTAGTGACTTCAATGAGAGCTTCCTGTTTCCTGGTGTCAAATTTTGCACCGGAACTAGAGATAGAAGAATCTTCTCACAGTGAGTAGCAATTAACAGCAACTCTAAAGCAAACAACTTTGCTGGTTCCACACCTTTACGATAGGAGTCGTAGAATGGTACAGAAGTATTGTATCTGCACTCGGAAATTTACTTGATGTGAAAAACTTCATCCTCTTGGAAAACTTTAATGTTGGTCCTTTGTTTTTGTATATCCTCAGTCAGTAATAATAGGGACTTACATTCGGCATACATAGGAAAAGGTAAATAATATGATGATAAAGATTTTTGTCTACATGGTCTAAAATTAATACTTTTTTGAACATTGATTATTAATTTTATATGTTGTGCAAAAAAATCTATCTGGCTCCGCTGGGATCCAAACCCAGGTCTTTCAGATCTGAAAGACTAGGGTTTGGATCCCAGCAGAGCTAGAGAAATTTTTTTCACAGCATATAAAATTAATAATCCAAAAGAACTGGTTTTTCTGGTCGAGAATAAAAATTCATGATACAAGTGCGCAAAATAGGTGATTGTGTGCGAGTGTGAATGTTGCAGCATAAGCCGGAGGCTCGGAGCATGAGTCGGTGGTTAGCGCACGAGCGAAGCAAGTGCGAAAACGTGGACGAGTGCTTCGGGCCGCACGCGAATGATACAATGACACGAGTTGACACACCTCTGCGCACGTGTACCAGACGCAATTTTTTGCAACGCCCATCCGAAAAAGTTGTGTCTAAATTTATTTTAAGAAGATACCAACACCAGTGTTTAAAGTTACCTATGACATTGTATAAAGTTACCTATGCCAGTGTCTAATGTACCTCATCTCGAAAGTGCGCAGGCGCAGCTTTTTACCCAGTGCCATCTTAGTAGTAAGCCATCTTCAAATTGCGCATGCGCGAAAATTTTTTCGCACACATTTTGCTCACATAAGTTCCTTTAGGCACCATTTAAAATCATGAAAACATCAACTTTTGAGGTGGGTGTTTCAAAAAGATCTTTTATCCATACATGAAGAAAGTTGAAGAAATGAGTTTTGCCGTCATGTTCACTGTTTTCTTATACGCTGCTGTCTTAATTCATGTATTCATCATAAACTGAGAGGAGCTTCACATGAGTTTTTCTCAGCTTTGAAGGAAGATAAAGAGGAAGTTTATATTATCCTTATTCTGTGGTTCTTTCATTCCGGGTTCCGTCATAGATAAATTCACGCGGTTTCTTATAAAATGATAGCATTTTCAGTGCTCTCTTGATTTTCTGAGAACCACCCATATTTCAAACATGGTGTTCTTGGATTCGGTACTCGATGGGGGCAAGTTTTGGGTATTGAAAAGATTAATTAATGATCTAAACGATGATGAACCTTCTAAAGCTTCAGAGTCCCTGCAATTAGACACATCCAGTACTCGAAGTGAAAGATGCTCGCGCTGTCATCGCGATGTCATCCCCCGCGTCAGATGTCACCTCCCTAACTATCGAAACGACCGATTTTTATGAGGAGGATTTTTCTATTGACAGGGCGTCTGCCTCGGTGGTTACCACTAATCCGATGACCTTATCTCTATAAACTTCTCGCAAATCGTGACAACCACACACCACCCTTAATTCCCGTACAGCTCTATCGAACCATGGCATATCTCGTTCCCCGGAAGCCCCAGCTACTCAGTCAGAGCGTCACCGAGTCCAAATAGGTACCATCCGAAGATTCACCCCCCCCCCCCCAACGAAACCTTATGACAGAAATGATTAGAATATATGATTCCTTGGATTTCGGAAGCCTAGCATGGGGCTTCCGAGAAGGCGCAACCTGGAACTCGATGACGAATTCAATTGTGAAAGTGTCATCTACGAGCGATTAGAGCCCGCTAGTTTTCCCACAGCCGTATAAACAGTTCCAGGGACATCGGAAAAATGATTTTGAATTAGAAAATCACGCAGGACTAGCACTGAGGACTTTTTCACTCATATCGAGGATCGCATTAGGCTTACAAAGTTTTCACATGATGAACTTTTGTTGGCCATGCCAGTTTTGTTGAACGGTGTTGCGTGGAAATGGTTGCAAAATCATGAATTGAAGTTCACGAATTGGGTACAATTTAAAAAGGCATTTGGGTACCGTTTTGTCAATGATGATTTTGAAAGCCGCGTTAGGAAACAGATCTATTCTAGGACCCAGGGGAAAAACAAACCTGTCGACGATTTCCTGACTAACCTAGAGGGCTTAATCGACTTACTCAAAACTGATATGCTGATAGTAGAACAGTTGGATTGGGCTTATAGTGAACTCAAGCCGAAATTTCTTAGGTTAATTCGAACACTCCCATTACTGATCCTTTGATGAACTGTCGCGACGTGGTAGAGGATGGGAAAAGGAATTGACCGCCATTGAAGAGTCTAAGCCACCCCCTAGCCCCAATAATTCCTTTCTTCAAGATTTTGCTCACCGTGACCTTATAGCTCTAAAATCTCAGAAGGATAAGTTTATCGGCCATCGCGGAGGTGGAGCCGGTTGCATCCCTTTAAACAGCGGAGATTGTTCCCGAGGGTAAATTCGAGTCTTCCAGCGCTAATGAAATGAATGGTAATGGTAAGAAAAGTGAAAACGGTTGTTGCGCTACGGGCAACAGGGGCCAAACTAACAGCGACCAATCAAAAAGAAGCTCTGACGCTTCGGGCGAGGACGTTTCTTTTAGTTGTAGACAGGTGGGCCATTGTCAGAAACGCTGCGCTTTACCGCGGAAATTGGTTTGTTTCGCCTGTAAGAAGTAGGGCATCTGATTTAAAGCAGAAAGCAACAAGTAACAAACCTGTGATCTCCGATAACTTGCTCGGGACGAGCAGTTCGTTGTCCGTTTCTGTTGTTACATATTCTGATATGAAGCAGAAGACGACACCTTGACGAAATACAGGTTGATCAGGTGTACATACAACAATTTGCCGATCCTGAGATTAATGTTACCAATCATGACCAGATTGCCACAATCCTTCATAACGAGTAAGTACGTGGTAAAGTGCACCTTAATGTTACCATGAACTTGTTCTCTGTAGATGCCTTGCATGTCCCCGGTTCCTCTAGCACATTTATTGGGAAGGATTGAGTGACGTAAATTTTAGACTCTTTGTGTGGAGACGTGAACTACTCTCGTAGATCTTCAATGATCATGATAAACAGTCCAAGAGATAAAATATTAGGTGCTGTTGAGCTGCCCTTGTCTATCAATTAGATTACTAAGGTCTGTGAAGTCAAGGTAGCCACCAATTTGGATACCAAGTTTGTTTTAGGTCTCGGTGCGCAATCCGACATCGATATGGTGTTTTCTGTGCGTTCTTAGGAGATTTGGATGCTGGCTACGGACAGTCGGGTTCATCCACTCAATACTTTTGTATCTTCAGAGGAAAGCTGTGGTGGTATAGTATAGTTAACGAGCACCCAGCACTAGGATGCCTACCCCCTTTAGTTCATGTTGGACACACTTTGGCAGCTTCGTAACGCTGGGTTCATCTCGAAGATCGACCTTAGCTCAGCTTTTAACCAGATTATCACCTCTCAGAGTCTAATTGACAAAATAATCACTAACAAAATGAGACCTAACGCGTTCTCCTACCTTGACAACATTATTGTAGTCACCGAGACTTTTGAGGAGCATCTGCGTTTGTTTGAGAGGGTCTCTGATTGAATTTCCGAAGCTGAACTTACTATCAACCCTAACAAAAAATGAATTCTGTTATGCCCAGGTTAAATATATAGGTTTTGTCAGGGATTGAAGTCAGACCCGGGTTAAATAACTCCAATTCTTACTTACTCACCTCCGTGTACAGTTAAACAACATTGTAAGGTCATAAACTTAGCGTCCTGGTACAGGAGATCTTTTCCTAAGTTTTCTGAGGTTGCGACACCCTTGACCGGATTATTTACACTAGATATCAAGTCGCACTTGGGGGAGGAACAGCAGGAAACATTTGATTGGCTTAAGGACGCATTGACCTCTGCACTCATTTTGGCGTATCCATCTAGTGCTACTGGTCTGAGCATGGTGTTGACTCAGGCCCAGGATAGTCAGGAGAGGAAGTGCCTCGAAGTCGTGTGCGGGATTAGGAAATTCTGAGAATACCTGGATGATTTTCATTTTAAGGTGATTGCGGACCATAGTAGTTGGAAATGGTTACGTCACCCACGAAACCCTACCCGAAGACTCGCAAAATGGGCCCTCGAACTTCTCGAATACGATTTTGAGATCATTTATTGCAAGGGAACCTCATATCGCGTAGCAGATGTTGTCCAGGATATCAGCAGAGAACGGCTGGCTTATGGGTTTTATCGACAAAATAACAGGTTGACCTACAGTTTCAAAATTTGACAGATCCCTGGTATAACAAACGCCTACAATATGTGATTGAGTGACCATTTGATATTTTCAGATTGGAGGCTAGAGGATGGTAATCTGTAATGTCACAAACCAAACCAGATTACTGTTTGGATGGTTCCAGCCCTTGAAACCTGGAACATAGTACTTCCAGAAGAATTTAGTTTATTAGAGGAGGCTCATTGTGAGCCTCAATCGGGACATTTTGGGAGAGACAAGATTTATGCTCGAGTGGCTTTTCGGTACTGTTTCCCTGGGCTGTACTTTTATCGTGTCACGTTGGGGAACTCTGAAGGTAATTCACACAGATAATGGTACCAAATTTGCAAATAAGCTCTTGGACCATATGTGTAAGACAATTTGAATTATTTACACCACCAATCCGGTTTACTACACGCAGGCTAACCATACCGAACGCATTAACTGCACACTTAAGAGTATAATTGCAGATTTCCTTCATAAGAACAAAAGGGAGTGGGACCTTCATTTACCCGTATCCTGCTTCGCCTATAACACCCTTTTTCATGGCACGCTGACGGTTTCACCAGATTTTCTAAATGTTTGGGTATAACCCTCTTTCCTACCGTTCTTTTGAAAGTGATCTTGAAAGGGAACCTCAGCGCATGAGTCCAGACTCCGCCTATTGGTTAGAGCGCATGAAACCACTAGATCATCTCAGGGATTTAATTGACCGAAACCTTGATTGCACATACGTATCTTGATCCAAACATTGTGATAAGAGTAAGCGTGTTCATGCTTTCCGCGGAGAATGACCAATATTGACAAATATGACAAGTATTTCGACCTTGCAAAAGAAGCTTTTTGTACCGACTTATCGAGGCGAAAATTTTTTTTTTTACTGACAAGAAGATTTCACTTGTGAAAGTTAAATTAAAAGAGTTAGATTTGTAAGTCTGGCAAGCAACAAAGCAGTGATCACGTATATCAAATGATTTATCTGCGTAGCAAAGTTGTTTGGTTTAATTATTTATACTAGTTCAATCCACGTAAACTAGTTTATGGTTTGTTAATTTTGAGTTGCTTTAACTCCTCTTCTGGTGTTAATTAATCATTCAACCTTTCTAGAATTTCTGTTCTTAAATCTGGAATAATTAAAACATATTTAGAAATTAGTGGATTTATCCGACTGACTCCTGAAGTGGTTGGTTATGCGTCCCCTTCGATGGGATTTCTTGAGAGCACATCAGTGCTTACATTAGTTTTTCCTGCCTTATATACTAATTCGAAATCGGACGTCGCTAATTTAGGCGGCCGTAACTCGGTCAGGAAGGAAGTCACTGACATCACTTTCAGTACCAGTAGTTTCAGAGTTATATCAAGAGGTGGAGAGTTACAGATGAATTCACTCTCTCAGATCACTCACAGATAGGGTTCGTGTTGCAATCCCCTGTATCTGCTGACCTCAAATGGGCCAGAAATCTAAGAAGAACGGACTGGGTTCAGTTTTCCATGGAGCTCAGATGTGCACTTTCAGAGGCTGCCAGGTGAATTCCAAACTGGGATACCCTGGAGATAGCAGCCAACATTTTCACGGAAGTTATCAAAGCTACTCATGAAAGTAATTGTGGACATACAAGAGTCCGAAAGGCTGGGGAAACACACTGGTGGAATGGGAGACTCGAAGAGCTTCGCAGGGAAATCAGAGAGACGTTAGGCGTGCTAGTACTGGCAAAACGAAGGAACTATGGACCTCATTTACAGCGAGGAGGGATGAATACAGGGGTGCAATACGTAAGGCAAAGCAAGAGAGCTGAACCAACTTTTTCACAGACATCAAGAAGGGAGGTGAGGCGGCCAGACTGGATAAGCTGCTTTCTCGAAATGCGGACGCTATTCTCGGCACTCTGTAATTGCCCGGCATGGGGTACTCTTAGTCGGACGGGGATCTCATGGCTTACCTGATCAAGGCACATTTCCCAGGCTTTTTAGGTTTGGAGGAAAGGAGACGACACTTCAGAGACAGCCAAAGTCGCCTGCGGCCCAAGTGGGCCCAAAACGGCAGCTAGCCAACGAGATTGTGGACCCTGCCAGGGTCAGGTGGGCCCTGAAGTCCTTCAGTCGTTACAAGTCTCCTGGCCAAGATAGCATATATTCAGTTCTCTTACAGAGGGCTGGGCTTGCTAGGGCAAGTCTGACGTTGGGATATGTCATGACAGTTAATTTTACCAGAAGTTGGGAGTAGGGAACCACGAGTACACTGAAACCTGTAGGACAACAACTGGAAATAAAGTAACGAGCTAAATATCTAGGATTCATTCTAGATAAGAAGCTGTTATGGAACAAGCACCAGGAAGACAAGTACAAGAAGCTAATTGCGACTCTATGGCTCTGTAGGAGAGTCATAGGGAAAAGCTGGGGCTTGAAACCGGAGACACTTATGCGGAACTACACAGCGATATTGCGACCCGAGCTGACCTATGCAGCGGTGGTCTGACGGAGCAGGGTCGAACTGTCCACTGTGAAGTCTCGACTGGAAAAAATAAGGGGACTATTTCTGAAAAGCGTCACTGGTGCCTCGAAGTCGACAACCACGATGGCACTGGGGGCACCAATAGGTTCGGAGCCCCTCCATCTCACCATGAAGGCCGTGGCTGCGAAGGCGGCCTGGAGATTAAATTTGGTAAATGACAGAAGGATCTCGACAGCAGTGAAGATCCAATTCGACTTCGCGAGGAGGCCGACCCTGAACATGCCCAGGGACAAAATGACCACTCGCTACCTCTTCGACAAGAAGTATCGAGTTAGCCTATCTACGAAGAAGAAATGGGTTAACGGCAACACAAACCTGCCCAGTGATGGAGACAACTGGTTTACAGAAAGTTGCAGGAACGAGGAGAATGCCGGAGCAGGTGTATATCGTAGATGGAATGGAATGGGATTTACAATCGAGTTGGGCCCTACGCCACAGTTCTACAATCTGAGATTATTTCCATACTCCAGTGCGCCTACAAGGCAAAAGAGTATGACAATGAAAGAAACATCCGTACCTACTCAGACAGCAGGGCTGCTATATTGGCCTTGAATGGAACAACGACCACGTCGCTATTGTCATGGGAATGCTTTAGGGCACTAAATACGTTAGCGACAGAAATCCGAGTTAGTCTGCTGTGGATCCCTGGACACAGCGGTATCAAGGGCAATGCGATATCGGATAGGCTAGCGAAAGTAGCAGCAAGAAGAAATTTTACTGAACCCGAGCCAGCTGTAGGTATCTCCAGTAGGTCAGTCACTGAAAAAGTTAACAGTTGGCTGACTGAGGAATATCAGAATGAGTCGGATTTGTTTTCTGGTTGCAGACAGGCCAAAACAATCTTGGGCTCAGAACTTAACTCCGAACGAGCAAGGAAAATACTCAAGCTCGGGAGGAGCGAAATCAAAGTCCTACCATAAATGTTTATAGGACATGGGAACTTTGGATATCACAGACATAAGATAGGGTTTGCGGAAAGTCCCTTCTTCCATCTGTGCGGAAAGGATAATGAGACAGCTACTCATATCTTTTGGAACTGCCCTGCGATTGCGGGGAAATGTCTAATACTCACAGGCAATCACTGCATCGGTGAGTCAGAGATATCAGCCAACAGCGTGGCTGCGGTCCTCTCCCTATGAAGAGGGCTTTGGGGTCACGCTTAGGCTCACAAGGGTACGCAACGAGATTACCCAAGCATCAGGGGCTGTTACGGTATCAACTCAAACTAATATTAATAATAGTTACCTGAGAGCAAGGAGATTTCGAATTTCAGAACCATATCAATGGCTTATGGTCGGTAACAAGTTTAAATTTCCGTCCATACAGATAAGGACGAAATTGTCCAACAAAATAAATGATAACTAATGCTTCTTCATTATGAGTGTTGTATTTCTTCTCCACATCATTACAGCTCTGTAATTGTACATTACAGGTTGATCTTTTCTCATTTCACCCTGAGATAATATTCCTTCTATCACAAATCTGAAATCGCCAGTAATAACAATGAAACTTTTAGGAAAATCGGATTTTAATAATAATGGCTCTTCACAAAATTGGGGTTTTAAAGTACTAAATGCTGTTTCTTGTTGATGTGACCTGGAAAAGGGCATATCCTTTTTGAAGAGTTTAACTGAAAGAGCGGTAATTTTTGCAAATACATCGATAAATCTGCCATAATATCCAGCGAATCTAAAAAATGTTTGATATGTTCTTGCCTTTTTGGAATAGAAAACCTACTTACAGCTTCAAGCTACTTGGGATCTGGTCAGATATTATCCTTGTCAATTTTGCGACATAGATAATTGACTCCAGATGGTAAAAATTCGCATTGGTCGGGTTGTAGTATGAGATTATCTATGCACATACGTTTAATAAGGTTGCTTATGAGATTATCTATTCATAAAGCTTGTTTCAATCAATCTGGAAAATCATGTATGTTGCGATCCCCTGGGATATGTCAGCATATGTTTAAATTAATTCTTCTACATGTTCCAATCCTTCATTATCCAGATTGTCTAATCGGAGCAATTCTTTGATTTGATTTATTCTATTATGACTTGTTATATTCCAAAAAGGACATAGCTGCTCTGCTGATTATTCTGATAACAAAAACTCGTTAAATAGTTTATCTAAAGTGCCTGTTTCCTTTATACTATAAGTTAATTGGCTGTTTCAAATTTGTGCATCACTGTCGGTTAGTTCATAGAAATCTTCCAAGGTTTCCGTGGGAAAAATTATCTCTATAGGTTCTGCCATAGTGTTTGATATCTGTAGATAAGATTTACACGTGTCATTTGTCACTACATCATTTCCTAAATAGATTCCTTCTCCTAATAATAACTCTGAAATATAACCCACTTGTCTATCATGATTCACAACATACATGAAAAAATCTGTAATTTTTCAAGCCGGTACAGTTACAGCATCACTTTGTTCGAACGGATATTTTTTATTTAAAAACTCCAAGCATCGATTCGCGCAATTTAATTTAATGATATTATATATGAAACACTCTGAACACAGTACTCTAATTACCGAAATAGATGCGTAGTTTGAAATTATGTTCAATTTTGTCAGATATCCTATGATATTGGTTTTAACTTGTTCCCGAGTATGAAGCAAGTGCTCATTGATTCCTGTCAGTCGTATCAATACTCATTTATTTACAAGAACTGTAACTTCAAGCTCATTTTTCTTTCAAGAGATTCATTCCTGCTCCCGTATTGACCACCATTCGAGCAAGGGTTTCCAAGCCATCAGTACTCATTATTTTGACCGACCATTGGTATGTTTGAACTTGTTCTTGGTTGCGCTCCCCCGAATCACCGATTCTAGGGGAGTACTCGGCGTTCCCCACATCCTTTGGCGGCAACGTCTGTCGTCATCATACGTGCCTGAATTCGGTTTAAATACATATGAAATTTTCCCTTATACGATATGTTGTGAATTCTTCTTACCGAAGTTGTATTTAACGGTACTTTTGTGACGCGGACATTCTGAGATGGATCGCAGTTATCCACTGTGATTGAAATAACTGTACCGAAGTTTTGAAAGACACAATTACATATTATAAATTTTATGGAAGTTTCCTTTTCACCAGTATCTATAAAAATATCTTTTTCATATCATTCAATAAATCCATCCAATCGCTTGATTTTGTACACCGGCCGATGCACCAAAAATAATTGGGCCCGGCATGTCCTGATTGCCCAGTGGGGAAACAAAAATTAAGGACACATTTACGACGCGGAAATATAACAACTTTGCGATGTCGTAAAGATGTCATGAAAATTTCGTAAATACGTTCTTTAATCTTTTACTCACTGGGTGACCTTACACAAACCAATTGCCTTAACGTCTCGTTTTAAGTTCTTATAATGAACTAGGGGCGAGATATATAATTAATACATTTTTTTCAATGAAAAATAACTCGTGGTTAGCTGAACGTGACAGTGAAAAATAAATGTTTAGTCTAAAAATTCTAGTCTAGACGTTTTCAGTATTTGATCTCATGTCGTTGGGCTCAACTTTTCAAGTAACGCTTTGTTGCAAATATTAATACTTCTCGAACACTCGCGGTATCTTTAGTGCATTTTTAATGGATACACCTAAGTTAGATAGTTCCACTGATAGTTAAAAAGTATGTGGAATGTTTAGTTAACAACGTTTTTTCATCAGAGACCGAATCCACTTCAATTCAGCCAGGTTCTTAACCTGAAGTCGCAGAATCTTTCAAGAACAAAATATGTTGGTTTTTAGAGGAAATAGGGTGGCTTTCATGGAAAAATTGAAAGTTGGGTTTCTCAAAAAGCTCACACTTATATTTTCCGCCAATTTTTTCGTCAAATTAGTACTTTCATAAAGAAGAAATCTTGCGAGTGTTATGCGGCAAACAATGATAAATACGGGGAAAAAATGTATATAAGATTTTTCGTACTTGAACCATGTCTATGGAAAATACCTCTTGCTCTTTTGCGATATTTTGTATTGTCGACAAGAAAAATGTTTAAATTCTATTTTTAGAAGAAAAAATTCTCCCTGCCTCAAAAATGGTTTGTCAAAAATAAAGCTGATAGGATGCCTTTCTTCTATTAGCATGAACTTTTGAAAAATATTGGAAAGATTTCTCAAAAAATGAAATTTTGGGAATTTTTTTCGTAAACAATGCGAGATATAAAAAAAAGTGATATTCTGCATAGAACTTTTTTAGACGTGCCCACTTTTATCTTAATATTTTTTCGTTTTTTTTTTTTTTTTTTTTTTTTATCAAACTTATAAAATGAGTTTCAAGAAAAAAATTCTTCTGTCCACAGAAGTTATTTGGCCCGCATGAAACTCACAACATGTCTTTCTTATATATAGATACAAATTTAAAAACAAATTGGCAAAAACATAGGTGAGAGTTTGTTGAGATTATCGACTTAATATTTTCAGCAAAATCGCCGCTATTTTATTATTTTAAAACCTTTTTTAAATTTTCCGGCGGTTCTCGAAAGAAAACGATAAACGCTATCAAAGTCAAAAGTTATAGGATTTTCGAGAACATTTAATTTTTTAACAAAATTCAAATAAGCATAATTTCCTACACGATTTTTTTCTCGCAAAACGCAAAAATACGTATAAACTTTTTTCCTCGAAAAAACAACATATTTTGACCCTGAAAGATTCGGCGATAACAACTGTAGAACATACCTCATTTAAAATAGAATCGGTTTACAGCATTATACGATATTTTCGGATAAAAACACATGGTAATTTTTCTTTGTATTTCGCTGCGATATACTACCGAAAACTTTGATATGAAATCAAATTTACTTACGATTGGTATGGATGTTATAAAGGCCTCTACTCTGGCTTCTGTCCAGTAAATGACATCATGAATGAACAACCACCCTTGCATCAACCTATAAGAAAAGAATATAGTAACTCATTGAAATTCTGGAACTTATAATTATAATTTCTGATATGTAAACTTCCATATAAGATGCGTCCTTATTGTCGGTTTTTATATGGAGGTCCACATATGTCCATCTGAACTGAAAAGGGTCCATTTTCTTAGCGTAGAGTTACGTATAGCACATGCTCATATTCCTCAATAATTTTCTGATATTTTCAGCGAAAAATGAGTACAAAATTTGAGAAATAAAACAAAGGGCACACAGGAATTACAGGGTCTAAGTATATGAAGCAAATGATTTTTTTCTTCACTGTAGTTCGGACCCTGATCGTCATACCTGAAAATGATCAACGGATTAATTGAAAAAGGCGTAATTACCTGTAATTGCAATAAAAAAAAAATTGTCCTAGCAGCAATATGTCGCGAGCTAACACCCACCGAGTGTGATCCTTTTCGTCCTATATATCCAGCTAAATGTCAAGTATTTCGTTTTTAGAAAATAGCTGGTTTTGGAGATGTCACGAAACAAAATTTTTACAAAAAGAATGAAAGGAGCCGAGATTTTGCGTTAGGCGAAAAGAAGAAACATTTCCTACCCCCTAACCATTTTTTTTGTTTTATTCATGCCGATAATGCGGAAATCTTGTTTTTGGGAAATAGATTGCTCCACGGACATCACACAAGAAACTTCTAGGGAGTTGAATGAAAAGGGGCCTAATTCTTCGTAAGGTATAAAAAGAAAAAATTACCATGCTAAGTGTACCCTTACTCTATTTGATGACTAAAGCACACGTCGAAAGAAACTGCGGTTATTTTTTAACATTTCTTTGATTTATTAAACTTCCGTTGGTCGTAACCGATCTATGAAGCACATCTTTCACATTTTCGTTCATGGCGAGGCGTGTAGATGGCAGCGCGGCTTGGGTCCCTTGGTAGCTTTCTGTCTTTTACAGCTTTTTCAGTTCAACTAACTTACTACAGGCCCATATCCTATATCTCTAACACTAAAGAACTCCCTCCTTTCTTCTTTCCATCTATTTGTTTTAGTATCTCTGGCGCTTTTTTATTCTTTCTCTTATATAAGCTCTATGCTCACTATTTTTTTGCAAGGTATATCTCAAATATTTCAACTCCTTTACTTCTTCTAACTTCACTTACTTCCATCTCCAAGTCCATCATTTCTTCGTCCCTCCTCCTTTATTAAACTCATTATCTATATTCTTTCCTACATATAAGTTTCACTTTCTCCTATGTGAGCATTTATCCAATCCCGTATTTGAACCCGCCTATCTCTCCCCATACTTTCACCTTCATTTTTTCTTCCAAGTCTGACAATAATATATTAAATAAAAGTGGGTTCAGAGGATATCCCGCTTTTTATATCTCTGAAAATTTCCGATACTCTTTTTAATGGGCCCTCTCAGATACCCTTTTTGACCAAATATTTTATATCACAATTTGGTCGAATAAGTTAAAGGACACCTTAAAATCCACAAACGTTGCTATAATTGCCCCTTCCTCTACTTCTTTCTTCAATCTCTCCGATAAAACAGTTACATATACTTTATAAAATGTTGGCGTTAGCGTCACTCCCCATCTCTTTCCTAAAATATTTTTTTTTTCCCTTACTTTCCCCTCTGCCCCTCCTAGCAAATTTTAAAAATATATTTTTCATTCTACCATTTCCATATCCTGGTTGCTGGCATTCCAGTGAAGAATAAGTGCTATTAGGAATACTCGCCATTAAAGGTATGAGAGAATAAACATCATCTCCTCTACTGGAACATAACTATCTTCACAGACCATATACTCAGACACGACCGACCGGACGTCCTCTGGTAAAAAGATTCAGAAATACACGGATCTGAAGCAGGAGATCCTGACCATGTGGAGGATGAAAAAAGTCACAATCGACCCGATCGTAATCTCCTCCACATGGAACTTTCATGTGAGTTGACCACATCACACGTGCAGCGTCGTTCGGAATTTTCTGACCCTCATCGTCTTCTGCAATAGAGGACATTTCTTCTATTATTACATGTTTGTATGGCCATGTGATTGGATCCCTATGAACGGGCTCTCCAGTGTCAATGTTGGATACCTATAAACGGATGTATGTGATGAGTGGTTTGTATAGAAAGCATTGAATCATAAGTACCTCATTGTTGATGAGTACCTCATTAATTGATGAGTACCTGTGTGGTTCAAGCTGAAGAAATTTCAGGTTTGACATATTCGAAATTTTCCAAAATGTGCGCATATGACTCAAAACAATAAAACGTGTTTTTTAAACATTTTCAAAAAATTCTAAATTGTTCAAAAACTTATTGTTTTTGTGATTTTTCATTACTGTTTACTAGTGAAAACTCTTTAACGATTCTATTATTATAATCATTTGCACTTTGCCCTAGTATCTAAGACTCCATACAATAATATACTAGATACTAAACTTTTGAGAAGATTTGTCTTATTATTTCAAATTTCGTTGCTAAAGAAAATATTGCGGATTCTGAAAAGGGAATCCCTGAGTTAGTACAGCTACTAAAAAAATTCACTTTTCTCTTCTCCGTAGAGGAAGAGTTTATAGTTTCTTTTATGTCCCAGGCTCTTAAAGAAGTTCGCCGAAATTATGTTCAATTCGCTTGCCGAATCTATGACATCCGTTTGTGCACGCTCTACTTACGCAATCCTCGTATTTATTATAACCGATCGAAAAAGAATAGAATTCTCTCCGTAGATTTAAACATCACTCGTAATATGCGCAGGACAAGGCAGGGCTAGACTATTGCTGTCACCTGACAAAAAATATGTTCTTAGCCCCAGCGCGTACGAATAGTGCCGGAAGGAGACGGGCGGATTCGAGAGAGCCTAGTAGCCAAGATGGTCGAAACTGATTATCAAGGTTTGGACCTGTGAGCGCATGAAGCCTGGGTTGGTGGAAGTGCTATGTTGAAGTGGAGAAGAAGCGTATTTTTTTTCGCGTTCGCATGCACTTGCTTCATACCAAATTCACGGGTCCGAGCGGGAGGGAGAGTGAAAAAAAACAGATGATTTCTCTCTTTTCCGTGGCATTTAGTTGTATGTAAGGTCAGGATTTCCTGCTTCAGAGCCGTGTTACTTACTTTATCTTACTTACTTTATCTTACTTATCGGAGTTAAATGTTGTTATTTAAGGGTACCTTCATGTCCACATGTCAATAATTGCTGATGTCGATAATGGCTCATAAAAGTTGTTTATAAATTAAAAAAAAAAAATCAATAACTTTTATGAGTTCAATATAAAAACTCTTTTTATATATGAATTGTTGAGATTTAATGCGAATCATGTGACGAATCGCAGCCAATCCCCTTGAAACGATTTTCGTGCAATTATTCCTATTCTAGTTTTCCAATTCTACGCAATAGGAACCCAATTATTTCTAGGGCTCCATGGTATTGATAATTCATTTGCAAAATATTATGCGTATTAAAATTGAAATGAATTTTTTTGATAATTATGACTAATTTTTTATTTAATGTAATATAATTTTTCAATATTACTTTTCAGGCATTAATTCAGCATTGGTGTACTTAAGGAGTATACATTTGTTTCTTCACCATTAAAAATTCGAATTTGGAAAACGTTTTTTGACTCTTCTGAAAAATCGTTGATTTTGCGCTTGAGCTATTATGGAGATAAACACATCAAGTTTATTTATTCCCGATCGTCCAGGCGCGAATGAAACGAAAATATCAGCGTAGCCAAAAACGAATCAATAGTTCGGTTGGAGTCGAACCGAATCGAAATATGAGTGCGGGAAAAAATGAGTTGGACGGCGCGCTACTGGCAAAGACGAGTTAAATCTTTAACTCATTTTTGCTCGTAGCGCGTGGCCTAATTCGTTTTTGCGCGGAGAAATAATCAACCCGCTTTTGCTCCGACTCTTTTCTTAGTCCGCTTTTGCTATCAGCCCCTCATATATGGATAGAAAGGTATGGATTGAAAAGGATAGGCTTTCTAGTATATTGCAAAAAGGATAGAAAAGGATAGAGATGATTATATTACAGATAGACACGGATAGGAAGGTAAAGATTGAAATGGATAGACTTAGTAATATACTTTAAGAGAGATAGAAAAAGATTGAAATGATTATAAAAGGATAGATATGGATAGAAAGGTATGGATTGAAAAGTGTAGGTTTCTTAGTAGATTTGAAATAGGATAGAAAAGGATAGATATATTTAGATTAAGGATAGACATAGATAGAAAGGTAAGGCTTGAAATGGATAGGCTTCGTAATTTAGTTCACGTAGATATGAAAATATTAGAGACCAGCCGCTTTCCGCGGCTGGTCTTAATGTTGCTTCCTCCTCTTCGCATGCGGCTTGATTTCGCAAAGACTGTTGCGAAACGTGCTAAAGCTCTGTGTGTTTGTCGACGCAGAGTCTGCATACGCGCCATGCAGCTTCCGCGAGCAGGGATAATGTTATCATCGTAGAAGTACAGCAAGTCATCTTTGAGCCGATTGTTTCACTCAATGCGAGCGTTTTGCCAGTTCGACGTCGCGTTTTCATATAAATTATTTACAGTACCCTGAACCCTAGGTTTATCGGCACTGTTTGCCGATAAATATACCCAATATATCCAGGTTCTTCCTAGGCCCCAAGACCTGGCTGAAATAAATACATCCCTTCGTGAAGATATTTCGGAGAGTCCGACCTCTGTATCATCAATTGTTCAGTTCATGGTGCTGCGAGTGCTTCGCCTGATTCAAATCGAAGGCTAAAACCGACGATGGATCAAAGACCAAAGGACGCTTGCATCAACTGACCAAGAAGATTGAATGGGCAAGACAGAATGCGTCCCGTGTTCAGAGTGTGATTGACTGCATAATACTTGGTAGACCGTTCATGTAAAGTGTTCAAAAGTTTGCCCAAGAACTAAGGATCTACCATCGCACACTGATCAAGTCAATGTTGCTGACAATTAAGCAGCATATTGTTGACAGAATACGGGTATCATCCGACGCAAGGAGGAGAATACGGAAGAGGGAGAGATGGGTTAGCGAGAATCAATAGTTTCTCGCTGAACCATCGCGCCTCTTCAGCGATCTCCCTGTTTCTGTTAAAAATCCACCTAGCTCAACGAGGTTGAGGAGTTTAGCGACAACCACATAACGCTGGTGTTAGGACGTACTAGACTCCTACCGAGAAAGGCGACTTGTCCAACACAGAGAATTACAGGCCAATAATTTGTTTGAACACGCTGTATACGATCTTTACAGCTGTTCTAAACGATAGGATTGTTCGAAAAATTAAGCCTGTATGAAGAGAGATATACGAACAACGTCGCTCGTAAAAAGGTGTAGCAGGCTGCCGAGATAACCTGCTAATTGACAGGGGCATCAGCGAAGACGCAGCAGCCCATCAGCGCGGCCTGTAAATGGCCTGGATTCACTACCGAAAAACTTTCGATTTAACCTCTCATAGAATTATCATCTGTCTGTCGGAAAGCTTGAAGGTTCATTCACACATAGTGAGATGCATAGAGAGATTGATGCTCTTTTTCATCATAATTAATCATCATAAATGTTATTCTAACAATCGAATAATATCGAATTATTTTATAAGTGCCAACAAATATTTAGTGTTAATGTTATTCAAATTATCAACGAATATTTTAGGCGTGTTAAAGAAATTTTTATTGGTAATGTTATTCGAACTATTCACAAAATATCGAATCATTTTATAAGTTTTTTTATATGCTCTCCATTCTGCCCTACTATCCTCTTCTGCCGCCTTTCTTTTTTCCTCTTCATGTTTTTTGTCTGTTGTTCGTCGATTTTTTCCATTATCCTTTGCCAAGATATTGCTCTTTCCCTTTCTATATTTGCTTTTATCTCCTCTTTCTTCAGTTTTCCCTCCCTTTCTTCTGTCATTTTCTTCTGCCTCTGTTCTCCTTTGAAACGTTTGTTGGTAATTCACGTCTTTTGGTTTGAGTATGTTAAAAAATCCAAGTTCGCTTTAAGTTTTAAATCATTAAATTTTTGCTATTTCAGGTAGTACGGTAGCTCAGTATTTGTCGCGATAATTTCGCCCACTGCGCCTTCTTCATCTGTTGGTTCAATTTCCTTGAACACTTTGCGGATGTGTTTACGTGGGTGATAACGCAGTTTTTTTTTCTTGAGCTCCGTTGATAATCTCTTGTAGCCAATCCCTTGTAGGACAGTTGATTATTTGATAGTCGAATTTAGGAACTTGGATGACGTCTTGACAGATGAGGCATTTGATTAATTAATCCATTTTCCTGAAAATAATGTTAGCATTTTCTAATATGTGTTTGGAGTTTTTTAATTCATCTATAGTTTTTATCTGATTTATTTGATAGTTTATTTACCCTTTTTAAAACACTGTCTTTTATTTTGAATTCTACCGATCTTCTCACATTATAATTGCTAGCATGTTACATTCTCATCGCAATGAGAAGGTATTGGTTTTATGTAAAATTTGAATTTGTCTGTCTGTAGTCTGTAGGCACGATAACTTTCGAATAAATCATCAGATTGGATTCAGCTTTGGCATACTTTTTGAGGCCTAAAAGAATAGACAGGTTAATTATCCACCTATTTTGGATAAAAAAACAAAAAGAAAGATAATTTTCAAAATTATTTCGAGCATTTTGTTTCAAGATTTGAAATTTCTGTAAACGGTTATTCGTAGTGCTCGGAAATTCAAACAATTTATCTAAATAACTTTCTTCGGTAAGGGTAAAATTATCAGAGTTGTAGCATTATCAAAATCTCAAAAAGCAAATAAAAATGAACATTTTAGGGCAAACAAAGCATTATATGGAAAAAGTGGAAGTAAGAAAGACGTTGGTTTTTGAAAGTCCTATAATATTATCATAACAACTTTCAGCATTTTCTTGAAAAATCGAAAATTCAAATTTTGAACTCACAAAACATAATGAAAAATTCAATTTTTCGGTAGACCTATGCTAGATACGACAAAAGATTATGACTCAAAAATTGTGCAATTAGAAATTATATACAAATTTTTGAAAATAATTTTTTGATAAGACGCACAATTTTCGTTTTAATCGTGAAAAATGACATAATAAATAAACCAATCTAAATCTTGGACAAAGGAAACAAGGTATAATAAAATTTTAAATGATAAAATTGATTTTAAACTGGATCTGAAAATTTACCTTCAACCTTTTTTCTCACGAGGAACGTGATAAGAATGTTTTCGTTAAAGACGAAGGAGCTTTAACAAAAGAGAATTCACAATCACTAAGTTTTAGTTGTCGATGGTTTTACTTTTAATTTTGAAAGTCCTATGCAAAAATGTGGGGATCCACAATGACCAAGTGCGTAGCGCGAGGTAAATACAGTATTCCGCGCGAAGCGCGAGATATAACAGGTGTGTAAACTTCTTAGTCTATCCGTCCATTTGTTTACGCTTTGGAACTCTATTTCGCTATTGTTTTCTATATTTTTGCTGAAGCAATGAATTGTTTCTAATTCGAGAGCTAAATTCAAAAATGCTGGGGTAAATTGTATCGACGAATTTTTGCTAGTATTTATCTATTTAGTATTCATTTATTTATTCATGTTTATCCCAGGTAGAGTCATCACTATCTATTTAGATTTGAATTATTTGTTCACTTGCCCTGTTATAACTCAAGGTCGGATTTGCTGTGGGTAGTATTTCGGCCTTTTTGTGTGTTTAAAACCGAATTTTGCCGTTAGATCACTTAAACTTTTGTTTAAAATTTCCGTCCGTTATTCGTATGGAGAATCTGTGGTATTCTCCAACGTGAAATGACTCGTTTGTGTGATTCGGATTCTATCATGATCCCATCACCCTTATTAATTGGTATTATTTTGACCGATTTTGAAAATAGGACTACGAACACAAGAATGTATTGATTTTTTCTCTTTTTCGAACATGGTAGTGGACCCAGAAGTAATATTTGGAAATTTTCGCGTAAGTTTTCTCTGAGCCTAAATGTCCTGTCTGGTTTTCGTCATGATTTTCTGGTAAAACTTGAGCTCTAAGTTTTTTGGGTATCACTAATTTTCTAGTGGTTTGAATCTGGTAATAGTTTTGATTTTAATGTTCAAGAGAGCATCAGGAACAAAATTCAAGCTGCCTTTGCGATATATGAATTCGTGGTCATATTCGCGAAGTTCTAATGCCCATCTGGCTAATCGGCCAGTGGGGGTTTTTAGGTTATGGAGCAACTTTGAAGCTAGGTGGTCTGTTATGACTTTGAAAGTATAACCTCCCAAGTAAGGTATAAAGTTTCTAATGGCCCAAACCATGGTTAGGCAATCTTTTTCTGATGGCGAGTACTGAGATTCGGGCCCATTTAGACTTCTACTCGCGTAAGCGATCACCTAAGCTCATTTACGCCGTTAATGGTTTGCCTCAGTACAGCCCTTAACCCCATGTTACTCGCGTCGGTTTAAAGTTAAAAGGGTTGTGTAAAATCCGTACAGGTTAATATAGGTTCTGATGTTAGAAGATCTTTAATTTTTTGGAATGCCTTATCTTGTACTAATCCCCAATCCCACGTTTTATCTTTTTCAGCAATCTGTTCATTGTCACTATTATTTCGGCGAAGTGTGTTTAGGGAATTCTGAAATTGGTTGCATTGAAAGTTGGAAGTTCACAGACCTTATTGCTCGAAATGAGCAATGAATATAAAAACGCACAATAAGAAATAGGTTCTTTTTCACTAAGAAAAAACATTTCTTCATTCACAGCAAATTTTTTTGTTATAAATCAAAAATATTAATTGTCACTCAGTCAATGAAAAGTTTCTTTGACGCAAAGAAATTTCTTTTGTGTCGAAATAACTGCTTCGGTTTGAAGGAATTATTTTTCGTTCCAATGAAAATTGGTCTTTTATTTAAAATCATTTTCTTTTTTTTTTCATCACATATTCTTGGTCGATTGAATAAAATTAAGTTAAAGAAACAGTTTTTTTAATTCAAGAGTAATATTTTTCCAAATGTTTCAGATACTTTTTAAGTCTTGCTTTTGTAGATTTTTTAGGTTGGAATCTAGGTTGAAAACTAGATGGAAATCTTGGTCTGAAGTTGGATCTGAAATTTTGTTGACATTGATTTGGACAAGGTAAGAATGGAAATCCAACTGGTGAAAAATGGAAATCGATTATTATGTTGGTTTTTACCCTGATTATTTTGATTTTTCTTTCCATTTGGATTACTATTTTGAGTGTTTTTATTTTTCCTTTCGTCTTCCTTATTATTATCAAAATTACTTTTATCCCTGTTACCAGTATTACGCTTTTGGTAATTTTTATCTCTAATTTTAGAATCGGTTATTTATAAGACTTGCCCTCGAGTTTTTGACTTGGCTAGCTTGGTTTCCGTTTCTGTAGCTAAGTCTTCTAATTGGTCAGATGTTTTAAAATTGTTCCGTTTTATATACATTCTATATTCAATTCTAAGGTTTTCATAAGCTCTGCGTGATTCCCATCCACGACTTTTTGTAGGACATAGCTTTTTGAACAGTTTGTTCATTTCTGTTAGGTAGATGTGAATGTCTTGAGTCCATTTTTGATTGCAAAATTGTATTTCTTGTCTAATTTACTGTGAGAAACTTTCGTCTATAAAGGGTGTCCAGGACTCAAGTTTCCGGAATTATATAGCTGCATCAAGATAAAAAAATAAATCGAAAATTCCCTTTCCAAAAATCAGTTGAAGTTTTAGTTCTTGAGTCATAAAATATTTAGGCTAGACCAACCAGGAACGCGGTATAAACAAACGTCAAACAGTCGTGAATGCTCACACACGCACGACTGCTTATACCGCGCTCCTGATTGGTCCAGCTTAAAAACTCAAATACAAAAACTTCAACTGATTTTTGGAAAACGAATTTTCGATTTATTATTATATTTCTATTTTTATGCACGCATATAAGTCCGGACGCCGGACTATCTTCTTTGTTATTACGGAATTTAATTGGCCAATTGCTCATAATTGCTATACGACACCTTGGCGCTAGAGAAACCTATACATACCTGGGCGTGCCAGCGATATGCATTCAGGACGTAAAATCTATGTAGGACATTCTCCGAAGCAGATGCACGTGTCTCATCCGACGGATTTGGTCTTCCGAAATTTCGGCGAGGAAGAAAGTATATGCAACAAACGTGCTTGCTGTTCCGATAGTACTCTATTTAGTTGAAGTGGTTGATCCCTCGATATAGGGTCACAAAGGGTTATGCACATGAGCAGAAGCATGCACCTTCATTCTTTTCTTTGACGAGTTTACATCTCACGCCGTCATGTCAATATGATCGCGAAATACTGAATCTTGAATGTCTTTACAAAAGGATCATTCTGCGTACAGCATAGATAGTCGCAAATGGACGAGGCACTCTCCTTAAAATGGTCAGGAAGCACGAGGAAGTAAGGAAATAGTCCAGGCATCTGGTACTAAGTAGGTAATGGGCGTTTTTTTTATTTTTCAGGTGCGATTTATTAAGGGGTCCTGGTGAAAATTCTAAGTTTTCCAGAAATGACTACCGTGCACCCACGAAATAT
Organism: Andricus grossulariae; assembly: GCA_011634705.1. NCBI lineage: Eukaryota > Metazoa > Arthropoda > Insecta > Hymenoptera > Cynipidae > Andricus > Andricus grossulariae. Next base: position 38,079,682 of record JAABKJ010000755.1, on the reverse strand, counting down.
TTTTGAAAAAAGTTTCAAAAATCGTGTTTACGTAGGAAGACCCGCGCCATTGCAATTCAGAGCAAAATGTTTAACGGAAAAATTTAACTAGAGGAAATTCGCAGAAAGCTGAAAAAAAGAAACCTTCTATCTCCAATAGATGTCGGATTATGGTTCTCCAAAAGACCCGGATTTTAAAAAAAGAGGCGAAAAACTCAATTCTTAAGTATGTATCTGTACTTTGGAACCTGTCAATTTTACAACGAAATGTTTCCAATTTCAATTAAAGAAGACGCAATTTTGAGTAATTCTGAAAGAAATTCAATGACCTAGCCGCCATATTTCATAAGTTATGGCCTGACAAAGTTGACCACTTTTGACCTATTTTTCAGGGCAAATTACTCGTGTTCAGTTTTTTTAAAATACATCGCTCCTCGGTGAAGCTACATAAGTAGTGCAAGCAAAAAAGTCGTGGACAGGAAATTATGTGTGAATCTAAAAAAAAAAAAAATCTTCAGGTTTCGACTTTCAAAAGAAACAGATTTGTTTGCTATTTTGAGCTATATGTAGCAAAAAGTATTTTTCCCCAAACTGTTTGTTTTGTACATATCCTGCAGAAAAATGTTTAGGAGATAAATTATGGAGGACTAAATGCTGTGTCAAATAAAAAAAATGTTTTAGCTCTCATAAGTCACGAGTTACGACCATGAAACTTTGACCCTTTCTATTCGGAAGGCTCTGTATGTACAGGAAAATGTACTGCGACCGTATTTCAGCATTTGGTGACATCTATGCATTTGTAGTTCATTAAAAGTACAAGTATAAAGAAGATTTTTTTACTGGCATTAGGGTCGATAATTCTTATTTGTTTTGTGTTCTACAATTAATTTAAAAACAAAACAAAAAAGATATATATTTTTAAGTAAATTGAAGTTAGATTTTTTTATGTTTCGTCGCGGAATGACTCACTGGACTCGTCAGTAAGGCTATGTGAATCAGTCCTACCTTATACATTTAAACTGATCTAAATTCATTATAATGTATAATCAACAAAAAAGTTTTATTTTTTATAAGTTTGTAAATTTCATAAATGTTCAAACAATAATATAGTAAATTTCAACCACGGATAGGGGTGAACATTTATTACAATCGATAAATTTTGATTGGATTTTTCAAAAACACAAAAAATATATTTTGAACTGTTAATCGGGCCACGGATAGGGGCCAGAACTTAAACTAAAATATCATAAATTAATAAGTTGAATAGAAATTATTACCATTTTAGTAAGTTGATTAATGAATCATAAAAGGAAATTTCAAACTTATCCTCAGTAATTTTTATCCCTCTCCTTATCTTCCAAATATGATTCTTGTTACACTTGCACGAATTGAGGCTTAGTTTCGACGTCGCTAAGTTATCACATGTAATATCACAACACTGACACAAATTGAAAAACTTTATTTTTTATCATCTTACCAATTTTCTCAAAACCGGGTTTAAACTTTAAATTTAGAATAATTTTCACACTACGTGATTATAAAAGGATCCTTCTGGTCTGAGATCCAGAAGAAAACTAGCATTTTTTCCACATTTCACATTAACAGTAACCCGATACTGAGAATTTCCAAGAGAGGTCATGGCTGTAAACTAGACAACGTCGCACTGAAAAATTATGTACCTAAGGATCTGTTTGCGAGCAAGAGAAGTTTATGTGAGAAAAAAAGATGCAATGTTTAAAAACATTCTTGACGACAAATACATTAAAGGACAGATCACTGAGAATGAATAATACGACTTAATTATTTTCATGTTAACAAATTGCTTAAAAAAATCAAACTTGTGTATATTCAAATTATTTCTATGGTTGATATACAATTAAAATTGAACTAGTCTACCGAAACGACGAGACAAGTTCTCAATTCAATATTCGGACGACGACTGAATTTGCTTGCAAAAGGTACAAAAAGCTCTCACTTATTCAAGGAATATGACTCAGCGATAGAAGAATAAGGATAGAAGAAGAAATCGATAACGCTTTAAAATTAGAATTCCATTAAAATCTAAACATATGAAATTAAAGTCAAAATGATAGATTCCGGAAAATTAATTTCTTAAGGTATATATTTGTGCTTGTTTTGTTATAGTATTAGATGAGAATTTTACTTTATATTTTTTACATATTCCCCCTCGCCCCTACCATTTTTACCCCTTAAGAAATCGAAGCTTTCAAGCACTCTCGGCTTAAGGATTGAAGCAGGATAAATAAATTTCTCATTCAAATTTCAAATAAATCAATTTTAGGTTTAATTATAATTACAGTATTGATATGTGCAACATCCTGAAAAGTATAGATTTAGAGTCGGCGGCTAGAATTTGAAAAATTTCATTCAACAACAGTCCGCAAATTAGCTTCTGCCCAATTAATCCACTAACAATAGAATTGAAAATCAAAATTATTACTTTTGACGAACAAAACGTTTCCCTCGCGCAGTGTAAGAAGAATCAATCATTGATTAATTATTAAATGAATGAATACAAATTTTTATCAATTAATTACTAATAAACAATTTGATTAACCAATAATTTAATTTAATTATTAAAAATTGTACGTATGCCGCTTAGACTAGGAGAAATTTCAAGACACGAGACAATGTGCAAATCGTCCATGGCCGTGACGAAAATGTGGAAACTAGGTCCCCACTCCCCCGCCGGCTACCTTATCAGAGCAGAATGAACACTCGATGAAAGAATTGACATTTTGAATATAGTTAGTTGACATCTTTGCTGTTTTCTGAAATATATCGTTTTTAATTGACCAAAGTATTATAAGTGTAAAGAAGATTTTTTTATTGGCACAACGGTCGATAATTTTCATTTCTTTTGTGTTCTACAATTAATTAAAAAAATTATATAAAAAAAATATATTTTTAAGTAAATTAAAGTTAGATTTTTTTATGTTTTGTCCCGGACTGACTCACCGGACTCGTCAATAAGGCTATGTGAATCAGTTCTACCTTATACATTTGAATTGATTTAAATTCTCTATAATGTATAATTAAAATTTTTTTTATTTTTTATGAGTTTGAAAATTTCAGAAATGTTCAATCAATAATATAGTACATTTCAACCACGAATAGGGGTTAGAATATCATCAATTAACAACTTGAATAGAAATTATTACCATTTTAATAAGTTGATCAATGAATCATAAAAGGAAATTTTAAACTTATCCTTAGTAATTTCCATCCTTCTCCTTCTCTTCCTAATATTATTCTTGTTACATTGCGCGAATTGAGGCTCCGTTTGGACGTCGCTAAGTTATCACATGTGATATAACCACACTGGCACAAATTAAAAAACTTTGTTTTTTATTATCTTACTAATTTTCTTAAAAACAAGTTTACATGACACAAGTACATGATTTGGATGTACGAGTTATAACTTCGTATCGCCCTAGAATTACTTATTCTGTTACGTAGAACTGGCTCGAAAATGTAATATAGTGTAATTACGCGACACCAATTTTGGATTATCAGTTTGTTGTGTGCGTGTGCATATGTGTATTTCTGAATTGAGAAGCCTATTAGCACCAACCTTTGCCAAATTCTCATGTGTATACAAACTATTTCAAAAACCCTATTAGTGGCACGTCTTAATGTGTAAACAGTCAGAGCCGCAACCGAGAAACAAGATAAACATCATACTTATACCATCATTTGGAATCCTTGACTAATATTTGACCATAAACGTGTTACTTTGATCTGGAAACAGTTGCGGATCAACAAACACTAAGTATTGACACAGTTTTACCGATGGACAGAATTTCTGGAAGACCATCAACGTGTTATTTACATCTGAAAACATTTCCGAATCCACAAACTTCAAATATTGACACATTTCCTACAAGACACTTTATTATATTTGGAAACACCATCATACTATACCTGCGGTATTATACGAAGGCTGATTTTGGGAACCCACGTACCATTTACCATATTTACCTCGATCTTCTAAGAAACATTTACGAATCCTCCAATCTACCGCGGAAGGTTTCCGCTTCGTATTGTAGTCAAACTGACTCATCACATTGAAAAACATGAGTATTTAATTATCATTTTAATTATCAAGCATTTATTCGACCAATTACGAAACTCATTTTGCCTGTATTGTTCAAGGTGGAGCCAATCTGTGGAATTTCTGGAACTGCAGCTCTGACTTGTTAATTTCCAAAGACGATAATTTTTTATTGTAAAGTCTAAATAAATTCCTATCATTGTTAAAATTAGTAACTCTCATTGGTTTCCTCATCCCGCTTCGAAATTCTTTACTTAACCATAGGTCTAGGGATTTCTTGCGAAACGAGGAATTTAAAGAAGAGTATAAGGGTTTATGTAGCGATTTACGACGTTACATATTACCCTTTACTTTTTGGTGCATCGGCCGGGAAACTTTAAGCCAATGAGATCAAGAGTATGGGGTGTCTGAACGTCCTAAAAAGCTAAAATCAACAGGAAACTTGAACCAATGATCATATAAATTTTAATCCACGCTTAACACCGACATTTGAAAACCATCTAATTCACTTTTGAAGTCAGAGTTGTAGGAGAATTTTCCAGGTTTGTCTGTATCTTATACGAATTATAATTCATCTCTATATTATATATATAAAATTTCTTGTTCCTTTTTTATTTCTGTGATATTTTTTGTTCTCTCCTTTTTTCGCCCTGTCTTTCTTTTTACTCTGTGAAATAATGATCTGTCAATATAAATGTCTGCCCCAAATCCCAAAGAGAAAACGGTACTAACTCGTTTACAAACTCGAGGTAACCCAACATTACTAAATGAAATAGAGCGCAATCAGCAAATACAAAAACATTCTAAAGGGACATTTGGTTTCGAAATAAAGGATACATCTAGAGCAAACGTTTTTCATAGCCCAATAACAACAAGGTCGTCTTAAAATTCGGATAATACTTCGATTGAAGATTTGAATCTTGCAAAAGATTTAGATTTGAGTTCAACCTTAACGGAAGACCATACACATAATAGCATATTTAGTTGAACCAGTGTGTCAATTCACAATAATTCAGCTTTTCCTAAAGTCACAGACCCAAGTGCGATGAAAGAATCACTGGTAGAATCACCAATAATAAAACGTTTGAAAAATATGTCAAATAATTCCAACATTTTCCATAAAATAAATATAGCAAGTAGTTCAAGTAATCAAGAAAATCGGGCAAACTTACCACCTTCCTGTACCAATCCCTTTTTGCAATCCTGACAGTAATATATCCGAACATTTAAACAATAAAGCTTATATAATCAACATACAGAAAGAATGTCGAACAACCGACAGGTATCACTCCGCGACACTCTTGAAATCGTACCAACTTTTGATGGCAAAAATGTACCTCTCCCTATTTTTATTGGAGGGTGCGAGGAAGCAAGAGCAATGCTTCCTTGCAAGGTCGAGAAAATAGAAGAAAATTTGGTAAGATTAATCCGTAGTAAAATCATCAGGGAGACTAGGAGATGCATTTATGGGAATACGTATCATAAAGTTGAAGATTTAATAGACAGATTGAAAACAATATATGCACCATCAAAGACAGTCTATCAGTTACAAGGGGAACTGGGAGACATGTTTGCAAACGAAACAGTACTATCATACGCGAGTCGAATCAATCAGTTTGAGAATGAAACAAAATCCACTGAATCTACGAAGCTTGAGAATGAAAGAAAACCTACTGAATCTATGAAGTCTGAGAATGAGACGAAATCTGCTGAATCTACGAAGTCTGAGAATAAGACGAAATCCACTGAATCTACGAAGTTTGAGAATGAAACAAAATCTACTGAACCTGCGAAGTCTGATAATGAGACAAAATCCACTGAATCTACGAAGTTTGAAAATGAAAGAAAACCTACTCAATCTATGAAGTCTGAGAACGAGACGAAATCTGCTGAATCTACGAAGTCTGCGAATGAGCCGAAATCCACTGAATCTACGAAGTTTGAGAATGAAACAAAATCTACTGAATCTACGAAGTCCGAGAATGAGACGAAATCCACTGAATCTGCGAAGTTTGAGAATGAAACGAAATCTACTGAATCTATGAAGTCCGAGAATGAGCCGAAATCCACTGAATCTACGAAGTTTGAGAATGAAAAAAAAATCTACTGAATCTACGAAGTCCGAGAATGAGACGAAATCCACTGAATCTACGAATTTTATGAATGAAACAAAATCTACTGAATCCACGAAGTCTGCGAATGAAACGAAATTCATTGAATCAACTAAGTCTGAGAACGAAAAGAAATCCACTGAATCTACGATGTTTGAGAATGAAACAAAATCAACTGAATCTACGAAGTTGGCGAATGAGACGAAATCCACTGAATCTATGAAGTTTGAGAATGAAACAAAATCTAGTGAACCTGTGAAGTCTGAGAATGAGACGAAATCCACTGAATCTACTAAATCTGGCAACAAAAGAAAATCTACGAAACCAATGAAGTCTGACATCAAAATCAAAGATACGAAAGGCTACTGTATGAAATACGAATCTACGAAATCCGAAAATAAAGAGATACCTATGAAATATACGAAATCTCAAAATGAAACGAAACCAACTCCAAGCAATCTTGCAACTCCTATACAAAATCTAACTAATGCATTAAGTATGCTAATAGACAATGCTCTTGTCAACTGCAATCAAAATTCTTCAACCAACAATTCTGCGAAACTCATGAATAATATGAATCCAACACTCAGCTGGAATGCGATGGTAACGCGAGGGAAATTAGGGAAACAAAGTCTGGAAGAAGAAAATGAAAAAGGAAATCAAGAGAACATTATGAATTAGCGAAATCCAGCGGAAAATATCGACGAACAAAATACTAAAGTAACAGCACTTCATCCAGTGAGAAAAAGAAGAGAAAGGCCAAAAAAGGATAATAATTATGAAAAAAATGAACAATGACCAAGAAAGAAAAAGGAGCAAAAATTTTATAACAAATTAGACTTTGGTGAAGAAATCCTCTCCGACCCAGAATAAACATATGATCCAGTATATATCCCAACAGGACAATCTAAGAAGGAAAAAGATTCTACAAAAACTAAACCAACACTTCTGAAAGAAAATGAAGGCGAAAATTCAAATTTTGAGTATTTATCAACTGCAGAAAAAAGCTCCGATGATTGCCATCACGGAAATCTCGAAGATCATTTTGAAGGTGACAAATTCCAGGACCAACCTTTCGAAACGAATCTAACAGAAATAGATCAAGAACCAGAACCACTAAACAAGCACGAAATGGAGTAAGCTGAAAAATGGAAAGTTCTGGAGCAAGAAGGAAATTTACCACCACTAGAAGCCCCACCTCCACCAAAAATTCTGCGGGTTAACCGAACTTTTATGGGACAAAATATAATCGAGTGCAGCGATCAGTAACCCGTGAGGAAAGACAACTATGCATATTTTATCTCAATTGATGGGAGACCTCGTGATAACGGCTCACGAGCGTTAGATAAACGAGAAAGATTACCAACATTTACGGTAATACGAAAAAGATTAGCCAAACACATCAAGAAAGGACAACTGTATCATATAGCCCTCTCTATTGAACCTGAAGTAAAAGAAAATTTATCGGAAACTTTAAAAACGATTAAGCTATTCATTGTTTCACTACATTCAGTAGCAAAGGATTTTAACTTAACAACAATTTGTATAGCGAGAACATCTGAAATTAACCAAATATCATGGAATGAAATTTTAGCCTCTATGGACATGACATTTGCAGAATCTTCTACAAAAATTATAATCTGTAATGGTATTACGCAGTACCCTACAAAAGAGCAGCGCGACCAATTGATTAAAGAAGCTCATTCTTCTGCAGTTGGAGGACACAAAGGAGTCAAAAAAACATACAACCGTATACGTCAGACATCTTTTTGGGAAAATATGAAATTCGACATTCAAAAATATATCAAGGTTTCTTTGCAATGCCAACTTAAAGAACTAGTACGAATTAAAACAAAAAATCCCATGATAATCACAGACACCCCAGGAACTGTATTCGAAAAAATTGAATGGAAATTGTTGGTCCATTCCCGTTAACTAAACTATGCAACGAATATATTCTGATAATTCAAGACAATTTTACGAAATATTCTTTAGCGATAGCTCTTTCGAACCATCAAGCAAGTACTATAGCAGACGTGTTTGTGAAAAAATTCATTTGTATTTTTGAATCACCGAAAGGGCTTTTAACAGATCAGGGTACAGATTTTTTAAGCAACCTGATGAATCGATTAGCGAAACGATTTGGAATCAAGCAGTTCAAGACTACAGCTTTCCACCCACAATCAAATGGATCCATTGAGAGATCACACCACGTTTTGGGGGAATACTTAAAACAATTTGTGAGCAAAAATGCTGAATGGGACGACTGGTTAGAATTCGCTACATTTTCCTACAATACGAGCGTTCCCGAAGGAACCAAATGTACACCATATGAACTAGTTTTTGGAAAATTGGCTTGTCTGCCGTCAAGCGATCCTCCTTTAGAGCACGAAAAATTAGAAACATACGACTATTATTCAACTAAATTAATAACACACTTACATGAAGTGCGCGACATAGCTGAGAAAAATCTAGTATTTGCAAAAGAACGATCAAAAGGCTATTCTGATAAACGAGTTAACCCTCAAAATTTCAGGGTAGGAGATAACGTATTCTTATCAGAAGGTGGAAAAATACATAAATTCGCTAATCAATATACAGGACCACATGAAGTCATAGAAATATTAGGGAAAGGAAACATTAAAATACGAATAAAAAATAAGACAAAGGTTGCACATGTAAATAGACTCAAAGTTTCACATATTCCAAAACTGCAAGCGAATAGTGTTCAAAATATCCAAGTGGGGGGTAAAGTATTTTTACTTCAAGTTACAAACGAATCGAAAACTCTTGAAAACCCAGGAAAAATAAATTCTATGATAGGGACAGGAGAATTCCCACAAATTATTAGTGATAACGAATTACAAACATTAGAAAATGAGTAATAACATAAAATACACAAGAAAATCACAACAACAAAGGCAGCAACCATAAAAATCATACATTTTTAGGCCAACCTTGAAATGGACTACACCCACAGAAGAAAAATCGACTCTCTCATTGATTTAATTGTCCGTCACATTAACATACTCACTTTATGGCCATACTTATTCAAAAACAAAATATATGACAGGGATGATTGCAACATTGTCGCCTGGAAAACAAGTCTTACAGATTCAGAAACAATCAAGGACATTATAGTCACCATAAAAACAAGAGGACCATTGGCTTACCATAACTTAATACTAAGCCTTCGCCAAACAGAGCAGGTTTTTCTTGCAGATTTGTTGGAAATTAAACTTTAGGTATAAAATAAAACACAACACCATTTTTTTACACTTATAAGAGTAATAAATTGAACCTGAAACATCATCAACAAATCTATAAATAGCAGTAGGTCCAACTGCTAATGAGTAACCTCCTTTTCCATAGCAATGAAAATCAGAATCGGAGGTCTTACCAGCATTCTTTTGCTACTGACATGGATTAACCCGATATACGCCATTGTGGGATATGATTGCGGCTCCTCTCGACCTAATATCACAACGTTGTCCTTACTGGGGGTAGGACAATGTGACTTGCCAACACTACCAAGAATTCTTCAATTTTATCCAAATTTACTACTCTCGAAATTAGCAATGAACACAAGCACTTATCATTATGGTTGATTAGCAGGATCATTAATTCCAACTGCGAGTTGCTCAGGCACCCAATTTTCAGATTCGTTTGGAACTTGGGATAATGTAGTAGTCCAAGCAACGATGGAAGAAACATTACTCGAACACTATGCAACAGTCAATGTTAACACAGATCAAATACATTTACAATCAGGAGTTGTCTGTTCATTATCAGAAACACGCTGTGTAGACAGAGAAGGAGGAAACACCTTTTGGGACACATTACCAAAGGATACATGTTATTTTGACAAATACAGCTTTCTATATGAAAGTTTTGCAAATAACATTTGACAATAGCACTTAAAATCCAGAAATACTTTATTCACTAATTGCTCAGGATATAACATTCGTGTCAGCGGAAAAATCAAGAGCGCCAGTCTGCGTTTACACTTTTATACGAACTGAACACCCTAAATTAATTATATTAGAAACTCAACCAGAAAGATCGCTTTTTAAGAACAGACATATCCTTACGGAAAATATGGACATATTCACATACGTTAATTCAAAATTTATACACGTGGAAAGACACATCAGAACTGAAGTAGGCAGACTCTACCTAGACATTCTAACACAACGTTGCAACTTGGAACAACAAGTTCTAAAAAATTCATTAGCTTTAGCCACTCAGGCCCCTGACGAATTTGCTTATAATTGAATGAAGGGACCATACACATAATACACATAATAAAATGTATCCCAGTTGAAGTAACATATCGACAGACAGAAGAATGTTTTTTACAACTCCCAGTATCCAAAGGAAACAAAACATATTTCCTAACCCCGCGCACCCATATTTTAACGAGTACCAGCACTCAAACAGATTGTAATTTATTTCTTCCCACTATGTATATCGTAGGTAAAAAATGGTTTCAAATGATCCCAAATTTAGTACCAAGAGTCGAACCTATGATAATAAAACCCGAAACAAAAGAAACATGGAAGTATAAAAACCCATCGGATCTAGCCACGAGTGGTATTTATTCCCCAGATGATCTAGATAAGTTAGGCAATCACATAATGCTTCCAGCCAAAACACCAATAGTTTTGAACACATAAGCTCGAGGAATAATGGGACAAAAAATAACACACCAAGGATTTTCCTTAACAAATATTCTTGATGAAAATTCATTAAATAAAATAGTAGAATCCACTTGGGGGAAATTCGGGACAGTCTTCACCAATTTTGGTGCAGCTAGTGCAGGAATTATAGGAATAATAATAATCACAAAAATAATTAAATTTATAGCAGATACTTTCATTCATGGCTACGCATTACACAGCGTATTCGGATGACCTTTCCATCTTATTGGAGCGATTTGGGACTCAGCAACTAATTTATTATTACATTTGAGAACCAGGAACCCACCAAATCCATCACCTAAAGACTACTCTATGGTTCTGAACGACGAGAAACCATCAGCACTACAAGACGATATTAACCTTGCTGACCAACACAGACATATAGAAAATACGCATACAGGTAATTTACAGAAGGCATCAGAAACAACACTATACCCTCATTCTCAACTAGAAAAAGTAATAACACACAAAAACTACTCTATCCATTTATAAATCCACTTGCATGATGTCTGAAGACTCCTTTGTAACTATAGTAAATACCTTACTTGAAGGAAAAGGAGAACGAGTCCCTATTTTCGAGACAGCCTGGCGTCGGGATTCTTTTAACAACTATCATTACGCGACAGAAGTAAGATATAAACATGATGTGATCTGGTGTACGGGATATGACGAAGAATTAACAAGAGAAAACGCGGCTCAAAGTCTATTGACCCTTCTAACGGAAAACATTGACTCGATAATCCAATTAAAAAGGTCCCGTTTTGGCGTAAATACATTGGAAAAATTACACAGCGTTTGAACTGAACATGGCCTCCCAGATCCCAAATATGCACTGATGCGTATAAAAACGTCCCTTAAAGCTACTACATGGATCGCCATGTGTACAGTAAAGGGCATTAGAAAGACAGGATTAGCTAATAATATTGTGATTGCTAAAGCTTATGCATCCTTGAAAGTTCTCGCAACTTTATATAATATAAAAAATCATGGAATCATGGCATTAGATTCAATTTGCAATTCTTCTGGAAATTTGAACGTCTCTGATGATAATGCATTGCCTTCCTTTGTGCAAGAGGAATACCCACAAGAAATAGACGATTCACAACCCCCTATACTGAATGTCAACGAAACGACCCATTGGTCTTCTCTTTCAAGAGATAATATCAAGCCAGAAATAAAAATGGAACCCATAACCCACACCAATGAGTTTGATATTCCCTCACACGCAACAATAAAGACATATGAATTCCCTGAAAAAATGAATCTGAAGACACTTAACAAATCTGAATCACGTAATAAGAAAAAACGATCACCCAAAATAAAAACACAATCGCATAAAACGAACTTGGAAAACCAACCTACACCTAGCACGTCAACAGAATCAAAGAAAACTTACAAAAATGTTCTAAATGTGGATTTCGAAGCGCAAATAATTACCACATATTCTAGCCCACTGCGAAATCAGAACATAGCTACACGCTAAAATGTAATTACCCTTTACTTTTTGATCATGCATGCAGCATATTTCTGTACATATTTTCGCTCCTACTTGTTTAGATAACCTTAGAAATATCTATTCCTAAATATCGCATACAAAAAGAGATTAAACAATTTATTAATAAAATACTAATATAGAACTGTATTTTTGTTTTTAGATACCAGAATCCGAGAAGCATCATGGTTTACCAAACTACTCTGTTGACTAATCTGATTATATTATTAACAGGGAGGACACAAATAATTTTAGACAAAACCTTTTTCCTTAACAATCCCTTTTTCCAATCATCCGGAATTTATTTCGAACCAATAGCAAAAATTAAGAGCTTTTCTAAAGAGGTCCAATTAATATCATACCTTAATATTGAAGAAACACAAGAAATTGAGTCTCATCTGAGAACCCAATTTGAAAAAATTACTAAACATTGCCAATATTTTAAAATATCCAATAACTGCATTGAAACCCAGAGAAAATACGAACTTCAAAATAAAAAAATCTTGGACATTAAAAATAAAGTACAATTAATCTTTAACGAAACAACTGAAGTTTTAGCAACTCCTACCATTAAAGGATACTTATTGGAAGTCCAAAGTAAAGTCCAATTAGCAGTCAAAACCATTTCAGAAAATCATTTATCGGAAACATTTGCACAATTTAGCAAAATCAATATTACTCTACCGTTCACTAGAGAGAAAAATATTACAGAAATTAATAAAAAAATAATTTACCTTTCGGTAACAATGGATAATTATATGGAAGTCATGAAATTATTTCATGAAACCTTAATTTTTGCTACTAATAACTTATGGCATCCCATGCTCTTTCCGAAATTCAATTCAGCTTTCGTAAAAAAAGTTCACACCCACCTGAGAAAAATGACCCAAAGAAAAGGCCTCTATCGTTGCATATGTCCCTACACATTTCCGAGCCGCGTGATGCACCTTTTGGATGAAAACCGAGCTAGGACTAGAATACCACAACCCCACTCCTTCACTCGATTGCAAACAAGATCTTTTTCACGCCCATCTGTATGAGAAACAAACCTATGAAATGACTTTTTATCCTTCAAAAACACACTGGTACATGTTTTTAAAAACCCATGACACACCTCTTACGTAAAAAGTAATCAAGAGGAAAATTCCACAACCCCACTTGCTTGCTAAATTACTATATCTCCATGCTCACATGAGACAAAGAAGTAATTTATCTGATAACCTCTATCAATCCAAATTCCTTCAACCTTCACCCATCCTTATGTCAACTAATCTATGTTTCTTTAATCTAAGGCAACGAAGATAAATACAACTAAATTAACAGGCATAAAAAAGGGAGAAAATATAAAAAACATTGACAAAATGTTTGACCTACAATATGTCAAGTTGACATTCATATCTATTTTTAGTATAATTATGCCTAGAATTATTTTATGAATACTAAAAATATCTCAAGAAACATATAAAAAAAAAAAATTTAGAAAATAACAGAAGAAAATATAAAAAAAGGACATGTAAAACCTTGCATGCTATATACATATATAAAAACTAAAGTTTAGCAACCACCGCAGGGTCCCGCCGGGAGTAACTGTCATCTAAAAAAAAATGACATCGGCTCCCAGTAGGACCGCGGTAAATCCCATTCATGGCCACGTAAAAATATTTAAAACATAATATTGAAAAATTGGTTTAGTAACGGATTTTTAAATTGTTTATATGATTCAAAGTCAACAGATTTCTTATAGAAAAGTTTGCTGATGCTTATCCAGTATATATTTTTTTCTAAACCGGGAGAAGTCACGAATATTTACCAGGAGATCCAGGAGAAAGCCGAGAGACAAAAATTTTAAAAAATAGTGACCACCCTGAAACTTTTTTGGAAAAAGTTAAATATTGTCAAACCTCAAATTTCTTCAGCTCAAATCGAAAAAATGCTATGTTTTTGTTTTGAAAGGAGAAAAAAATGTGTTGTTGTTTAAAAAGCAAAAAAAGTTAGTTTCTGGATTTTTGAATGCTTTAAACACCAGGGAAATTTTTTGTGTAAACAAAATAATACTTTTTATTCACACGATATTCAGACACGTCAGACTATATTCATCAAATTGCAAATTAAAATTTAACGACTATAGTCATCAAATAGGAAATAATTCCACTGAATCATTTCCTATCAGGCGGTGGTCACGGAACTTGTAGTTTTTCAAAGAAAATAAACGGCACGTATTTTTCCGATCTGATAATTCCTAAATCTAATAACGAAAATTAATATAAAAAATTTGTCGGAAATTTCTCTAGTGTATTATTATTTAAACTAATATAGGTTGGACATTTCAATTAATATTCGTGTACTGTCTAAAAAACATATGTTTACTTAGTATAGGACCCCATTGTAGGTGCATAACCATAAACCACCATACTGCATGGTTTGTGAGATATGGGATTATGGGGAGGATAAAGCCGAAAAAATAGTATTGTTGTCATAGCGATACGAAGAAATACATTTCCATATTAATCATAAATATACTTAATAATTGGCATTTAGGGTAAAAAATCAATAATAAAACCTTAATTGCAATAATTAGCAATTTATGTAACATAAGTTGTTTACACACTTAACCACATGCCTCACCAAAATAGTTTATAGAAAAAAATACCATTCTCAATAGGAAAAATTTAATATGGAAATAATCATAAGAAAATTTCGGAAACTCCTGAAATTCTTTGAAATCTGTTAAAAAAGCTTAAAATATCTGAACGATTGGAGGTCCTGTAATATCCCTTAAATCTGGATTAAAGTTCTCTACAAAAAGACCGTTCAAATCCCTCGAAATATTTGAAATCCTTAGAAATTCAATTAATCATTTAAATATTTAAATATTGTGAAAATTCTTGGAATACCTCACAGTCCCTTAAAATCTTTGGAATTCTCCAGAAATGAAAATGCCAGGTTGATTTCCAAGTCCATCTAATAAGTTGCAAAATCACTTCCAAAATGAAATTAGCTTTTGTTTTGTTTTTCCTTGCGCTAAGCTGCTCTGTTTATAGTCGATCTGCAGGACGTGAAATCCAAAATGGCAAGTTAAAATATTAAATAAAACATGTTTCTCTTACTTTCATTTTTTTAATAAGACGATATATTTCGTAATTAAAAAATTATCTCTCTTAGCTTTCGAGGATTTCGGGAAATCAATTTCTGAAAGGATTCTCGATGGACGCAATGTTCCTATCGAAAAGGCACCTTTTATGTTAAGTGTAATATTAACAAAATATTATACGCTAATTGTGCTAAGCAATAATTTGTTATCTCGGTCATGATTTCGTATGTTTATCTTCTTTCAACATCAATCTATTTCTTTTTTCGGTGAGCACTTCATTTACAACAAGCATAAAAATCACACATATCGAATTTTCAAATCTTCGTTAGTAGTAAATGTAGTACACTCACCGAAAAAAGAAATAGATTGATGTTGAAAGAATATTACAATTTACTTTAGAATTTACAGCAAAATTAATTGCTGTTGATTAGTTAACAAATATGCAGTCTATTAACAATTTATATTTAGCTTAGTAGATTAAGTTATCGCAATAAATTAATATTAATATTAAAAATCGTACATGAGTGATATTTATATGTTTGGAAGAATTGCTCCTAACGCAAAAATGAAAATGTTTTTACCTCAATATTTAATTCATAATGAAAATTAGAAGTGAAATTTAAAGAATGTGTAATTTGAAATGCTATCCATAACATCTCAAATATAAATTTTAAAAACAAATTGCCTATAAATGAATTATTCGAAAAATAATATGTGTCTCTAAGGCAAAAAGTCCAGATATATTTTTTAAATTGGTTGATAATATTTTCCAATCAAAATAAATAAAGTAATAATTATTGGATTTAGTAATTTTTCATGAGGATAAATCACAAAAAAATCGAAAAAATATGTTTCATAGCAACATCAACACCAGGAATTAAAAATGTTTGGTTAGCAGAATCAGCGTGTAATATATTTTCAATATCGCACTTACCATACAAGGTGCCTTTGCAATTGGAACATTGCGTCTATGGAGAATCTTTCAGGAATTGATTTCCCGAAATCCTGGAAACCTAACAGAGATAATTTTTTAATTATAAAATATCTTGCGATGTTAAAAAAATTGAAGTGAAATAATCATGTTTTATTTAATATTTTAACTTGCCATTTCGAATAATTCGACGTCCTGCTGATCGGCTATAAGCAGATCAGCTTAGGGCAAAGAAAAAAACGAAAGCTAATTTCATTTTGGAAGTGATTCCGCGACTGATGAGATGGACTTGGAAATCAACCTTCTTATATATTAGGAAATGTTGACACTGCCCGATAGGTGATTCGCCTTACTGAAATGCTAAGAAAAAGTTCATTAAACTCATGATTTATTATTTTCAAATATAGGCTGGAAATTACGCAATTGGTATTTCCAAAGATTTGTTGACAATATTTTGCTTATAATCCAGTTTTTCTCAATGTAATGATACAAAAAAGGGTCATTGAAGTTATCACGAATTGCCGTAATCGGTATTTCGAGAGTTGTTTTGGCTATATTTTGCGTTGTCATTCAGTAAAGATTTACAATAAATCTCTCTTTCTTCGCGCTAATACACATATTTGACACATATTTTATTATTCGTTATTTAATATTTTCATTTAAAAATTTAATATTGTCGGCACCAATCAAAAAATGTTCGGTAACGTTAACCAAACAAAAATAACTAGTACCGGCAATAGGATTTCAGGATTTTTTTTTAATGATTTAGGTTTTATTTAATAACATTATTAGGAAAAATGCGAATCATTTTAGAGGATATTTAGGATTTTTAGAAGTTTCAAGACGATTGCAAATATTTAAAAATTTGAAAATATTTTCTAAAATTTATGAAACATTTTTGAATTTCTTCCAAACTTTTAAAAGTCCTTCAAAAAAATTCTTCAAAATTTTATAGATTTTTTTTCGATACATCTGAAATTTTCAAGCATCTTTCTGAATTTTCTCAAGAATCTTAGGAAAATTATATTTGTATAACCTCAAAAATAAATAAACAAATAAGCTTAAAAAATTATTAGTTATAATGGGAGTTTTTATTTTGTATTAAAAATTGCTTTTCCCCTTAGTGTGGAAAACTAAATATTATTAACTAACATAATCAGAAAAAATACCAGAAATTTTACCAAATGTTCAAAAAAAAATTAATTACAGGCATAATGATCATTTCGGGGGAATCACCGAGGCCTATAATGATTGTTTTATGATTTTTTCGCAGCTATAGGAAATTCATTATAGAAAATTCCTTCAAATCCCCTAAACTTTTTGGACTTTACTTAAATATAAATTATATTGAAGATATGAATTAAAATTCTAAAACGAAAAAAGTTCATATGCGTAGAAATATTTGAACTTCTTTGAAATCCTTGGAGATTTAATAAAATTATCTAAATCTTGCGAAATGCCTTGAAATACCTTCAAGAATAATTTTCTGGAATTTAGTTTTCTATAAATCGTTTAAAATTCTTTTATTATAAATTAAATTAAACTTATTGATTAAAGTTCTCTAAACACAAATAGAAAAAATTTCTCAAAACAAAAGCATCATCCTCTTGGTTGTTTTATTTTTAAGTATGTGAAAATCTTTTTTACAAAACAGAATTATTTGAATACAAGATTTGGTGAATTTTGTCGCAAATGGATAATGTTTACTGAAAAAAGTTGCTTTTTGAAGAAGAAATTCCATTGATATCAAGAAATCTTTAGAAATCCCTTGAAATCTTTGGAAATTCTACAACATTATTTTAAATCTCTTGAAATACCCCTTGAAAATCCTTTGAAATATTTTCTTTGGACATCGTGAAAATCCATTAAAATAAGTATTGAATTAAACTTATTTATTAAAGTTTTCTACAAAAAGAAATTTAAAATAACTAGAAATCTTTAAAATCCCATGAAATCTTTGATATTGATAAGAATCCCTTGATATTCAATTTAATTTAATTCATTTTTCAAGTTTTTCTCAAAACCTCTTGAAATTTTGGAAATTCTACCAAATTTTTTGAAACCTTTGACATTTTTTAATCACTAGAAATTCTTCCGAATCCCTTGAAATCCCTTAAAATTTTTCCTTTGAAAATCGTAAAAATCCATTAAATGAAGAAGAAATAATTTAAAATCCCTGGAAAATAAAATGAAGTGAACTAATTCATCGAAACCCTCTAAAAAAAGTTCAAATCCCTACAAATCTTGGAAATCCTTTTAAATCTTTGGAATCGATAGGAATATTTATTAATTTGACTTTTCCTTATTTATTCTCCAAAGTTTTCTAGAAATCACTTCAAATCTTTGGAAATCCGACAAAATTCTTTGAAATTTCTTGAAATCCATGTAAGTATTTGAAATTTTATGAGTCTTTTCAAATTCTGTAATTCGTATGTGGTTTCTCTATGTTTTGCGTCAATTCTTTCAAGATTTTAGTACTATTTTCTTATAATAATTTTTCTAGAATCGTAAAAAAAGTAATAAAAATTCATCATAGGAAAATCATTATAGAACTTTATTGAATTTCCTATAATATGTTTACGTAAGGGAAGATTATTCTCTCGCTTATCGGTCATTTTTAAGTTTCCGTGTAAATGTTTATTTAGCTGAAATTGAAATTTTGATAGTTTTCATTGTACTTGCACGTTCTGCTTGTTAAATACAAAGATTTAAATTAATTGTTGCAGTATGAAGCACTTTGATGGAAACGAGAGCTGCACTCTATGTCGGTTTAAAAACAACTTTCCAACATAGTTTTTTTATAATAATATCTTCCAAAAGTACTATATTGTAGATGAAAACTGATTCTACTAATTTTTTCATCTTGGTCTTTAATAGTGTTGCATATCGATCATTTTTGGACAAAATCGAGATTTGCTTAAAATATAGTTAGATGGAACTGAAATGTAATGGAGATCAAGAATTTGTAATGAAAAAAGTCGATCGAGACGAGACGATCATCTCGATTGATTGATCGTTCGTCTCGACGTGATGAGTATGGTGTTGAAGGTTTCAATTTAATCTGACGAGATTTTAGAAAAATTTAAAAATGATCGTCATGCATGACTATCATTATTTGATATTTAATTGATTGATGGATGTTCAATTTCATCCAGCATACCACATACACTCGGGTACGGTGGCAGTCATATTACTGCCGTTTATTTAAACAATATGAACATTGTAAAATAAAAGTGATATAATATAATAATTCTGGATATTGTAATGTAACGAAGAAAAATTCCTCCAGACATTTTCAACCCTAATTAAATGTTTTCTGATTAATCAAAGTAAAGTGTGATAATTGAAAAAAGAGGGAGAAAAATAAAATTATGAGAAAATCAAACTGCTTTGCTCTCATTTCTTTATTATTTATCCATTTTTTTTATACTACCATAGGGAATATTTGTATGTTATGCTAATATTAATTTTAATGTAGAATTGAATTTGAAGTTAATTATTAAGGAATTATTAACATTTGTTTATCCTTGATATTTCTGAGGAACGATTGTTGCCTCAAAACATGTTGGATCCTGGTAGTATAAAAAAGACGGATAAATAATGAAGAAATGAGAGCGAGGAGTTATGATTGTTTTGCTTTCTTTTTTTCTCCCTCTATTTTGAATTATCACATATTTGTCTCTAATGTGCAATTATATTACACAAATTTACTTTCTTGAGCATTTGTTTTTAAAAATGGTTTTTTAAATTACATACTTCTTTTTACGCCTTCTTGTGTAATGTTGTTGCACAATTTGACTGTTTTAGGTTTATTTTTTTTAATGGACTTTCAAAGATTTAATTAATTTATAGAAACAAATCATGATACCAGAAGTTCAATAAAACACTTCACCTATTAAAACTTGAGATTTTCATGCCTTAAAGTTTAAGTATTTCAAAATACGCTGAAAGTGCTTAATTTCAGCCAAAGACTTTTTCATAGGTCCGTCCACTCAGCGCCGCCACCGAGGCAAAGTGAAAAATGGAAAACGCCATATTTTTTTGCTTTTTTTTGCAAAATTCTATGCTCAAAAAAAATTGTTTTTGCTCTTAAAACTTCCAAGATAAGGGTGGCGGCGCGAGGAGGACGCCTACTCAGCGCCGCCACCTATGAAAACTGGCTAAAAATTATTATAATGCAATAAACGATCAGGGTAGATTTTGTTGCTTTTTTTTTGCTCTCCGAAAACATATGATACGTGTCCCAAAATCTACCCCTAAGTCATCCATACCTACCCCTCGTGACCAACAATGTTCTAATAGTGTAAAAACAACCTTGAACTACGCAAAGATGATTCATAACTCTAAATTAATTATTCACACTTGAAAATTTACCATTTTTATAATTTCTCTCAAAAACTAGCCTTCCACGTAAATTTATCCAGCGGAACTTACATATACTTATAGAACGCGTCAGTGATTTATGAATATTATTGATTTTGATGCATTTTATAAGTATATAAGTTCCACTAAACGTGGAAGGGTAGTTTTCGGAAAAAATTATATGAGGGGTAGGTTTTCAAGTGCTAAATAATTAATTAATAGTTATGAATCATCTTTGCGCAGGTCAAGGTTGTTTTTACACTATTAAAACATTTTTGATCACGAGGGGTAAGTATGTACGTCTTAGGGGTAGTTTTTTGGGATACGTATTATGTCATCGGTGAGCAAAAAGGAACAGAAAATTCCCGCCAACTGTGTTTTATGAATATTATTGTTTTTGATGCGTTTTATAAGTATATGTAAGTTCCGCTACACAAATTTACGTGGAAGGGTAGTTTTTGGGAGAAATGGTTAAAATGGTAAATTTGCAAGTATTAAATAATTAATTTAGAGTCCTGAATCATCTTTACGTAGTTCAAGATTGTTTTGACACTTTTATAACATTTTTGATCACGAGGGGTAGGTATGTATGACTTAGGGGTATTTTTTTGGCACACATATTATATGTTATCGTATAGCAAAAAAGAAGCAAAAAATTCCCGCCAACTCTGTTTTATGAATATTATTATTTTTGATGCGTTTTATATGTATATGTAAGTTCCTCTACATAAATTTACGTGGAAGGGTAGTTTTTGGGAAAAATTGTAAAAGGAGTAAATTTTCAAGTGTTCAATAATTAATTTAGAGTTCTGGATTATCTTTACGTAGTTCAAGTTTGTTTTTACACTATTATAACATTTTGGATCACGAGGGGTAGGTATGTATGACTTAGGGGTAGTTTTTTGGAATACGTATCATATGTTTTTGGAAAGCGAAAAGAAATAAAAAAAATCTACCCTAATCTTTCATTTCATTGTAATAATTTTTAGCCAGTTTTCATAGGTCACGGCGCTGAGTGGACGTTGTGCTAGCGCCGCCACCCTTATCTCGGAAGTTTGAAAAGCAAAAAAAAATTTTTTTTAGCATAAAATTTGCAAAAAAAAAAGCAAAAAAATATGGCGTTTTCTATATTTCATGTTGCCATGGGGGCGGCGCTGAGTGGACGGACCTCTTTTTCATCTGTTTCCGCCAAAACTGTTTTTTAATAATTACTCTTCTGACGCTTATTTTAAAATAGAAATTGCATCAAAGCATTATTTTTCCAAAAAGAGAAAGCCATTTTAAGAAAAAAACTAATATAAAAATCAAAAGACAGGCTTTATTTGTAATTGTACTGAGAAAAGATTACTTGATTCAAAGAAATGTAGTACTGAATACGTACAATCAAATATTTGTTTGATCGGAGAAAATTTTTCTTACTTCAAGGAATGATGCTTTTCGAACAAATAACTCACTTTTTTTATAAAACAAATTTCTTTGGATTAAACAAATATTTGATTGGACGTATTCAGTACTACATTTCTTTCAATCAAGTAATCTTTTTTCTCAGTGTCTCACTTATATCGAAGTCATTTTTTGCACGGTAAAAAAAGGAGGGGGGGGGGTCATCTGAAGCTCTTCGCCTGACCAATTTCAAAACGAATGGACGTCACTATAAAAAAGTTTTTACTATCACGCATTCATAAATTTGTTATTGTTTTTTTTTTTCAGACTGCTATGAATTCGACATAGACTACGATGGAGATGGAAAGGGAACCGCTCATCCGCCAGCACACAATGGACATAACGGTGGAGGAGGCCCGGGAGTAGGATAAAAGATTAAAAAAGAACAAAAATAAATCAAACTCAGCAATCCACATACACCCGTAAAAAGCAACAAAAAAGCTAATAATGTACTATAATATAAATGTTTCTTCATCTGCCTCGATCTTTATGATGTATGTATATAAATATAATAATAAAGCTTTTGATTGAAGGAAAAGTGTAAGTTGGAATCTGCGTTAATTATTTTATATTAGACCTACCCCAAATTATTTCCTACCCTCATTGCATGATTCATCATATAAAAATATTATATTGGTCGAACGCTTCTCTACTATCCGATAATACAATATGGTGGTTAACATTTTTTTCTTCGAATTTCTATGCATATCCCCCGAAATGCACAAAAAAATTATTGCGTTTTTTTCAGAGAAAACAATCATATTTATAGAGGTCTCGCAAGCCCCATGAAGTTTATAACGTATTTTCCATACAAAAAATACGATTATGTACATTTTATTCAGAATCGTCATTGTTAGGTGTATCGAGTTGACCCTCAAAATTTCTCTTCAAAATTTGCCATTAGAATGCGAATCAAAAATTACTGAGAAAAAGGAAAAGAGAGAGAGTTTGGTTTGAATGTCTCTTTTCTATTCCTCCCCCTTTTTTCCTTCTTTGGGAACATATTTCTCCATTTGAAGTCATTTCATGCAATTATCTTGCACAAATTTAACTTTTTGAATTTGTTTTTTAGAGAACTGATTTTTGGTTCCTAAATTTTTTTTAAGCCTTTTTGTTCAGAAATAATTTTTTTTTAATAATTCAAACTTGTTGAGGTTATATTTCTAAATTTCCTCTGAAAAATTACTTTTTGAATTTCACTCTCATAAGTCTGTTTATAAGGACCACAAAAGGCCCCGCATAAGTGAATAATTGGGGCTTTGCGAGTTTTTGGCACTAATTATTATTTATTCGGTTATTTTCATTACAAATTGTTTCTAATATATAAAATATTAGTTTCTTTTGATAATTACATGTTAAAATAAATTGTTTAAACAATTTCTTATTGTTTATAGCAAATTTCTGTAGAATAAAGTTAAAGAAAGTCGAGATTTTTTCTGAATATTTCAACTTGCTTTTAACTTTTCAGTTAGAGCAAGGCAATAATTAATTGATATTAACAAAAATAATTGTTTCAATAATGAATTATTATTTATAAAAATATTCTCTTAGAATAATGCTAGACAGCTGAATTTTTTGATGAAATTTTCTACTTTTTGCCCACTTTTAAGTTAGAATGAGGTAATAATTAATTCAATTTACCAAACATAATTTTTTCAACAATTTATTATTATTTTCAATAATATTCTCTTCGAATAATGCTAGTCATGGTTTTTTCTAAATTTTTCAACTTGCTTTCAATTTTACAGTTAGAGCAAGGCAATAATTAATTGCAATTAACCAAAATAATTGTTCAAACAATGTATTATTATTTATAAAAATATTCTCCTGAAATAACTCTAAGAAGTTGCATTTTTTAATGAAATTTTTCACTTTTTGCCCACTTTTCAATTAGAGTGAGGCAATAATTCAAGTCAACAAACATAATTTTTTCAACAATTAATTTTTATTTTAAAAAATATTCTCTTTGAATAATACTAGAAAGTCATCGTTTCTTCTGAAATTTTCAACTTAGAGCGAGGTAATAATAAATGCAATTTATCAACAAAATATTGTTTAAGCAAACTGTTATTGTTTATAAATATCTTTTCCTATAGCAGTGCCAGAAAGTTGCAATTTTTTCAGAAAAAAAAACATAAATCTAGCATTACCATAGAAGAAAATAGTTGTGAATAATAATTTTTTGAAACAATTATATTTGTTAAATTGCATTAATTATTACTTCGCTTTGAGTGAAAAGTGGAAAATTCCAGAAAAAAACCGCTACTTTCTGGCATTATTCCTCGATTCATGTTTTTAGTTAAAAATTTAATTATATAATATGGTTCAAAATTAATCAACTGATAGAAAAGTCAACAATTTTGTTGAAGTAATTTTGTTGGTTGAAAATTCGATTGCTTTATTGAAGATTAGTCTTTTTGAGATAAAAATTCAACTACTTTGGTAGAAAATTAAAGTATTTTAACATTTTTGATCACGAGGGGTAGGTATGTATGACTTAGGGGTAGTTTTTTGGAATACGTATCATATGTTTTCGGAAAGCAAAAAAAGCAAAAAAAATCTACCTAAATCAATTTACAATTAATTTTTGTTTTTAACAATTCTTGTATTTTGTTGAAAATTTGTCTTTTTTGGTCGAAAATTAATCTTCTTGATTGGAAATTATTGCTTTTTTTTAAAATTCGTCTACTTGGTTGAAAATTGAACTACTTTGTTAAAAATTTAGTTTTTGTTTGAAAAATGAAATATTTTGTTTAAAATTCGTGTTTTCTGTGTTGAAAATAATTTTTTAACTGAAAATTTAACTATTCCATTTTTGGTGAAAATTTGAGTTTTTGTTGTTGAAAATTCAACTATTTGATTGAACATTTATCTTTTTTAATTGCAAATTAAACAAATTTGTTAAAAAGTATCCTTTTTGGGTGAAAAGTCAACTATATTGTTGAAAATTCGTCTTTTTTTGCTGTGTTCAACTGTTTTTGATTTAAAATAAAATTCTGTTTTGGTGTAAATATAAACTATTACATTTTTTTTTCTTTTGGAATCTCTTTTGGTTAAAAATGAATTTTTTTGCAGAAAATTGAACAATCTTGTTAAAAAGCCATTTATTTGTTGAAGATTCATAATTTTATTGAAAATCGTTTTTTTTTTTTTAAATTAATTTCAACTGACAATTTAACTATTAGATTTTTGGTGAAAAATTCATTTTTTTAAATTCAACTATTTGGTCGAAAATGTATCTGTTTTTACTTGAAAATTCATTTATTTGGTTGAAAATTCTTTCCTTTTCGGTAGAAAATTAATCTTCTTGGTGAAAAATTAATCTATTTGGTTAAAAGTTCATCTATTTTATTGAAAATTCAAAATTAACAAAAAATCGTTTTTTATGTTTTTGTATTTTTTTTTTAGGTAATCCAGAGTAATATTGTATGTAGAGGTAATCCAGGGTAATCCGATATAATTCGGAATTAGCCACCTCCGCTAGACCAAATTTTTATGACTTGTTTCCCTCTTCATGTAAAGATAACAGATATAAATCGTTGCAGATAAAAAATTGACTCACCAAAACTAAATTTATAAAAAAAGGTGAAATTAAAAATGAGAATATTTCGTATAAAAACATCTTTTATTGAAAACAGTTAATACTTAAACATAATTTTAATAAAATCGCGGCAGTGATTCGCGCATAAAATCTTGTAAAATTCTCTTTTTTACAATCAAAGAAAAAAATGCCACTATTGGTCACTTCACACATGAAATGTGAAACTCGTGAGTGTTTTTACTTTCATCACAAAACATAAATCTTTTTATTTTAAAATTTCATTGATCTCTACGAATTATCTCGGCGATTTCGTATTCTCTCACTGGGCAAATATCACATTTCAGAGAAATTAAGTTACTGAGTCATCGAATTTTTTATTTAATGGATTAGAATTAATTGTCTATTATTTTCTCGTGATTTAAGGAAATTGACACAGAATAATCTCTAAGATTTCTTAATATAACCTTAAAAGTCAATATAAATTTCTACATTTATTTTTAAAAACTTCGCGGGAAGCAGATTCGAATCATCTAATATCTATGTATTTATCGCAAACTTTTTTTTGCAACATCTCCTTAAATCTCTGAGTGATTAAATCATTAATTAAGGCTTGTGAAGATTCGAATTCTCAAAAACTCCAGGCCTGATTTTGCATGGTGGCCGTGGAGTCTCCCCACTTATTTTTTTCTTTACAAACTCAGACCTGCTTCTCTCCATTTATCTGAAAGACCAAAATTAAAATCGTAGACAATATTCGTAGACGGGAGAGTTTGTTAAAAAATATAGTCTTCCCAATTACTCTTAATTGCAGTCAAGGACGATTCCTTCATCCTGGCCTGCTACGCATAACTGATAACATCTCAGGTCAGAAACCAGTCGAAGAACGGATCGCGTCAGGGTCGGTTGGTCCTGAAACAAATTTTGTTTATAAGCATATGGTGTTAAAATATCAACAGGTACTTTAATTAGTATTTTAAACATTTTCATCTTGTATTTTTTACATTTGGAAGTATTTAATTTTAAAATGTACAGTTTAGAACATTCTAATGCAAAATTGTTACCATTACAATTAAAAAATGGCAAATCTTGAAAGTCCGAGGATTTAATAAAAAATTTAATCAAGAATTCAATCAAGTATAAACCAAATTTTTTGATTTATCGCGAGGAATTCAATAATCATAAGATAAAAGTTGTACATGTGACCGTTTTTTAATTCATTTCAGGCAAAACCTTAATTTTTCTATCCTGCAAGCCGTTGTTTCGGAAGACAATTTTTTTTACCTCGAAAGGGGCCAAATCCCCATTTGTTATTCATTAGTTATGGAAAGTCAGAAATTCATTTATTAAAGGAACTTTCTATTGGTCAGAAAAAAAGAAAAATTCTTGAAAGACAAATAATAATTATTAGTTTGTAGAACAAAATGACATCTAATTCATCAAAATTCATCAAAATTAAACCCCCCCCCCATTTTGAGAATTCGTAAGATTTTTGTACCCCCCCCCTTCTTCTTACGTAAGATTACATATATTTTTTACTTAATATATCAACAATGTATCACTTATTTTTAGTGTAAACCAGATTTCAAATTATTTATAGCATTTCAAACGATTCCAAAAGATTATAGGAGTTTTTAAAGATTTCAAATAACTTAAAAAGATTTCAATAGTTTGAAGAAATTACCTAGAAAGTATTTCCAAGAATTACAAAATTTTTACAGAATTTAATGAGATTTTTAAAGCCTTTTAGGAAATTCAAAAGGTCTCGAGAAATTCAAAACAGATTTCAAATGATTTTGAAAGATTTCCAGAGTATGAGGAAAATAGTATACTTTCAGAGAGAATTTCAAATGTTTTCCAGGGATTTTCCAAGATTTTAAGGGAATTCAAAGGGTTTAATTAGATTTTCAAACATTTTACAGAATTTGAAGAGATACCGAAGTATTTTCATGAATTTCAAGGGTGTCAGGAGATTTTAATGTAATTTCGAAAATTTGAAGGGATTTTATAAGATTTCAAACGACTTCGAGGTATCTCATACGATTTGCAAAGATTTCAATGGACTTTAAGGGATTTTAATGGAGTTTAAGAGATTTAAAGGGGGTTTCGATGATTTAGCTGGATTTCAAAGGATTCTTCCAAATATTATAAAGAATTTTGAGAGATTTTATGATATTCGGAAAGATTCCCATGGCTTTAGAAGATTTCCAAGATTTAAGGAATCCCAAAAAACTTTAGTGTATTTCAAACGATTTAAAAGAATTACGAGAGGTTTCATCAATTTCGAAAATTTGAAGAAATTACCTAGTACAATTTCAGAGAGAATCTCAACTTTTCAAGAAATTTTCCAAGATTTTAAGGGAGTTCAAGTAGTTTAATAAGATTTTAAAAAATTTTACGGAATTTCCAGAGATATTGAAGGATTTCGACGGATTTTGATGGATTTTAAGGAATTAAGAACAATTTCCGCGTATTAAAAATGATTTCAAGGGATTTCAAGAGATTTCGAAGATCCGAAGGAATTTCATAAGATTTCAAACGATTTTACGGAATCTTACAGGATCTGAAGAGATTTCGTAATAGTTTAAAAGATTTAACGGAACTGCAAAGGATTTCCAGATATTATAAAGAATTTTAAGGGATTTCGAGAAATTTTATTGTTTTTCAAAAGATTAAGGGATTTTAAAGGGATTTTAAGGGATCTCGTAATTTTTTTGAAATATTTCATGGAATTTCATGGATTTAAACAAACTTTTTGAGATTTTAAGGAAGTTTATAGGATTACAAGGAAGTTTTATGGGATTTTAAAGATTTCAGGCGATTTCAAGGTTTCTTAATTATTTCACCGTATCTCAATTATTTTTAAGGGATTTCCAGTTTTTTCAAAAGGATTTCAAGGGATTTACAGGGAGATCAATTACTTTACAGGGATTTCAAGAGATAATGTACGATATCCATAGAATTCAAATGATATAATGATATCATGTGTATAATAGTATAAAAAATAATTTCAGCATCCAAAACAGGTTTCAACTAGCATATTGAAAAAAAAAAAAAAAAAAAAACTTATGTAAAAAATGCTTTGGACTCTCCTCTCCCATGTAAGGATTCCTAAGATTTTCTGGACCTCTCCCCCTAAAAAAGCTTCAGGGCTTTGGGTTCCTTTCAGAAAAAAAATACTAATTTTTAATCGACACGTTTTTGTACTGAACCACTTAGAAATTTCTTAATTATTCACCTTTTTATGTAAAATTGTTTAAATGATCTGATTTTAATTTTCCCTTTTATTTTTAACTTGTAAATTTTCCAACACTTTCCACTTTAAATAATTTGAAACCGTACACCTATATATTATGTATAGTTAAATGTTCTTATTTAAATTATAAAAAATTAATTTAACACTTTATCAGCGTTCAAAAAAATTAATTAGGAATTCCTTTCATTATAGGGGTTTTGAAATGATACTTACAGTTGATTTATCGAAATTTTCCATTAAGATCGTCCTTTGCACGTTGTCCAAGCCTTCGCAGCTTGTTAAAAATGTTGGTATAAAATTACCAAAGAACCAGGCGAGATCCACAGTCGCGAGACTGTGTATGGCATTGGCTATTTCATCGGCCAATAAATTGTGAGATCTGTAAAAAAAATGAATACAATATAATCTTATCTACTTTATAATTTATTAAAGTTTACTTTTATTTGAAAATGCAATACGGACCGATGAAAAAGTACAGTAAAAAGCGCCATCAGGAACCTCTGAAGAAGATGGTTTTTGAAAATGGAACGCTGATAGAGTCGCCATCTTCCATTGAGTTCTTCAAGACTTTGCAGACTTTGGCGAAAAATGTTGACGTCTGACTGTAGTAAAGCCTGACCAAAAGCTTCTAGAATCGCCACCAGTTCTTCTTTATGCTCAATGGGCTCTTCGCCTTCCGGTTGACCGAAAGTTCGAAGTATGGAGGAGTTGTAAAAGTACTGCCACCGATGAATCAAAATACTGAAAAAAAGGAATACATTTTTTGTTTAAACAATACATATTGAAAATATAAAGCAAGAAGAAGAGGAAGATTGGACCTTACAAATAAAATAAAAATAAGATTACCTGTGAAATAATCGCAATAAGACGAGAGTTGTATCCGGATGAGAACTCAGATCACTGTTCACTGCTGGCCAAACGTGTCCAAGACACAAACTAGTTACAGACGGAACAAACGCTTTAAAAGCGCTGCTTGGGGCCGACACGACCAGAATCAAAATTTCTAAAAGCTGATCAAGTGCAGGTCCCGATGAGATATTTTCCCTAAAAGAGATAAATGAGAAAAAAATTGAAAATCTTCTAACGGAGAGTCCATTAATTACGCAAGGCTTTTTAATGGGGGGGATAACGATTGAGCTCCCTTGAAATTCCGTGAAATATTTCGAAAAATTACGAGACCCCTTAAAATATTTAAAATCGCTTCAAAACACTTTGAAATTTTATAAAATCCTCTAAAATCAGTGGATAATATGCTTTGGAATGTTTTGAAATCTCTTAAAATCCTTTTAAATCCTGAAAAATCATCGAGACCGCTTTAAATCTCTTAAAATTAGTTAAAATCCCTTTATAACTTTTAAAATCTTTGGAAATCTTTTGAAATCCCGTGAAATCTTCTGAAAATGCTTAAAATCCTTTAAATCCCTTTAAATCTTCGAAATCCCATTAAAATCTCCTGAAATCCTTCAAAATTCGTGAAAATACTTTGATATCTCTTGAAATTCTTTGAAATCCCGTTAATTATTTTGTAAATTTTGCAAATCCCTTAAAATTTTGTAAACGATGTGAATATTCCGTGAAATCCTATGAATTCTATGGATAACTAACATAATCTCTTAAAATCCCTTTAAAACGATTGAGCTTCTTGGAAATCCCTTGAAATTCTTTAAAAACTTTGGAAACCCCATAAAATTCTTTGACATTCAGCGAAATTTGTTGAAATCCTGAAAATCTTCCAAAACCTATAAAAATCCCTTAAAATCTGTCAAATGCCTTGAAATTCCGTGAAATATTTGAAAAAAGGGGGGGAGAGGGGATGGACGATTAGCCCAGCTTATAAAAAATATTTGACAGCTCATCCCGAAATTCAGGAAGATGAGACACTTCGTTTAAATTCATTGGTATCTTACGAAATCCTCTAAAATCCGTGGATATACTTTGGAATACTTTTAAAACTCTTAAAATCCTTTTGAATTCCGTGAAATCATCGAAATCCCTTTAAATCTCTTGAAATCCAGTGAAATATTTTGAAATCTAATAAAAACCCTTAAAATCATTTAAAATCTTCGAAATTCCATTAAAATTTCCTGAAATCCTTCAAAATTCGTGAAAATACTTCGGTATCTCTTGAAATCCTGTGAATTCTTTGCAAATTTTGTAAATGATGTGAATATTCCTTGAAATCCTATGAATTTTATGGATATCTAACATGATCTCTTGAAATCCCTTTAAAACGATTAGGCTCCCTGCAAATCCCTGAAAATCCCTTGAAATCCTAAAAAAACTGTGGGAATCCCATAAAATTCTTTGAGATTCAGGAAAATATTTTGAAATCCTTAAAATCTTTAAAATCAAATAAAAATTCCTTAAAATCTCTTAAATTCAGTTAAAATCCTTAAAATTCCGTGCAATATTTCAAAATATTGCGAGGTCCCTTCAAATATTTGAAATCCCTTTAAAATTCATTGAAATCTTACGAAATCCTCTAAAACCCGTGGATATTCTTTGAAATGTTTTGAAATCTCTTAAAGTCCTTTTAACTCCCGTGAAATCATCGAAACCCAATTAAATCTCTTAAAATTCGCTGGAATCCCTTAAAATCCTTTAAAATCTTTTTAAATTCCATAAAATCTTTTTAAACCTTATAAAACCCCTTCAAATCCCTTTAAATCTTCGAAATCCCATTCAAATCCCCTGAAATCCTTAAAAATTCGTTAAAATACTTCGGTATCTCTTGAAGTCTTTTTGAATCCCGTTAATTTTTTTGAAAAATTTGTAAATCCCGCTAGATTTTTTAAGTGATGTGAATATTCATTGAAATCCTATGAATCGTATGGTTATCGTACGTAATCTCTAAAATCCCTTTAGAACGATTCAGCTCCCTGAAAATCCCTTAAAATCCTTAAAAAACTGTGTAAATCCCAAAAAATTCTTTCAGATTCAGTCAAATCCTTGAAATCTTCAAAAATGCATTAAAATCTCTTAAATTCGGTTCAAATCCTTGAAATCCCGCGAAATATTTCAAAATATTACGAGATCCCTTGAAATATTTGAAGTCACTTTAAAATTTATTTAAATCTCACGCGATCTTTTAAAGTCCGTGGATATACTTTGGAATGTTTTGAAATCCCTTAAAATACTTTTAGATCCCGTGAAATAATCGAAACCCCTTGAAATCTCTCAAAATTTATTAGAATCCCTTAAAATATTTTGAAATATGATAAAAACCCTTCAAATCCCTATAAGTATTCGAAATCCCATCGAAATCTCCTGAAATCCTTCAAAATTCGTGAAAACAGTTCGATATCTCTAGAAATCCTTCGAAATTCTGTGAATTATTTCGAGAATTTTGTAAATCCCTTAACATTTTTTAAATTATGTGAAAGTTCCTTGAAATCCTGTGAATTCTATGGATATCCTACATAATCTCTTAACATCCCTTTGAATTGATCGAGCTCCCTGGAAATTCCCTAAAATCCCATAAAAGCTGTGGTAATCCCATAAAATTCCTTGAAATTCCGCGAAATCTTTGGAATCCTTGAAATCTTAAAAAATCCCTTAAAATATCTTAAATTCGGTTAAAATTCTGGAAATTTCGTGAAATATTTCGAAATATTACGAGATCCCTTGGAATACTTGAAATCTCTTTAAAATTAATTTAAATTTTAGGAAATCCTCTACAATCCGTAGATTTGAAATGTTTTGAAATCTCGTAAAATCCATTAGAATCCTTTAATATTCTTTAAAATCTTTTGAAATCTTTTGAAATTTCATAAAAACCCTTCAAATCCCTTTAAAATCCCCCAAATTCCTTCAAAATTTGTAAAAATACTTCCGTATCTCTTGAAATCCTTTCAAGTCCCGTGATTACTTTTGAAATATTTTTAAATCTCTTAAAATCTGTAATCTCTTGAAATCTCGTTTACAGTGAGAATAATTAATATATTCTTAATATATTGAGATAAAATATAGAATCTTACGAAAGAGGGAGGGCATAAAAATTGCATGAATCATTGCAATAGGGAGGGAGGGAGGGGGTCAAAAATTAAAAAAATCATCCCTACGTAATTAATGGACGTTCCCTGTACAAATGCACAAAAGTACATCTAAACTAATATCATCTCATTTATAGAAAATATTACAAACCTAGTATAAATATGTAACATTTCCTGAACCGCATTTTGTGTAAATTCAGGGCCAAGTTGCTGTTGGAGGACCAAAAAGGTCGTGTGTAGAAAACTAAGGAGCGTTTCACTTGTTCCCTGATTTCTGATAAGATGCGGTAAAAGTTCCAGAATTCGCTTCACTCTTTGGTCCAGACTCGCGTGCACTAGTTTTTTAATCATCGTCGAAGAGGAGGAACAATCTTCGAGAAGTTGTTTCAGAGGAACGACGGCTGCTGATACGGAAGATTCGGGAGGTACTGGTTGTCCTTCGACTCCGAGAGGCTCTGAGAGCGCAGCCACAAGGACATCTTGAAAATTAAATTAATTATTAAAATGTATGGTCAGCAGGCCATATGTTAAAAATGTTTCTGATTTTACAATACTTTACAATACAAACTGTAATGTAAAATTACAAACTGTAATGTAAAATTACAATTGAGATATTGTAACATGAAATCATAATCTTTATATAGTAATTCATTCAAATCACAGGCCTCGGACTCACTTTAGAGATACAAAATAGTGTAAATAGTGTAACAAGTTTGAAAAAATAGTGTCATGTAATTTTTCAAGTATTAAACTTATGTTTAGTCCGAATTTTAAAGTGTATAGCCCGAAATCAAAAAGTGTGCAATAGAAAATTAACTTCATTTTTTAAGCACAATTTATATTTTACTAATCTAATATTTTAAAAGTATTAAAAATGAACTCCAATGTTTATTTGAAACCTTATTTTTTAGTCTGTAAATTGTTCCAATATGCGAACTGAATTAATAGAACCCAATAAGAAAATTTAACTTTTTTTGGTTTAAAGTTCATTCTTTTCGGTTCAAAAATTTACTATTACATTTTTTATTAAAAACTTTTTTAGTTGCTTCAAAAATGTATTATTTTATTGAAAATTCAACAATTTGACTGCATTTTTTTGTTTGTTGAATATTCAACTACTTTGTTGAACATTTATCTTTTTGGTTTGAAAATTCATCTCTTTCTGTAGAAATTTCACCATTTTTGATTAAAAATTAATCTGTGTCGGTTGAAAATGAACTTTTTTGTAGAAAATTCGTATTTTCGGCTCGGAAATTTAACAATTTAGTAAAAGATTGACCTATTTGGTTGACAATTTGTCTTCTTTGGTAATAAATAATTTTGTTTGTTTGTCAAAAATGCAACTGATTGGTTGAAAATTAATCTGTTTTAGTTGAGGATTCTGGTATTTTGTTGAGAATTCCTTTTCGTTGATGAAATACAACTGTTTTGTATTTTAAATTAAAAGATTTTGTGTTGAAATATCAACTATTACATGTTTAGTTGAAAATTAATCTCTTTCTGTAGAAATTTCACCTTTCATGTTTAAAGATTAAACGGCCTGGTTAAAAATTAATCTGCTTTGGTTGGAAATTAACTTTTTTTGTAGAAAATTCGTATTTTCGGTTTGAAAATTCATCAATTTGGTAGAAAATTTAACTATTTGGTTGAAAAAAGAGGTATTTCGTTGAAAATTTGTTTCTATTTTTTTTGTACAAAATCCATTTTTTCTCTTAATAATGCAACTATTTGGTTAAAAAGTAATCTTTTTTAGTTAAGGATTCAAGTATTTTGTTGAAGATTCCTTTTTGCTGCCCAAATCCAAGTGTTTTTTTTGTTTGTTTAAAATTAATCTTTTTAACTGAAAATTTAAGTTTTTGGTTGAAAATTCATCTGTTTTGTACAAAATTCGTATTTTTGGCTTGAAAATTCAACAACTTGGTACAAAATTAAATTGTGTTTTTAGAAAATTCGTTTTTCAAATTGAAAATTAATTCTCTTAAATGAAAATACAACTACTCGATTTTTGGCTAAAACGGATATTTTCCAGTTTAAAAATTCAACTATCCAGTGAAAAAAATTATATCACGAAAAAAATATAAACTAAAAGTAATTAAATATGGATGGTAATATAGTTGGTAGATGAAAATTCGTTTTTTTGTCGTTGTTTAAAATTTAATTTTTTTAACTAAAAATTGAACTTTTTTGCTGAAAATTTATATTTTCGAGTAAAAAATTGCACTGTTTTGTAGACAATTCGTCTTTTTGCCATGAAAATTCAACAATTTGGTAAAAAATGCCACTGATCTTTTTTACGTTACAGATTGAATTATTCAGTTAAAAAAAATTTAGTAATGAACAATATATAATCTAAAAGTAATGAAATAAAATTTGGATTGACATCACATCAATTGTTCAAACTATTTAGATGAAAAATTATGTAATTTCTTGAAAATTCGTATTTTTTGTAGAAAATTAATCTTCTTGTTAAAAAATTTATGTATTTCATTGAAAATTCATCTTTTCTAGTAGAAAAATTAATCTTCTTGGTAGAAAATTCGATTATTTGGTTGAAAATCTATATATTTTGTTGAGATCTCATCTTTTTTGGTAGAAAATTCATCTTCTTGGTTGAAAGTTCAACTATTTGTTTAAAAATTAATGTATTTTATTAAAAATCCGTCTTTTCTGGTAGAAAAGTCATCTTCTCGGTTGAAAATTCAACTATTTGGTTAAAAATTCATGCCTTTTGTTGAGATCTCATTTTTTTGTAGAAAATTAATCTTCTGTGCTGAAAATTTATCTTTTTGGTTGAAAAATTAACTTTCTGGTTGGAAATTCAAGTGTTTTGTAGAAAGCTAACCTTTTTGGTTGAAAATGCAACTGTTTGGTTGAA
Organism: Andricus grossulariae; assembly: GCA_011634705.1. Lineage (NCBI taxonomy): Eukaryota > Metazoa > Arthropoda > Insecta > Hymenoptera > Cynipidae > Andricus > Andricus grossulariae. Next base: position 38,043,837 of record JAABKJ010000755.1, on the reverse strand, counting down.
AATCATTCTGCTTTGGTTGGGGTTTTAACTATTTTATTGGAAATTCGTCCTTTCTGGTTCAATTTAACTACTTTGTTAATTCACAAGAAACAGGAAGATTTTACTCCCCCACCCCGTCTAAGGTTATTTTTTGATGACCCCTAAATAAAATTACGAAAAAAATGAAGCAGGAAAAAATTACGTAAAATGGGAGCGTGTGTGTGTGTGTGTGTGGGGGGGGGTCAAAACTTACGTATCCTAATAATGAGGGGTACGTGCTTTAAAATTTTCCAGTGTGTTGTGATTCGTTGAGATGGCGGACATATTATTGTAGCGAAGATGTTCCAAAATATTTTTCAAGGAAAAGTAAAGAAATAGTGCCATTAGCGGACAATTGTGAGAAAATAGTGTCTTTAGTGTAATTTTTTTTTCTCGAAATAATAGCAAAATAGTGTTATCGCTCATGAAAAGTGTTAAATAGTGTGAATCGTGTGGTGAGTCCGAGGCCTGAAATTACAATACGAGTATTGTAAAGTTGAAAGTTATGCGCGTGCGCCGATGTGGAGCGGCGCCACAATCGATTGTGAAATTACCATGCGTTTTGGTAATAAACTGCGATTCACATGTTGGAAGTTGAGAACATAACTTTTTTAACAAGGATACATTAGCGACTTAAATATATATATACTATTTTGAATTTTAATGTACATACTCATTAAGCGTTGCCGCATGGAATTATCTCCAGGTGGAAGAATGATTCCATTGATTAATGCCCTTCGCAATACTTTAACTGTGTCAGGTTTCAGATGAGGATATATTTGAGCGCAGAGTAAATCCGTAAAAGGGGATTGATCCCATAAATTTGGTTTGAGAATGGCGGTGACACTCTGAAGCAAATGAGCAGCCGAGTGAACTAAATTCGCTGGTGGAACTTCACAGGGCGAAGTATATGTCAGTGCCCAAAGGCACGATTGTGTGCAACGTTGACTTAGAGTTTCTTTTATTTTTTCTGGACGTCTACAAATCCAATGGCACCAAGCTTGAAGGGACGCCAATAATTGCGAGTGTCTGCAAAGATTTAGTACATAAAAATAGATATAAATTACATAGATTTTTTCTCTAAACAATTTCGGAACAGTAACGTACACTTCGATGAGATCAATCACGATTTCAGCGGGTTGGAGTGCAGCCCTAAACAGTTGATTGTCTCTGGCAAAATCACAAACATCTAAAGTTTGCAATATGAGTTCTTCAGTCAGTGCGTGATCCGAGCTAGGCTGATCACCTGTAGACAAAAGTAATAACTCACAGAAGGAAACTTCATCGTATTTTTGGTGTGTGAAACTGAATGAGGAAATTGATATTTACCGATAAAAAGGGTGTAGAGTCTAGCTAAAGCTTGTGTGGTAGAAGCCAAATCACGCAAATGTGCGTGAACACTTGAAGCTTCGTTTTCATTTAACAGAAGTACTTGTCCATTGGCTACTGCGGATCCCAACTCACCAAATACTCCTAATGCTTCTCTCCATGATTGATACTGTCAATTTTCAAATTTATTTAACAAATTTCTACGAAAATTATTTTAAAACGCAGGATGTTAAATTGAAGATTTTAAAATACTGATTTCAAACATATAATTGTTTTAAATTGAATGAAAGCGCCTTTCAGGATCCGAATTAAAGTCACTCAGCTGGAAGGATTCGCATTCTGGGTTTAATTTTATACTAGTGTTGTCATAATTTTTAAATTTTCTTCATTTAAAGATTTTGAAATTGGTACAATTTTAAATTTATAATTTAAACAAAAATTGAAATGATTGCAAATTCGAATAAATTTCTCTTTCATTATTTAATTTAAACTTCATTCCATTTGAAAGTAAAACGTTTTCCAATTGAATTCTTATTGACTGAGAAAAGTTCCTAATTAAATTTATTATCAATAATAAAAATATTAAAAACGAATAGTTAAATTGTGAAAGATTTCGGGGTTTTAATTTAAAATTATTTAAACTATTCAATTCTAATCGCTCTAAATTCTATATTGTACAATTACAAACGCTTTCAATGTCATATTATTAAATTTTGAAGTAACTACTTGCAGTTCTAAATGTTTACATGAACGATTGTGTTATTGATTGCTTTGTAAACTTAAAAAACAGTGATTTTATTCAACTGGATTAAGTAAATTTTCAGTTAAAAAAAATAATTTTCAACTAAAGAGATGATTTTTTAACTAAAATCATGGAATATTCAATTGGATTAAGTAAATTTTCACTTAAAAGAATTAATTTTCAACCAAGAAGATTAATTTTCTACCAAAAAGACGAATTTTCGACAAAATACATGAATTTCCAATTGAAAAAGATAAATTTTCAACAACAAAAAATGGAATAGTTACATTTTCTGTTAAAAAATAATAATCATCAAAATAGTTAAATTTTCCAACAAAGTGACGAATTTTCGACCAAAATTATGAATCTTCTACTGGAATAAATGAATTTTGAACCAAAAAGATAAAATTTCAACAATGAAGAATAATTTTCGACGAAAAAAGACGAATTTCACTGAAATACAGGAATTTTCAAGTAAAAAGATAAGTTTTTAACAAAAAATTGAATAGTTAAATTTTCAGTAAAAAAAATAATTTTCTACCAAAGAGACGAAGTTTTAACTAAACTGATGGAACATTTAACTGGGTTAGTTGAATCTTCAGCTTAAAAAATTAAACTTGAACGAAACAGATGAATTTTCAACCAAAATAATGGAACATTCAACTGGATTAAGTAAATTTTCAGTTAAAACTAATTAATTTTTAAACATGAAGATTAATTTTTTACAAAAAAAGACGATTTTTCAACAAAATACATGAATTTCCAACTAAAATGATGGAATATCCACCTGGAATAGTTACATTTTCAGTAAAAAAATTAATCTTCAACAAAAAAAGCGAATGTTCAACCAAGTAGTTACATTTTTAAACAAAAATATGAATTCTCAACGAAAAATGTAATAGTTGATTTTTCAATTTGAAAAATGAATTTCCTACAAAAAAACGAATTTTCAACAAAATAGTTAAATCCAGTAATATAAAGTTACATTTGGAAATGAAAAAATATTGTTGCAATTGGAAAGAAATAAAACTTTGAATACGGATCCACGCAATAAAAAAATGTCTGATTATAAAGCTTCAATTTTTTTTAGTTTTCAATTTTAAAACTGAAACTAATTAGCGCACTTCTGAGAAAACTGAAAAAAAGTTTCACGATCCGAGACCTGGAATTTTAAAATAGGTTCGAATTCTATTTAATAAATCTATCAGTATTTCTTACCAACAGCGTGAATATTGGAATGGGAGATATGTCAGCGATTTTCGCCAAACACTCGATATTGCACCTCAAAAAATGCTGCCACTCCGTTTCCTCCTGGAAGATCGAATGCCAGATTAAAAAAATTAATGGAAAAAACCTTAGGGATTTTATATTTCTTTTTAATTTCATTCTTACATTCTCGTCGAGATTTTCTGTATCAAGGTACTTTAAAGTTCGAGCCTCTACTTTAAAACTGATTTTTTGTAAGACACGTTCAGCGACTGCTAGTGCAACGGTCGCATATTGCGATTGGGTGCTTTCTAAAAGCACAATCCACACCTCCAAACAACGCAAATATCCATTTACTGTGGAGCATTGTTGAAAAGTGTGATGATATAAAACCTCCAGTAATGTATTCACTGGAAACTTTGGGCAGGATTCTACCCTTTTTAGGTGATTGGTTACAAACAGTTGTAAAAATTCAGTCGTTTTTTCCATGTAGCTGACAAAAAAATAGTAAAATTAAATTTCGAGTAAATAATCCTTTTTATTATTGCCAATGGTGTAGCCGAGGCCTGGCGGGGCCTGGCGCCGCCAGGGTACTTTTTCGAAGGCCTGGCGGCGCCAAGACACTTTCTTGTCACAAGGAAAATTTTTTCAGTTACGGGGCATCCATAAACTACGTCACCAATTTTGTTTTTTTTTACCTCCCTCCTTTCCCGAAGGTAACGTAGCCGTTGGCTACAGACGGATTTTACGTTTATAAATTATTTTAAATAAAATGAATGTAGATAACATACTGAATTCAATACGAAACACTTTGAATTCTTAAGATTTCAAGCGAAATATATTGTATTCTTAACAAAATAGTTGAATTTTCAACCAAAAAAGATTTTCTACCCAAAGAGATGAATTTTCAACACAAAAGGGCGAATTAAAAAAAATCATTTTTAACCAAACAGTTGCGTTAACAATATTAACAAGCATTACCAACCAAATAGATGAACATTCCAGTAAAATAAACAAATGTTCCAAAAAATAGTTAAAGATTTAACCAAATAGTAAAATTTTTAAGTCAAAAAGACGAATTTTTTCGAAGACAGTTGCACCTTTAACAAAAAAGTTACTTTTCAACCAAGAAAGATAAATTTTCGACAAAGAAGGACGACTTCCATCACAAAAGATGAACTTTCAGTCCAAATGATAAATTTTTAACAACATAGTTGAATTTTCGGCCAAAAATGATGACTTTAACAAAATAGTTAAATTTTCCAAAAATAATTAGATTTTTAACAAAATATTTGAACTTCTTAACCAAACAGCTGAATTTTCAGCATAGAAAAATGCATTTTCAATCAAATGGTCGAATTTTCAAACAAAAAAGACTAAAATTCAATGAAATATTTATATTTTCAAGACAAAAAGACCAATTTTTTAGAAGACAGTTAAATTTTCATTACAAAAGTTAATTTTCAACCAAGAAAGATGACTTTTCTACCATGAAAAATGAATTTTCAACAAAAGAGGAAAATTTTTAAGCTAAAGAGTCGAATGTTTTACAAAGCAGTGACATTTTACATCAGAAAAGATGAATTTTTAACAAAAAAGATATGTTTCAATCCAGAAAAATAAATTTGTAACAAGATTATTGAATTCTCAAACAAAAAGTTGAACTTTCAATAAACAAGAATAATTTTCTATCCAAAAAGACGAATATTTTAACCAAATATATGAATTTTCTACTAAAAAGATTAATTTTCGACGAAGAATATTAATGTTCTATAAAAAAGACGAATTTCCAGATTATCCATTATACAGAATAAAGTATTAACCAAATATGGAATAGTCATATTTTCAGATAAAAAAAAATAATTTTTTAATAAAAAAAATGAATTTTTAACAAAATTATTAAATTTTCAACACTGATTTAATTTTAAAACCAAAAAGACAAATTATCTACAAAAAGGTTGAATTTTCAACCCCGAAATATGATTTTTTAACCAAAAAGTTTAATTTTCCACCAAATAGTTAAATTTTCAACATAACAGTTCATTTAAAAGGAAATAGTTGAATTTTCAACTATAATTATGAACCTTAATAAATAAAAAATAATTTCTTTACAAAGTAATTCAACTTTAAGTCAAATAATCGACTTTTGAAACAAAAAAGATGAATTCTCAACGAAGCTTGTAACAGTTGATATTTCAATCAAACAATTGCATTTTTAACCAAAAAAGATAAATTCTCAACCAAGAAGATTAAATTTCTACCAAGACAAATTTTCAACAAAAAATTTGAACTTTCAACTAAAAAAGATAAATTTGTTAACCAAGTAGTTAAATTTTTAACTGAAAAACATAAATTTTGATCAAAAATAAAATAATTTAATTGTCAGTTAAAAAAATGTATTTTCAACCAAAGAGATGAACCTTCAACTGAAAAAATGAATTTTTAACTAAATTTTCAACCAAATAATAGAATTTTTATCCAATCGATATTAATTCCGAACCAAAAATATAATAGTAGCGTTTTCAATAAAAAAATGAACTTTTACCCAAAGATATAGTTGGATTTTCTTACTGCGTTTAAGTTCTAAATGTTATCTAAGTTGATAACATTATTTCCACTTATACCCTCCCCCCCCCTGTTACCAACCTTAGTTTTTATCCCCCCCCCACCTCGAACTGGTAACGTACTTTATGGAAAGTATCGCCAGGCCACTTTTTCTTTTAGGACTACACCACTGATTATTACTCTATCAGATTTTTAATTAATAGAAGTGTGTAAAACATAAAAATGACTTACCTTTCGTCAATCGAGTCTAGTCGCTCCATGGATTGAAATATCTCGATGGCATTTTGAAAAATTTGTAGAAGCAGTCTATCCGTTACACTTGGCGAACATGGTCTGTAGAGCAATTCGTTTATCGTCGTCATTGCCTGAACAGCCATTTCTATCTGCTTACCATTCTGTTAAGAGTAAAAAATAATGATCAAATTTTAATTTTTGTTATTAATCGTTTTATTAAAAAGTAGTAGTATGATACCGGTAAAAATAACTGTCTGTACCGGGCACAACAAAATTACCGGTACCCACAATAAGATTTTTGGTGAAATTTTAAATGATTTAGGTTTTATTTTGAAAGATTAATTTTAATTTTTAATCATTTGAAAATATGTTGAAAAAGAATCTGGAAGTTTTCAAGACACTTTTTTTAATTTTGTCGGATTATAATTTTTTTTCAGGAAAACTGAATTATTTCAAAAGGTATCTCGAAGTTTTGAAAAGATTCGAAAATAATTTAAATCTTGAGAAGATTTTAGAATATTTCAAATAATTTCCTAAAATTTCAGAAAATGTAGAAGATTTTAAAGGAAACTTTTTCAACTTTGCAAGATCACAAAACTTTAGAAAAAATTCGAGTAAGCTTAAAAGAAATTTAGAAGTTTTGAAACGATTCTGATATAATTTAAAATTATATATATAGAAATGATTTTAAGAGGATTTTAAACTGGAAAAGATTTCAAAAAATGCGAAACATTGTAGATTTTTGAAGACTTCATACATAAAATTTCGAAGCTTTTTAAAATTTTTGAATCGTTTCAAGAGAATAAACAAATTTTCTTTTGTTTTTGTTTTGTTTGTTTGAAAATTCAACTACTGTTGAACTACTTTGTTAAAAATGATTTAAATCAATTAATTAATTGTTTTGATAAAAATGTCGTCTTTTTTTGGTTGAAATGGAACTGTTTGGTTGAAAAGTAATCTGTTTTAGTTGCGGATTCAACTTTTTTAATGTAAATTTGTCTTATTTTGTAAAATTCAACTCATTTTGATTTATAATTAAAATCTTTTTTAGTTGAAGTATCAAATATTGCATCTTTCGTTGACAATTCATATTTTTGGGTTGAAAATTCAATACACTTGGTAGAAAGTTGAACTATTTTGTTCAAAATAATTTTTGTTGGTTAAAGATTTATGTTTTTAGTTGAAAATTCATGTATTTTTGTTGAAAATTCGTCTTTTTGGTAGAAATTTCATGTTTTGGTCGATATTATATATATTTTTAAATAAAAATACAACTGGTTCAAAATTGATCTTTTTTAGTTGAAAATTCAACTATTTGGTTGATACTTTAACTATTTTGTTCAAAATTCGTCTTTTTATGAGTTCAACTGTTCTTGTTTTAAAATTAAAATCTATTTTGGTTGAAATATTATTTACGTGTCACACTTTTCGTTGAGAATTCTTCTGTTTGGTTAAAAATTCAACTATTTGGTTAGAAATTTACTTTCTGTTGAAATTTTGAATTGACATATCTAAAATCCTCAAAAATCTTTTTGAATTTTCTCAAGAATCTTAGGAAAATAATATTTAGATAATCTTAAGAAAAAGCTTAAAACCAAATAAGCTTAAAAATAAATGATTAATCAAATTGTTTGGTTTGTATTAAAAATTATTTTCCCGCTGAAACCGAAAAACTACATGCGCGCGATTGAGAATGAAAAATCTGCATCCTTTAAGTTTTAACAAATTTGCAATTCGATTAAATTAAATTTGAAATTTATTTCATCCGGCCATTTTTGGTTTCGAAATATTTCAAATTTGATTCGAAGTCAGATTATATAGAAGAAAATCCGTTTAAAATTCAAAATTAAATTAAGATAACATTCTGATTTATTTTTATTAAACAATAGCAATTTCAGTCGAAAAATATTTGTTGTTTGGAATGACTGATCAATTTCTGGTGCAAAATTTTTAACATAACCTAAAATTGTTTTTTTTTTATCTTGAAATTTAACTGTTTGATTGCAAATTAACTTTTTTGTTGAAACTTCATATTTTCGGAATGAAAATTGAACAATTTGGTAGAAAATTCAACTGTTTTGTAGAAGAATCGTTTTTTACTCCAAATTATTTTTAACGAAAATTGAACTATTCCATTTTTGATTAGAAATTGATCGTTTTACATAGTTTAAAAATGTAACTAATTGGTTGAAAATTGATGTAATTTGTCGAAAATTCATCTGTTAGCTTAAAAATGCATGTATTTTGTTGAGATTTCGTTTTTATTAGTAGAAAATTAATCTTCTTGGTTAAATATTCAACTTTTTGGTTGAAAGTGTACGTATTTTGTTAAAAATTTCTTTTTTGGTTTCGAAACTAATTTTTTAATTTTAAAATTTAACTATATGATTGAAAATAAATTTTTGTATTGAAACTTCATATTTTTGGGTTGAAAATTCAACAATTTGGTAGAAAATTCAACTGTTTTGTAGAAGATTAGTTTTTTATTTGAAATTAATTTTCTTCAGTGAAAATTCAACTGTTCCATGTTTAGTTCAAAATTGATCTTTTGAGTTTAAAAATTCAACTATTTGGTTGAAAATTGATGTAATTTTTTGAAAATTCGTCTTTTTAGGAAGAAAATTAATCTTCTTGGTCGAAAATTCAACTACTTGGTTAGAAATTTATCGATTTTTTTCGAGAATTCATCTTTTTTGGTCAAAAAAATAATCTTCTTGGTTGAAAATTCAACTGTTAGCTTAAAAATGTACTTATTTTATTGAGAATTCATCTTTTTTAGTAGAAAATTGATCTTTTTAGTTAAAAATTAATTACTTGTAATAAATGTAAATATAGGATTAGCTTGATAATTTTCTTTAATATTTACCATTGAATCGTGATATTTGGCACAGGCGAATATGGCATCCAACAAGTTGGGTGTGATGTGTTCCGAGAGGATAATCCAACTAAATAAGTGCGCTAAAACTTCAAGAGTTGCTATGCAAACTTCACTGCTGCCTGAACCTAATCCTTCCACGTCTAAAACTGCACGTGCAGGAGGAATACTATTTCCTCCCGTTGGAGAAGGAGGTGGTGTGATTGTGCCCGAACGATTTTGAGATCTATTCGTTTCTCTCAGTAAGGCTGAAACAACCCCGATTAAATACAAATTAATCATTAAAATCATCCTTACACTCTTATCAGGGTTGCTACATGAGTACGAATTCAAAATTACATGACTGTCAGGTTTTCCAAGAATACTTTTGAAAAAATTTCAGAACTTTTTTAAAAATCCAGTCAATTCTATTCAATTTCCATACATTATAGATGTTTTAATAGTTCGGCATAGAAAAATACAAATCTATATGAAAAATCATAATTTTTGTTGGATAATTATGAGGTTTTACGATCTTGTATTAAAAAGAAAAAGTTTAGAAGAAAAATTATGAAAATATACAAAAGCAAAACGCAATATTTATTTTGTATAGATTTTGTAGAAAATTATGAATTTATACAAAGATTTTTGTTAAACTAGGAGTAAATGCAAGTTTCTGAATTTTGATTCCCTAGTATTAAAAATACAAACAATTTAAAAATTCATTAATTAACACATTTATTAGCATCAGGTTCTAAACATTTTCGCAACAATAATTAATCATTTCTGATTGAAAGTGCTTGAAATTTAAAACAAATATATTGAACGATTTTGAATTAAAAACGTTCCCGATCAAACAATTATAGATGAGGTAAAATTTTGAACAAATGACAATATTTTGAACATAATGAAAAGGAATTAAACTTGCATCACTTATGAATAAAAGTGTTTAAAATTGGGTTATTTGGAAAAGTTTTATTTTGAAAAATTGTGAATCACCTCTCGAAATTGAAAAATTGCAGACTAAAATTTTGAAAATTGGACAATACATTGGAAAGGAGTTGAAAATGTATCAATTTTAATTCAAACCGTTCAAAATAGAATCATTTAAACTTCAAAGGAATTAAAATGGTACTATTTCTAATTAAAAGCGTACAAAATTAAATAATTTAAAATTGAAAACTTTTGAAATTAATTTACACGAAACCGAACTTCATTTCAAATTTAAGAAATTTTATTAACATGAATGATAAAATTACAATTTTTTTATACTCAAGCCCTTTAGTATTTCAATTATTTTAGGTGAATTTAAATCGTTTCAAAATTAAAAAGTTTCAAATGTTTAATTATACTTTTGAAAATTAAACCATTTTAATTTTAATTACAAAATTGAAACTTATGAAAGGAAAAAATTCAAACTTATATAGTTTGAAAATCTTCTAATTTTTAAGGTTTGAATTTGAGAAATTATAGTCTTAATTGTTCACGGGTTTGAATTTATTCTAAAGTCATTTATTTAGAAATTGTTTAATTAATATTCTATGATTTGGAAGAATTTAAAAAACCATACAATTTTGTACGTTTAAAATTGAAAACAAAACAGTTAGAATATTTTAATCTCAAATTATTAAATTTAAAACTGACTAAAATTAAAGCCAAACAATTTAGAATATTGAAATCTAACATTTTTAAATTTTAACTTAACTATTAAGGATTTCAATATCAAAATTTACAATTTTGAAAGATTTAATAGTGAAATTGTCCAAAAAAATTTTATATTTGAATTTAAACCTACAACATTGTGAAATTAGAAACCTCGAAAAATTAAGAAATTTCAATACAAATATTTTCGAAGTTAAACATTTGAAGCAAAAAAACTTTAGTTTCAGGAATGATAAATATATTATTAATATGACAGATTTTTCTAAACTAAACAAATGAGATTTTAGTGCAAAACAAAAATTACTGCCATTTTTACCATTATAATATAAACATTATGAACCTTTAAAGTTTCATTATTCTAAAAACTTTAAAACTTATATGCTTTCTAAGCAGAATCTTTCAAAATGAATTAATTCAAATATTAAGCGTTAAAAATTAAAAGATTCCAATCTTCATTGAAAACGGAAGCATTATTAATTAGGATCTTGAAATTAAATCGTTAAAAATAAATAATTTTTATATAATGTGCATTGCATAATTTTAAAAACTTAAAAAACTTGTTCGTGCCGAAAAACTACATTTAGCCGTATCGAAATTTCTCTACCACGGTCGTCATATTAAAAATATTTTTGTTAATAATAATTAAAATACCTTTGTCTCTCACTTTACTACTTAAATAAAATAACAATATTTTTTATCATATTTTATAATATAAAAATATAAAAATTTCAATGAAATCAATGAAATATCAAAACCAAAATATCTTGTGGTTACCATCGCAAACAATATTCAGTAGATTTATGTAAGAATCAAACTATGTAAATTATCCCACCTGAAGTCTATAAAATTTATCCGAAAAATGTTCCTTTTCTTAATTTTTGTCGGTAAGCGATTTTTTAAAAATTATAAATACTCAGAATTTTGGCCATAATCTTATTATTCCATTGAAATAAAAAAAATAGCCACCTTGGATAAATTAGAAATCTTTATTTGATTTTCCTTCAATTTTAATTTTTTCTCTATTTCCATTTATTTCCATTTAATTATATGACTATTTTAACTGTAAACATGTTCGAAAAATCGGAAATAATCAAGGAAAATTAAAATTGTTTTTGAATTTTGCGGAATCTTCGATTTTTCATACCAACATGAATCTTTTTGCATGTAAAGTTTCATACGGTATTTTTGATTCGCAAGCATTTATGTACTCTTCTGAAGAAATATCATCTGTAAATTTAATTTAAAGTAACAGAAGAAAAATTAGATGTAAAATTTTATTTGAAATATATAATATAAGTCTTACCAAAAATATGAATCGAACCCACTGTGATGATTTTAATTTGTTCAATCTTGCAAATCTTAAAAATAAGGCTAAAAAACTTGAAACTAGTACAACAAAAACGAAATGACATTTTACACCAGTTTGAAATAAGTCAGATAAGATAATTGCATTAATGAGTATTGAAACTTTCATTTTTTTTAATTTTCTTAGTGTGAAACCTCCCTCTATAAGGAAAAATTAGATGTAGTTTTTCATAATTTGTAATACTTCTTTGTATCAAATTACGAATTTCTATCAAGAAATAACGAAAATATTCAATTCACAAAAGCTCTTTTATAAAAGACAAATTTACGATTCAATAATTTTGTTTTAACTGTATATGACTTTTCCAGTTCTTCGAGGTCTTTAAGCAACCCCGTTTATGAGTTGAATATTAAAAATTGAATGAATAATTACTAAATGCCTACCAGTGAGTGTATCTAAAGTCGTGGAGATTTGTGCTCCCAAAAGTCTTAGTAGTTCCGATTTCCTTTGAAGTGGTAAGTCTTCTCGTGGAGTTGCTAATTCTTCAGATGCTGTTCGTAAATAAACTATTCCCAATAGTCTTGTGTGTTTGTGACATAATAACTATAGTACAAAAATGAAGTATTTAGCTTGTTTACTTTATAAAATAAAGACAAAAAGGGGAATTTAAAAAGAAATTTAACCTGTAGTATGTTGGAGAAAAAATCTGGATAGAAGTGAGGCCAATCGTGTCTGGCGATATCCACGACCAGCTTCACTACTTTGTTTCTAACGAAAGGAGCAACGCCACGTTCTAAAGAAAGTGTGTATAATGTCGATCTGATCAGTGCTTTGTCTTCCCAAGGCAAAATGGACCACCGTCTTCCTATTGTGGTCTAAAATAATAAAATATTAAAGCAGAAATTAGTAGAAACTATACTGTTAAATAGGGTGCGCCGAAAAATCTCAAAATAATGATGGCATTACGAACAAAATAAAAAAAATAAAATGATCAAGAAATTTCTCACTATTGGGCAAGTCAATTGAAAATTTCAAAATTTTTAATTTTTTGTGTGTAAGAAAATTTTTGTTCAATTCTTTGTTGGGTAAAGTTCATGGAAGTCAATAACTTTAGAAGTAAAAAATATAAGAAAAAAATATTTCTTCGAAATACTGAATACTTATATTATCTACTTGAATTTTCAACCAAAAATATGACTTTTCAAACAAGAGTATTAATTCTCTATCAAAAAATATGGTGTTTCAACAAAATACATGAATTTTCAACTAAAAAAGACAAATATTCAAGCAAATAGTTGAATTTTGAACTGAAAAAGATTAATTTTCAAACAAAAATAGAATAGTTAAATTTTCAGTTAACACAATTCATTCTCCACCAAACTATTGAATTTTTAATAAAATGATGAATCTTCAACTGCAATAGTTAAATTCTGAAGACGAATTTTTAATTAATAAGGATCGCTTTTTCCACTGAAAATTGAATAGTTAAATTTTTAAGTAAAAAATTAATGTTCAACCAAAGAAATGAATTTTCAACTAAAAAAGAAGAAATTTAAAAAAAAATAGTTGAAGGGTGGCAGTACAGGACTAGATAACAAAATCGGAATTTTTCAGGAGAGCGAAAAAGCATTCTGTAAAATCGAAATCACCACTAAAAGATAAAACAAAAAACCAATTCCGAGAAGACGTGTTTCTGATTCAAGCCCAAAAAAAATGTTTAGAAAATGTTATCCAGTTTCGAGGAAATAGATATGTCAGTTGACAATCTCAAAGTTACACTGACCACAAAATAGAACAGACTAGGCCGCGAATGGCGATAAAAAATGTGATCTTTAATTCAAATAAAAAATAAAATCTTACTCGCGAGATATTGCGTACCTGAATGAGGGTAAAAAAGTTTTAATCTAAAAAAAGTGAACCAATTCCGAGTAAATCGTCCATGAATTTTGACGTTACAATTTCACAGGTTTTGAAAACCGGTTTTCGGTAGCGATTGAAAGTCAAATTTTCAATTTTTCACAAAAATAAAAATTTGCTCCCAAGATATGGGGAAGCTAAATGAGAAATAACACATGTTTGATACAAAAAAATTATTCTGTTCCGAAAAAATCAAAATTTAGTGTGACGGTATCGCACTGAGACGATTATTTGAGAAAAGGACTAGAAAGAGAAGAATTTTTTTTAAATAAACGATAATAATTTCTAAAAATATAGTGAAGGAAAGACAAAATTTAGTACTGCGCTAAGGTACTACGTTAAAATTTTAACTAACATTTAAATTACATTTATTTCTGTATTAAAAAGTAAGAGTTCGAACAAATCTTTTTATCACAACCTGTATTTGATTTTTAAAGATTTTTGTATGCAATTGAAACATATTGGAAAAAATGTTGGTTATCTAGTTCTACTCCCACCCTTCAGTTACATTTTCAAGCAAAGTGATGAATTTCCAACTAAAATAATGAAACTTCTACTGGAATAGTTGAATTGTTAACAAAAAAGATATATTTTCAACTAAAATAATGAATCTTTAACTGGAATAGTTGAATTTTAAACCAAAAAGATGAATGTTCAACGAAGAAGATTAATTTATACAAAAAAAGACGAATTTTCAATTAAAAAGGACAATTTTTCAACAAAAAATTGAATAGTTAAAAAATTAATGTTCAACCAAAAAGATTAATTTTCAACTAAAATGATGGAATATTCAATTGCAATGTGAAGTTACATTTTCAGTTCAAAAAATTTCAACAACAAAAAAAATGATTTTTAACACAAAAAAAAACTAATTTGAAAAAAAATAGTTACATTTTCAAACAAAGTGATGAATTTTCAATTAAAATGATGAATCTCCAACTGGAATAGTTGAATTTTTAACCTAAAAGAAGAATTTTCAACCAAGAAGATTCATTTCTACAAAAGAAGACGAATTTTCAACTAGAAAGACAATTTTTTTAAACAAAAATCGAATAGTTAAATTGTCAGGTAAAAAAATTAATATTCAACCAAAGAGATGAATTTTCAATTAAAATGATGGAATATTAAATTGGAATAGTTACACTTTCAATTAAAAAAATTAATTTTAAACAGAAACAAAACGAATTTTCAACAAAATAGTTAAATACAGTAATATAAAGCTACCTTTAGAAATGAAGAATTATTGTTATTCAATTTTATATTGCAATAAAAAAAAATCAAGCACGCTCTCACAAAAATTTTCTTAACTTTAAAAAAAACCGTGATATTCCCAGGTTTTTCCAGATATAATGAAATTATCTGACAATGGCAGGTTTTTCAGGATGTTAAACACCCTGGTATTCTACGCAAAAAAAAATCCGAAATTTTTTTTGACTATTTTTCGGGCAAAATTTCGAAATTTTGTACTCGAAGTTTTATGTTTAGAAAATGTATTGTTTCATCTCTAATACCTGAAAGTTTCATCTAAATTCAATTATCGGTTACAGAAATTTAGATAATTAAACAAATCCAACCCAAAAATTCAACATAGCGTAACTCCCATAATCTTGATGGTTTTCAAAAATATTTTGAGTCAAAAATGTCTCTAATATAGTACTATAATTTTACCAAGTGTCATTAAAATGGAACGACTCGCCCCACATCTGAGATATGGATTTTGTTTTAAATCTGCATTTTTATTTTAACAGGGATCACAGAGCAAAAGAAGCTCAAAAAAGGAGAAATAGAGTGATTTAATCAAGAAAAAGGGGAAAATAGGGTAAAGATTCAACCTTTATTCTTATATGTCGGAAAGAACAAACAATCTTTTTATAAGAAATATTATATTTTAAAATAATTTTCAATGAATTTTCAATGATTTCTGCCATTAAAGAATTTATGTTTTAAAATTGGATATACTTAGGTCGTTGTAAATCTTTTCACAGTGATATAAAAAATTAGGAGGAAAAAATAAAATTAGTTAAATACAAAATGTTGATATTTTTAACATCTTTCTCATAAATATTTCTTTCCAAGATTCGTCATTTCTTCCTTACTATAATTAATACTTTCAATGTAAATTTAAAACTTAATTCACATTCAATAGTTTCACTTGATATAGTATCGATGTATGACAGCATTCCATGGGAACTTGCATCAGATTGCATTGAAGAAAAATTAAATATTGATAAAAACTTAACAAAAATCACGAAAAATAAATTTCCAATTGCTACTAGAACCGTGTCGAATAATACAATATTTTCTTCTAACAATAAATTTTACAAACAAATTTCAGGTTGTTCAATGGGTTCTCCTTTATCTCATTTTGTAGCAAATTTAATAATGGAGGATCTTGAAAAAAGAGCCTTTGATAATTTAAGTTTTACTCCTATTCTTTATAAAAGAAACGTGGATGATATCCGTGCTATTATTCCATCTGACAAAATAAATGAATTAATAAATATTTTCGACAACTTAGAAGATTCAATGAAATTTACTAAAGAAAAAGGAAACAAATAATTTCATAACATATATTGATTTATTAATCATTAAAACTCGGGAAGGAAACTTAATCACAAATTGGTACAACAAAATTTCATGGTCAGGACGTTATTTAAATTATAATTCTCATAATTTATTTGCTCAAAAATTATGTTTAATTGAAGGACTGATTGACAGATGTGTCAAATTAAGCGATATCAAATGTCGAAAAGAAAATTCAAATAATTTAAAAAAAACCTTAGTACAACATGATTACCTACTCCAATTATTAAATAACATAATTAAAGAAATAATATTTGAAATATATAATAGTTCTTCAAAAAATAAGAAATGGAATGAAACCTATAAAAAACAGACCTTAATGTTTCTATATCACACATTGAAAATCTCTCAGAACGTCTTGGATCTTCTTTACAAAAATACAACATCAATGTTTATTTCACAAACAACCACACACCAAATAATTTTGCTTACTTTAGAAATAAAGATAACAAAGAAAATTTATCTGGAGTTGTATATCTTAACAATTGTAAATGCTGCAACAAAATTTATATTGGAGAAACTGGCAGAAGATTAAAAACTCAAATATACGAGCATAAAAGAGATTGTGAACTGGAAAATCAAAATACTGGGTTATCACAACATGCATGGCAATTAAATCATTATTTTGATGTCAAACTAGATAATAGCAAAGTTTTAGCTCGAGAAAACAATACTGAAAAGAAGAACAAATAAATTTTTTTTTTTTTTATCAATTTTGGCATACTTTTCATTTGGGATGCTAATTTAATATCAGCCTTCCTAATTACTGAATTAAAACTAGCTTGACCTTGATACATTGATAGTATATGATTTTCCGTACGAAACACAACACTCCACTCAGTCTAAATGTAGTTATTACTTAATATTGAAGCCTCTTTAAATTTTTGATGTTTCAATTTCAATTTTGACGAAGCATATAATATAAAAAAAGAAATAAAATAGAACAGATAATGTTTTACTCAAATGAAGACTAAGTTTTTAATATTAGAACCGTGATGTAGATAAAATAAGAAAATTTTACTCCAAAATGACCATAATATACACAACAGAATTGAAATGTTCTAAGGATTTATCAACATCGCTAAAGGTAAACAAACGAAAAGTGTTTTCAAACTAACTTTTCAATTATCTGAAAAAATGTATATCAAATTAGAATTTACAATTATATTAATTTTCGACTTGGGTGATAATTACCTTTGAAGGAGACCTGCAATTAGATCGAAACGTACGTCGGTTCAACAAGACAAATAAATTTTTATTCTTCAACATCTGCATCCATTGCCTTTTATATGATCGTATGATCAAATCAATTTTATTCAAGAAGAATAACTACGTTATTTAAAAAAACGGTAGAAGAAAATTTACAGTGAGGAAATACTCCAATTCCCTGAATATACATATACATATAGTTTATATATATATATATTAGTATTTAGATGTTTCAATCTGAAGCTCGTTGCGATTTTTATATAATCTCAGATTATATTTTTATACCAGCAATAATTTATTATTGTAGACTACATGCTACCATCAAAGAGATAAAAATTGGATACCAGGGTTGGTTTGGCCAAAGTCGGACAAGTACAATCCCCTCCGCTTTATCTACTTGAATTTTTCGTAAGACTCTTAGTAGTAATGAAAAAAGTAGGAAACGTAGAAAAAATTACTGGACCAATTTATTATGAAGGCATTTACTCCAGGAGAGTATGGGTCTCTATATCACGATAAGAATTTTTGACATTTAGTATTTGTCCGTGATGCAAAATAGTCTATTGCCATAGAACCAAATTTTTTCTTGATTTCTTGGAATGCCCAGTCGGTGAGCTCCCATTCTGTATCACTAGTGCAACTCTTGATTGTTCATCAGGTTCTATATTTTTTTTGATCTTAGATACAAAGCGTGAACCCAAATCTGTCGACTCTTGAACCACTGCCATATGACTCTACTGAGCTGTGTTAGTTTTGGGTGCTGAATGCCCCCCATTTTGTTTACGCATGATATTCGTGTCGTATTGTCCATTCTGAGAAATATTTTACAATTTGTATTTTCTTTTGCGAAGCATTTTAACCCAAAAAATGCTGCTTTGAGCTCTAAATAATTTATGTGGTGCTTTTTCTCCTCTCGGTACTATCATCCGTGGGCCTTATGACCTTCACGGAAAGCACCCTATCCAGTGAGGGTTGCATCAGCAAATATTTCTTTCGCGTAGACTTCCTCTCTGATGAGGTTAACAGAATTTTGAATATTATCGAACCACCAGCTTAGGTCCTCTTTTGCCTTGTATGAGAGTATCACAGACGAGTTGAGATTTTTATTGGACCTTTTCAGTGCCAAATATTTTCCTCTCTTCAGCATTTTAGTGTACAGACATCCGTATTTTACTGATGGACATTTTGCGACGAGAGTGCGTACGAGCTGTGCTAGCTCTCTTTTTTTCGATTTTCATTCAACCTGAAAACTTTGCACAATCTTTTGAAGAGCTTCTTTTTTATGAGCTATTTTAAATTTTATCTACAGTCGGTTTCAGTTTGCGCAATAAAAAGAATATCGTCCAAATATATGACGATAGTAATCCCGTGCTCTCTTAGTTCTTGGGTGATTCGCTTTAGAATTTCTGTGGACAAGTACTGGGCTGTACAAAGCCCAAAAGGCATACAATTAAATTCATAAAGCTTATTATCAAAAGAAAATTTGAAGAATTTTCAATCATTTTCTGCTACCGGTATCAAAAACTATGAATTTTTTAAGTCTAAAAGTGGCCATGTAGCAATATATTGTTACAGGTCGAAGGGCTGTTTTCGTGTCCTCGATTTTGAAATAAGATGCATAGATGAACTCGCTCAGTGCTTTTAGGTTAAATATGAGCCTGTGACTTCCGTAATGTTTTTTCCCCAAAAAATAGGGGCATACAAATTCCTCCTCAGTGGCAACGCATAAAGAAACTGTATTTTTCTCTATTAGCAACTCAATGGCTCTTTGATTTTTGAGTTTCTCTTTCACTGACAGGAGAGGTTCGGAGGATTTTTTATTTTGGTGCGGATTGCTAGCTAGGGGCAAACTGTATCCTTTTATTGATTCTGAAATGAATCGATCCGAAGTCATTTTTTCCCAAGGCTTTCCATAATACTTTAGGCAACCTGCCAATAACGTTACCTTTGTCTTCTAGTCTTGTATCTCCTGTCGTTGGTTCTCGAATACTGAGGCTTCTGCCATCCCTTTCTGCTCGATGAACTGTTCTTGTCATTGATAATTCGTGCTGTAAATCTATAAGGGTCTTTCCAGCGTCACTCACGATATCAAAGGGGATGTCTGTTGATAGTTTCTCCCTTTTTAGAATTTCAGTGAGTACTTGTCCAATTGCACTTATACCGGTAGCTAGTTGTTTTTGATCTGTGACCCTAAATTCTCTTTTGGCAAGCCTTATTTGAGAATGTTCGTCCATAAATCTGGCTCTGAGTCGAAACTTGGCGGAGACAGCTCTGCTTCTTTGAAGGTATTCATTTTCATCCGGTCAAGTAGAGGAGGATCTACTTCATCACCAGCCTGTTCAGTTTTCTTATCGCCTTCTTTGTTGCGTTTGTCAGTCTTACCGACTGAGTTCTTTCCATCGGAGCTGGACTTGCTTCTCGAGCTGCGATTTTTAGATTGCCATCGACTTCTTGAGTCGGATGAATGAGAACTGCTCACGAGACGGTCTAGATTCAGAGATTGAAATATGGCATGACATGCTTCTTGAGCGACACGCACCGCCTTTTTCGTTTCTTTCTCTGGGGTGTAACGTTTCTCTCGGATAACGCGCACCATCCTTTTCTCGAGGAGATCTGGACTTTGAGCGAACCGGAGATCCCGACGATGAGCTAGACGATGAACTGGACGATGTCGAACTTGAACGTTTCTTGCGTCTCTTGGCACGTTTTAGTTCCTTTTCTAGTTTTTCCAGCTTTTCCAGGATTCTTTTTTCTTTATTACGCTTTCTCTTCTTACGTCGAGGATTTTCAGTTTTATCTGTTAAACGCATATTCCAAGAACCTCATTTCAATGTATTCCTTAGCGTACGATGTGACTCGGAATGCACAGAACTACATAATGGAGAATCTGGGGAAGACGGAATAAGGCGCCATCTAGCGCATAAGCATGGAGGGCAAAAAATTCAAATTCAAATTTAAAATAACTGTACCGGAACGAGTATTAACTGCGTTGCTACATTATCTGATCTGGATGACGAGGCAGCGAAGTACAATTCCTGGAAATGTTCATTTTCGTTTTTTTTTTTACTTTTGAAATGCTATAACTCTAATCATTTGTTTTCTATCAAAAAAAGCCACAAGAAAAAATTGCTCGTCCTTTTGTGCACTATGACTAGACATACATAGAATTTTCAAATCTTAGAAGAAACTGGTCGCACACCTTTTGAAAATGCTCTAAGTTCTTGAATTTTCATCCAAAATGTCTGGCTTACGAACTTGACCTTCAGTTTGGGACACTTAAAGAGTATACCAAAGACCAATCCAATCTGTCAATTCTTTCGAAAGTTATCGTGCTAACAATCCAGCGGCGGCGCAACCGTCTAATATTTGGCATAATTTAAGCCCAAAAATTTCTATTTTTTATCAAAAAGGATGAATGTTCAACCAAATGATGCATTTTCAACCAAAAATAATAATTTTTCAGAAAAAGGACAAATTTTTTGCAAATTGCACAAAGTTTCTACTAGAAAAGACAAGTTCGATTTAAAAATAATGATATTCAACAAAAAATGGAATAGTTACATTGTTAGTCAAAAAAATTAATTCCCAACCAAAACAAACGAATTTTTAACAACATTGTTACATTTTCAATCAAAGAGATAACATTATAACTAAAGTCGTGAATATTAAAAAAAAACAGTTTTGAGGAGAAGAATTCAACCTTTAAATATTGTTTAAGAATGGCTTTATTTTTGATTGGGTTTAAACAAATTTCAGGGCGATATGCATGAAAATTCGAAAAAAAAGGTTTGGACCACCTTACGGTACACTAAGGTGTCTACTCTCCTGGAAAATGTGGAAATGTCAGGAAATTTTCTCCAAAATTTGAGCAGATACTCTAACAAGATTATACATAAGAATATAAGATGAACTTGATTCAAATTTGATATTTTAATTATGTAAGTTTAAATTTCTATCTTAAATATTAAAAAATTTGTTACTGTACTAAATACTAAGATGTACATTTGTTTTATGTTTCAGGTACGTAAGACTCATACAGTGGATTATTTTCTATTTCAAAATGGAATTTGATGATCGTATTGGTATGTAGAAGATACTATTGGACAATTTCAATCCCACTGAAACGACGTTTTTAAATTTGGATTGAGTTTGTTGAATCGAAATAAATTCAAGTATTAATATTGCAATTGATTTCATCGATTTCGATTGTCACGATTATATCGTTTTCACCTGCTATACGTATGGCACGAGGAAATTGTCTGAATTCATTGAATTCTCTAATCCCTTTCAAATTCTCTGAAGTTCTTTGAATTCTATGAATTCCTTTTTATTCTCTGAATTCTTTCAAATTCTTTGAATTCTCTTAATTGTTTTTAAAATTTCTGAAATCTCTAAACTGTATTCAATTTGTTGAATTCACGGTATCACTCAATTTTTAAAAATGTTTTTTAATTATCTTGAAATCATTATAATACACGTTGAATTATTTTTAATTTTTTTGAATATTTTGAATCCTGTAGAATTCAAACGAATTCTTCAGAATTATTATTTTTTCAATTCTCTTGAAATATTTACCATACACCGTGGATTGTTCTAACTTTATCCATGTCTTTTGTTTTCTTTCAACTCTCCTGAATTATAATAAATTCTCTTATAAATTTTTTAATGTGTGAATTCTTGCCAATTCCCTGAAATATTTTGAATTCTATGAATTCTTTTGTATTGTCTTTTTTAAACTATCTGAATTCTTTTGAAATTTTCTGAAATATTTGCACTGTTTGTAATTTTCTAATTCTTACGAGACCACTAAATTATTTTAGTGATTTTTAATTACCTTTAAATTATTAAAATACATTTCAAGTTACTTTGAACTCCTTCAGATCATTTGAATATTCTGAATTCTCTTGAAACCTTTAGAATACACCATCCATTATTTTGAATTTCTACAATTCTTTCGTATTATCTGAATTCTCCTAAATTCTTTTGGATTATCTGAAATATTTTGTATTCAAATAGTCTTCTGAATTCTTTTTCAGCTTTCTCCATTCTTTCGGCATCTTTAGAATACGCGTTGAATTATTTTGAATTCCTTCAAGTGTTTTGAATTCTGTAGAATTCTACAGTATTTAAAATATTTAAAGAAAGTTAAAGTGATTTAACGTGTCTTGTCAAGATTTCGCGTACATTAAAAATATTCAAAAAAAGGAGTTCAAACTAACTCAAGGTGTATTCTAATGATCTCAAGATAATTGGAAAACATTTTCAAAATATTCAGTGATATCGTGAGAATTTGACTAATTCAGAGTAGTTTAAAGAGTTCATAAAATTTCGAAACAATTTAAAGAACTCATAACAATTCAGAGAACTTAGACGAATTCAGAGAATTCTAAAGAATTCACAGGATTCAAAAGAATCCACACAATTAAAAATAAATTTAGATAATTAAAAAAATGTACACAATACGAAAGAATTCATAGAATTTAAAACATGTCAGAGAATTCAAAAGAATTCAGACAATTTAAAAATTATCAGGAAATTCAGAATAATTTAGGAGAGTTCATAGAATACGAAAGACTTGCAGAAGTTCAGATCAGTTCATGGTGTTTTATAAAGATTTCAAGAGAATTAAGAAAAAAAAAACTTCGAAATTTTTGTGCAATTCGTGTTAATTCCATAGAATCAAAAATATCCAAACAAAGTAAAAATAATTTAATGTATATTCTAATGATTTCGAGATAATTACAAAAAATTCAAGAAATTTAGTTTAGAAAGAGAGAGAGAGAGAGAGAGAGAGAGAGAGAGAGAGAATAGCGGAAGAATTCATGGAATTAAGAAGATTTCAAAGAATTAAGAAGAATTTAGAAAATTTGGAAGAATTCACAGAGTGCAAAAAAATTAACAAATTTCAAAAGAATTTACAGAATTCAGAAAAAAAATTTAGAGGATTTCAAAAGAATTTAGAGAATACAAAATAATTCAAAAGATTTCAGACAATTTGAAAGAGTTCAGAGAATTCAAAAGAATTTAGACAATGTAGAAGAATTCAGAAAAATTCAGAGAATTTGAAAGAATTTAGAGAATTGAGAACAATTCAAAGAAATTAGAAGAATTCAGAGAATTCAGAAGAATTCACAGAGTGCAGTAGAACTTAAAAGCTTCGAAAAATTTCAGAGAATTCGAAAGAATTCAGAGAATTCGATCAATTGAGAGAATTCGATCAATTCACACAATTGAGAGGAATTCAGGAAATTCCGAAGAGTTCAGAGAATTGAGTAAATTCTAAGAATTCGTTTCAACTCTACAGAATCAGAAAATCTCGAAGAAAGTTGAAATAATTCAACTTGTATTCTAAATGATAAAAAATAAATGGAAAATAAACTTTTCATGAGGAATTCAAAAATATAAAAATATACCTTGAGTACTGGGACACCCTGTATATTGTAGGAAAGTATTTGAAAAAATTTCAGAAGATTTTAAGGAATTTGTTATCTATTTTAATAATTTGAAGGAATTTTGAAGAACTGGGCATATTTTAGGGCATTTGAAAAGAATCCAAGGCATTGGAAAAATCTGTCAATAATTGCAATGAATTTCAGAAGATTTTAAAGGGTTTAAAATATTTTTGGATATTTTAACAGATTTCAAGGAATTTTCATTGATTTTAGTCACTCCATTGATTCAAAATGATTTGAAATATTCTAGAGTATCTTAAAAGATCACAAGGTATTTTCGTAAGCTTTAGAAAGCCTAAAGTGATTTAAAAATATTTAAAGTAAATATTTCGGAAATTTTAAATGATTTCAATGAATTTTCAAGAGTTCTAAAAAGTTTAAAGTTATTTTATAGAACTGGAAACATTTTAAGTAATTTTGTAAGTATTTTTTTCAACAATTTCAATTGATTTTAAGGAATTAGGAGAGTGTTAGAAAATTTCGTAAAAATGCAAGGGATTTTCAAAAGATTTATATAATTTAAGGGAGTTTAAAAAAAATTTAGAGAATTTGAAAACTTTTAGAGTATTTAAAAAAATTCCAAGGTACTTTCAGTTGCTTTCAGTAATTTAATGGATTTCAGATTTTTTGGAATAATTGCGAGTATTTAAAAAATTTTCACGGCATTTTCGGAAGTTTTACAACATTTTAAGGAATTTGACCAAAATTTTAAGGGTTTCAAAATTCAGAGAGTATTTTAAAACATTCTAGGAAATTTTCAATTGATTTCAGTAATTTAACTGATATCAGATGATTTCGAAAGATTCTAAGTCATTTTTGTAAGCTTTAAAAAGTTTCAAGTAATTTTAAAGATTTCAAAGAACTTGAAAGATTTTAGGGCATTTTTAAGGATTTGAAGGAATTTTCTATTTATTTATATAATTTTACAACATTTCAAAGTATTAGGAATATTATAAGGGGTTTCAGGAGACTCTAAGGCATTTTCAAGATATTTAAATGATTTCAATGAATTTCAAAAGATTTTGAAGGATTTGAAATGTTTTAGGGTATTTCAACAGATTCTAAGGAATTTTAAATTGATTTTAGTAATTTTATTTGATTTTAGAGGAATAAAAAATATCGAGTGATTTTAAAAGATTTCAACTGAATATATATTTTAGGAAAATATTTTAGAGAATTTCAGAAGATTCCAATAAATTTTTTTTTTCTTAATAATTTGAAGAAATTTTGAAGGATTGCACATATTGTAATGTATCTTAAAAGAATCCGAAGGAATTAATTTGAGAGGATTTTAAATATTTTAGAGTATTTTAAAAGATGTCAAGGTATTTTTAAAAGCTTAAGAAAGTTTCAAGTGATTTTTAAAGAATCGGAGGATATTTTTTATTTCAATAATTCAAAAGAATTTCAAAGGATTGGAAATATTTTAGGGTGCTTTCGAAAATTACGAAGGATTTTGAAGAGCTTGAAAAAATTCCAAATATTCTGAAGGATTTTGAATATCTTAGAGTATTCTAAAAGAACCAAAGGATTTTTAAATTGATTTCAGTAAGTCAATGTCACTCATAGAATTTGAATTATTTTATGGTTTTAAAAGATTCTAAGGCATTTTCAAGAGCTTTAAAATGTTTCAATTGATTTGAAAAGATTTCAAAGGATTTGGAAACGACAAGAATACTTCGAAACATAATAAGGAAAATATTAAATTGATTTCAGAGGATTTGAAATATTTTAGAGTATTCAAAAAGATTTTAAAGCATTTTTAAGAGATTTAAAAAATTTTTCATGGGCTATTATATCAAAAAGTATCCTAAAATTTCGAAAATATAGATCGATTTTGTAAGACCTGTTTTAGGTTTCAGGGTATATTAAACGATTCCAAGAAATTTTCCATTAATTTCGGCAACCTGATAGTATTCGAAATTATTTAAAATATTTCAGGGTACTACAGAATATTCCAAAGCACTTCCAAGAAATTTACAAATTTTAAGGCATTGCAAAAGAATTTAAAGTTTTCGAAATATCTTATGATATTTTTAAAAGATTTTAGTAATGTGAAGTGATTCAATTCTTCCATGCTCTTCTCTTCATGTTCTTTTTGCATGAAATTATTCATAAGAAAGTAGATTTAATTTTTATCTCAAATTTAGAGAAAAAAAAAACGATTCTAAATATTTCACGGCGAAAAATCCCAAGTGATTTCATAATATTTCCAAAGATTTCAATGATTTTGAGGAATTCCGAAAGCTCAAAAGGTATTTTGATAAATTTTCCAGGACTTCAGGTAATATCATCCAATTTCTTGTAATATCAAGGCATATTATAATGATTCAATAGATTTCTAAGAATTTATTCACACAAATTCATGAATTTCGTATGATTTGAAAAAGATTTTTAAATATTTCAAGGTATTATCAAAGATTTTGAAAAATTTGAAAGATTTTAGGTTATCTTACAAGATTCCAAAGAATTTTCAATTAACTCGAAGAATTTGAAATATTTGAGGTACTTTCGAAATCCAAAGGAATTTCTGAGAGCTTCAATAAATTTCGAAGCATTTCAACAGATTTTAAAGGATTAGAAATATCTAAGGGTATTTTTGAAAATCTCAAAGGATTTTCAAGAACTTCACAAAGTTGCAAGTGATTTCAAGACTTTCAAGGAATTTGAAATATTATAGGGAATTCAAAAATATTAAAAATTTATTTATAACTAAATTGTTTTCAAATTATTCATTGTTTCATGATATTTTCAAAGATAACAAGGTATTTTATCAAATTTCCTAGCATTTTTGTGTTTTTGGAGGATTTTAAAGGATCTCAAGGTTTTTAAATGCATGTCAAGGATTTGAAGAAGTATCGGCAGATTTAATGGAATTTCACGAGATTTAATTTTGAATTCACCCTGATTCGGTATAAATTCTTTCGAATTCTGCAGAATTTTCGGGATTTTTTTTTAATTCACGCGAATTCTTCAAAATTCAGTTAATTTTACGTAACTCAATATATTTTTTTTATTTCTTTTTAGTTTTTGTTTAATTCACCTTGAAGTCGGCACTTCAACAAATTCTTCCAAATTTCCTAGAATTTTTCTAAACTCATTTCAAACTTACTGAACTGAATACATTTTTTCATGTTTTTCATTTTTCCTGAATTTCTTAAATTTCACTTATTGAATTGAAATTTATATACACATACACATGTTATAACGGAGAAATGACAATTTATTTTAGGAATAACATTTCTTTCAATTTATAAAATAAAAAAAATTATTACGGCAATATAATTTACAAATAAGTTAAGTGTTGAATAAATTTGAAAGCCAATTATAATAAATTGAATTATAATTATATTCACAATTTTTCCAGATGATAACGATGTCAGAAATTACCTACAAATAAGATATGAGGAATCCATTATGTACTCCTTTAATACAGAGAAAAAAAAATGAAAAGGAGCTTCTCATTGGAGGCTACAGACATCATCCGGTGGTGCCTTTCAATTATTTTATACAGATATTTTGCAACATTAATTAAATATCAATAACATAGAAAAAAGAAGAGTTTGGTTTATGCGGTTTCATCAAAAAATGAATAGGCGCGCGCAAGACTACTAGTATATTCGAAAAATGTCCGTGATTTTTACATTCTCATCTACAGAAGGTATTATATTTGTGTAAAATTTGACCCAACTGCCCCCAGGTTTTTCTCAAATTGTCCACGTTTCCAGACCTCCTAAACCGAAAAAACAGGTTTTTATGAATGAGTCTGTCTGTCTGTTAGTCTGTGTTTTGAAACCATTTTTTTCAAATTTGAAGAAAAAAAAAAGTTTTTGTTTCCATGTCTAGAGGTAGGCCAGGAATTTGCAGATGGCAACATATACACTCCTATCTAATACAACGCTGCTGAAGGCTGGTGAGCTTCTCAGCATAAAACATCAACCAATTGCGACTTTCTCGGTTTCCAGTCCCTCTACCCCCCCCCCTCCACGCTAGTAACATAAGTTTTGGTGGGACTGACATTAAAAGTAGACTCTCCACCATACGGCGAATCACTGCTTAACTTGGACATGATTTCATCTCACAAAACAAATTTCGTGCATAACGGTGATGGTTGGATGTACAATCTCAACAATGAATAACACAAACAATAAAATAGCCTCGGAATAATAATGAAAAATGACAAATTGAATTTTACGGTCCAACTATGCAAGATACGACAAATGATGATTAAACAGAAATTGTGTACTCAAAAAAGATCTACAAATTTGTTATGGGATATGCCCGATAAGTGGGCACATTCTCATACACACTTTGCTCATTTAATTTCTTTTTCAGCTGGCGTGTGGGTTTTCAAAATTATTAAAAAATTCATCATATATATGTTCCAAAAATGAGTTAGATACTTTTTTTCTCTCCTTTTCAGATAGTTGGAAAAACTCTTTCTGATTGTATGATTTATTAGAAAGATACGGAAATATACGCTGAAGTGAAGGAATTTCCTTCTTCATTTTTTATCAAAGACAAATTTATTCATTTCTATCTGAAGAACATAGAACATAACATATGGTCGTTGCCGGATTTGAGTAGACACTCTGGGTACACTCTCAACTACTGGGCTATTCATGCAACGTCTGACCATAGCGGCTCCTACCACTTACCGCTCACGGCACCTTACTGGCTACGCAGTAGTCTATGCCGTTATGGTCAGACACTGGTCTATCTCCAGCTGCTGCGCGCAGTGTACTTGAGTCACTGTGCGTCGCTGAAATCTCAGCTTGCCAGTCGGCAGAGTCGCGTTAACACCAGGACTGCTAGCATCCTATGAGTCCAATTCAGGATCGGGAATCAGTTCGCTACGATCCGTGGAATCGAGTCCTTTAGAACGGGCTGCTATGGTCACGAGACGGACCCGAAGGTGCTTCCAATTCCTAAAGACCAAGGAGTGACTTTTACTTTTTTGGACAACCCCCCCCCCCGCCCCCCACCGTCTCCAAAAGTTAATTTTTTGCGTCAAACTTCATCCTCGCCGCGTGTGTTTACTTCGTGTGCTGCGATTGTATATCTGATTGTCCGATCTGGCAATATCCCTAGGGTCATGTGACACTACCACAGTAAAAACGAAAGTGAATTTCTGAGGCGGGCAATTTTCAAGTAGTTTGAGTTGATTTTTTTCGCATCAAAATAAAAGAAGATTTGATAGTGTTGACATGGTAACCTTTTCCAGTGTGGTGGGCAAATCTTAACACGTGAAGGTAATTTTTGTTGCAGGTAAAGATACTCTGAAATCGCTGTAAAGATTACATTCTGTTTTTGTTTTCTTCGTAATGAATCTCGACTCGGGAAGAGTCCAGATGTCAATGCATTTTGTGCGCGGATAGAACTCGGATGGGTGACCATATGCAACATATGACCGGGTTGTGCATTCGCTGAGTTTCAACTCATGTCGAGTAGGATGTTTCACAGGAAAAACTAGGAGATAGGAATATTGCAGGTAATGTGCGAAGTTGGGTAACTGCGACTGGGTAAACTCACTGTGGTTAATCGCAGATATCTCCGGCGGACTCCGCTAGAGGCAGTATGTTACAGGCATATATCCACGGAAAGTTTACCTCAGTTACATAAGTTATGATTTACGATTCGAAACAATCTGCGCTGAAACGTATTTGTATCCACTTTCTAAATATAATATAAATGTTGCAACTTAATCTTCTAGCTTTTGACTATCTAAATTTCGAATTTGACAATCTCTTTTGAATCTCTTTAAATCTCAGAATTTCTGCTCTTATCACTTGCAGGCGTAGATTTTTCCAAGCCATTGACCATGTAGGGTCTAATTCCTATACCTACAAGCATTTATGATGACTGCCTTAAAACATGAATTTTTTTCAGAACAAATAAAATTCAGATCTGAAACAATGAACTTTTTAAAAGAACTACAGTGATTTTATCTTAGAACAGGGAATTTTCCAATTTGAATTTTCATATTATGCATGAAATTTTTAGTTCATTTACCTATTTTTAATTTTTATTTGCAATATGAATAATTAGTATTACTTTTTCTACTGGCTGCATAAACTAATTTCCATGAAAACTTCACAAATAGTGAATAATCGTTTAGGGAATACAATAACAAATCCTCACTAATTGAAAATGTATGGAATTCACGAATTTTGTCTTAAAAGGAAGGCAAAACTTTGAATAAGTTTAACGGCTTTGAAATTTGAAAATATTGCATTTTCAACAAAATTGATTGATTTTTAACCAAATTGTTGATTTTACAGTCGTAATATGTTCAAACACAAAGATTAATTTTTAGTAGAAGAATCAAGCTTTTAACAAAATACATTAATTTTAAAATGAAGAAGATAAATTTTTAACCAAAAACGGAATTGTAACATTTTTAATTGAAAAATCAATTGTCAACCGAAAATAGATGAGAATCTTGAAAACAATACTTAATTTTTCTACCAAAGGATGAAATTTTAGATTAAAATGATATATCCTTAACAAAGAAAAGAAAAATTAACAAATATTTGAAGTTTGAACCAAAAAGATAAAATACTTGAATCTTCAACCAAAAATAATGCCTCTTCAACAAAAATGTTGAATTTAATCAAAATAATAACTTTTTTAAACAAATAATAATATTTACAACTAGGTAAGATGACTTGTCAAACCGAAAATAAAATTATGATTTTGTCAACCCAAGAAAATAAATTTTCATCAAAAATGGTTAGCCTTTCTTATTGAGTTCTGTTATTTCAGTTCACGTTTCATCGTTGACTTTTGAGTGAAGAAAAAGACATTTTTACCAAGAATAGCGTATTTATATTTCCAGTAGAAAGAATAAGACTTTAATATGATGAAACAAAAAAATAATAGTGAACTTTTTATTTACGAAAATTAATTTCAAACAAAAAAAAACTAATTTTCAACCAAAGATATATGTTTTCAATTAAAAGGATGAATTTGCTTGAAAAAACGAATTTTTAACAACATTTTTGAATTTTTGAATTATAAGAATTAATTTTCAAACAAGAATGAAATATTTATTCGAACGTTGAATATTTACTCAAAATTGGAGTGAAATCGCTTAATACTTAGGGGTCTCACAAAGACCATGAAGTTTCCCATTGATTTAACACTCAAAAAATTCAGCTATTTTTAAATCTAATATTTAAACGCAATAATAAGTTACTAATGATTCCTTATTTCAGTATATCGTTAACAATTGATCAGAGAATAAGAATCAATCGTAAATTTCAACGGTGATGATTTAAGCCACTCTTATGGGTCCCCATGTAAAATGCCAAAAGTGAAAAATTTGAATTATAGGTAATATTTCCGTTTATTAACACCTTTGAATTTTTTTTTCTTCAATAATTGATCGGTAACGCAAGAGCACCCAATCATTTTCGAACTAATTTTTAATTGTTTAAACAATTCTAATTCCTTTGAACATTTGTTCTTTCAATTAGAACAATAGCATAAATTTGTTCGAAAGAATAAATATTTGTAATCAAAAACACTTAAATTGAATCCAAAAATACGAATTTTCTAAAAATTTTTTAAACTTTTAACCAAACCAGACTAATTTTCAAACCTGAAAGAGAAATTTTTGACAAAAAAGTTGAACTTATTATCCAAATATATGCATTTTCTACCAAAAAAGTTGAATTTTCAGCCCAAAAAAGGACAAGAAGGGATTTTTAAACTTAAAAAGATAAATTTTGTAAGAAAGGTGAAGTAGCTATATTTTGAGGCAAAAAATTGATTTACAAAAAAATAAAAATTAATTTTCAACAAAATAGGTAAATTTTGAAGCAAAGAAATTAATTCTTAACCCAATAGTTGAATTTTAAACTTACCAAGACAAATTTTGTACGAAAAAAAGACAAATTTTTAACACCATAGTTAAATTTTCAACTGAACAGATGAATTTTTAACCAAAAAGATCAAATGTCTATCAAAAAAGATCAATTTTCGGCAAAGAATGAAATATTTCAAATTCAAGTTGGAAAAATTGATTTTCATTTTAAAAAAAATTTTAATCAATGGAATGAATTTTTAACCAAAAAAATCAATTTTCCAAACAAAAAGATTAATTTTCATTAAAATACGTGCATTTCCAAAAAAAATTTGAATTTTGAAAGAAATTTCCAACATAATAATTTAATTTTAAACTAAAAAAAGAAATTTCTGATGAAAAAGGTCAATCAGTCACCAAAGAGATTAATATTCTACCACAAAAGACCACATTTTAATGAAATATAGAAATTTTTAACCAGATAACTGAATATTCAACAAAATAGTTGCATTTTCAAGCAAATAGATTAACGTTTAACATAAGTATTGAATCTTTAAACAAAAAGTAAACTTTTAACCCAAAAAAGGACAAATTTTCAACAAAATAAATGAATTTTCAACAAGATAGTTGAATTTTCAACCAAAAAGATCAACTTTGAACCAAGAAGATTAAATTTTTATCAAAAAAGATCAATTTTCAACAAAAAAGGGAGTAGTTGAATTTTTAGTGAAAAAAAAATATTTAAGAAAGAAACTTATTTTGAATCAAACCAAAAATGAATAATTTCAACAACATACACGAATTTTCCACGAAATTTGAATTTTTAAAGGAATTCTCAACCTAATAGTCAAATTTTCAACTAAATAAATAAATTTTCAACCAAATAAATAAATTCTCAACCAAAAAGGCGAATTAGTCACCCGAATAACTGTATTTTCGTGTAAAAAATATAAATGTTAAACTAAACATGGAATAGATGAATTTTCATTTATAAACAAATGATTTTCAGCAAACAAAAAAACGAATTTTCAACAAAATAGTTACATTTGTAAGAAAATGAATTAATTTTAAAAAAATGTTGGAAAACGAACCATTTTTTTTTATAAGAAAAGGTAATTATTGCGCGCATAGCGCGCACAATGTTCTACTTATTTGGATTATACGTATTTGTTGAAGTATATAGTTTACCTCAGAAAGCAGAAGAAGCTTAAATACTCGTGAATGTTTAAACAAATTCAAATTATTTGAATAATTTCATACTGTTTAAAAATAATATAATATAACTATATTTATCAAATTGTTCAAACAAATTATGTTATTCTTATAATTGTTTAAAAAACTCATAACTTCCAGAAAATATGTTCATTTCGCGACTTTCATAAAAAAAGCAAATGTTTAGGGAAATGGAAGTTGTTTGAACAATTAAAATTTACTCAGCAGATAACTAGTTTTTGCCAAATGACCGGCTAATGATCATTTATAAGACAAAAATTTAAAAAGCGGTTAAAATAGTTTTAGTTTCTACGAATTTCTTGATTCCTAAACCAAATCAGATTAATTTAGAACAAAACCGTCGAATTTTCAATTATAAAGGATGAAGTTCCAACCAATAAGAACAATTTAT
This sequence comes from Andricus grossulariae, assembly GCA_011634705.1. Lineage (NCBI taxonomy): Eukaryota > Metazoa > Arthropoda > Insecta > Hymenoptera > Cynipidae > Andricus > Andricus grossulariae. Next base: position 38,010,329 of record JAABKJ010000755.1, on the reverse strand, counting down.
TAAAAATGGACGCATTTTCAACAGCGACATGAATTTCCAACTAAAAAATATCAATTTTCAATAAAAAATATCTCTTTTAACCGAAAATAAAATACAGAAATTATTGGTTGGAAAAAAATTTTCAATCACAAGGAATAACGAATTTTCATCATAAGAGAGGAATTTTTAAGTAAAATGATAAATCATAAAAAATTGAATTTTCAACAAAAGAGTTCATTTCAAAAGATGATATTTTTAACACGGAAGAATTATTTTTTTTTATTAAAGCAAAAAAAAACAACGAATTTTTTAACTTTCGATTCAAATTGTAATATTTACTTCAAACTTTAGCGAAATTTGTTGACGTTTAGGGGTCGCGGAAATAATGCCATATTTTATTATATTGTTGAAAATTCGTCGGAGAATAAGAATAAATCATACATTTTGAGGATGAATGAATGTAAGCGACTCTTATTCGTCCCTTAATAAAACTAAATTTCCTCCATAAATAATTAATAATTGGTCATTTCAGAAAATTCAGTTATCTGGTTACTAATCTTGAATTTTATAAACAAGTGTAATTTATTTGAAGAATTGTTTTTTCCGGAAAGTCGGGGAATGAACGTTTTTTCCAGACGTTAGGTTTCCTTCAGTCAATTAAAACAACAAAATGAACTGTTTAAATCATTTCAAATTTATATAAGTAATACGTCTTCTAGTATATATTTTATCTAAAAAAGGCAGAAGAAACATTTAATCTCGCAACTTTTTTGACAGATTTTGATATTTTTGAGTAAAAATTTGTTTTCTAAGAGTGCTTGTAAATGCTGGAACAACTTTAAATTATAACGTCAAGAAAATAAGCTCAAATCGTGGTACAACTTGAAGAACAAGTGATTAAACAAATTAAAATTAGGTTTCCTAAGGTAACTGATTAATGATTACTTATAACACAAAATTCAAAGAATGGATACAAACTGCAATATTAAGTAAAATTCAAATTTGTCACTTATGGGATTTTCTTTTGGGACGAATCAGAGTGTCTTAGAGTCATTTACCCTCAAAATTTATGATTGATTCTTATTCTCTGATGAATTCTAAATAAATTTTCTATTCTGAACTGGAATTCTAAATTGAAATAAGTAATTAGTTCTCAGATTATGAATTTTATGTCTATTTATTTCAGTAGTCGAATCTGATTTTAACAGAATTTTTAACCAAGAGATTCCACTTCCTATCAAATCATATATAAATATCCGAAAACCCGACATTTATGCTAAAGTTAACAACTGAACTTAATATTTAAAAAAGTTCAAATCAATCTCATTTTAAACTGCATTATATCATGTAGCTGAATAGATTTTCCTTTAACAAAATTTATCAAATTTCCGGTAGAGAAGAATTCACTGCCATTTCATGGTCTTTTTCAATTGAACGGCCACCCTGTAAATTCGAGGTGTAAAATCGTAGAAAGTCTCAACTACAGCTTGCACAAAAACTTATGAAAAAAAATGTTATCATTTTTCCATGCTAAATTCATTTATTTGAGTATTTACACATAATTTACAGAATATGATAGTATATGATATAGGATACAATATAATGTAATAGAATATAATAATATGAGAGATTAATGAAATATAATCAGAATATCCCAAGAATATCGAGATTCTCACAATGTGGGACATTCGCGATATTACTTCAGGATATCCACTCAAATCCGTGGATAACATTTTCTACGCTAGGGCCATTTGATAATTTGCAAGTAGCCGTAACGCGGCCGGCCAATATTTAAAAAATTTAAGTTCTCCGTTGCAACATACGTGAAAATTGATCCCTCGAGCTTGAGCCCTCATCTCTGTTGGTATCTAATTGCTTGCGGAAATCTTTGAGCCATTCACCTTCGTCTGTTATCTCTGCTGGTGTCATTATAGCGCGTAACACATCCCTGCTGTTTGGTATTGTTATGTACAGAGTGTTGACTCCTCGTCTAGGTGGATTAGTCGGAATGTATGGCTCCCAATGGCAGGGTTCTTTGCAGTGAAATTGAATATCAAATAGCTTTACCCTAACTGATTTAGGTATGGTATTTCGTTCAGCATGTTTAATTGGCTTTAGCTTAAGCATGGAATAAGAAAGTTGTGTAACTCCGTTCGACAGAAGCATGAAAGCTTGATACACTGTAAAGTCAGTTGATGGTATAGCCAGCATCCAAGGAGGGATGTCGCCAAAACCTAGGAAGTGACTCTCTAAAATGTTATCCTCGGTATACATCCAAATTTTACCGTTTTCGGGTATCACAGGTCTCATGGCATCACCTAATGTTGTGGGAGGGAAATTTACATTTAGAAAGTTTGTGTATTTTAGTAAACTTAAAAATTTAGTTTAAGAATTAGGAGAATCGTCCGAAGTGTCACACCTCAGTTTTTCAACGGATCTTCACGTTTCGAGACCCTCTCAAGCCAAAAATCAAGTATGGAAATGGTGTCAGTCTGTATGTCTTTTCGTCCATCCTTAAACACGATAAATCTCGAAAAAATGAACGGAGCAAATCGATCTTTGGTATATTTTTGTTGCGTCCTAAAAGAAAGAACTAGTTCGTTAACCAGCATTCCTTGACCAAAGTTTATGGTTTTATCCATCGAAAATTCTATGCAAAAATCGAATATTCCAATTTTACACCAAACGAAAAATACGTAAAACAGGTTTAAGAGAAGAATTAGAGCTTTTTAAAACATTTACAAGTTTTCCCTTAAGCGTTTTGTCGCAGGTCTTTTTTTATTTTATGGATCGAAAATTGATAATTTTCACAGTTCTTCGATAGGACTTGTGATATCGGTTTTATTTGTCGAAAACACGATGAAAAAAAACCGAAAAGACAAATTTGAAGTCAAACCACGTTTCATAGATAAATTGAAGCTTTTATAATGTCCTACAAAATTTGTTGTAACCATTGTTTAATAGAACTTATCATTTTGGTTTCACTTATTGAAAATTCGATGGAAAAAAACGAAAATGGAAATTTTGCGCAAAACCACGTGAATTATGGAAGAAACTTTCGGAAAGGAATATTAAAGAGTCTAATAACTCTTTAAAAAGTTTGATGTAAATATTTTTTGATAGGACTTGTCATTTTGATTTTATTTATAAAAAATACTTTGAAAAAATGAAAAATTCAATTTTTGAGCCAAATGACGCAAAATACAAGGAAAATCTTGACCTTCATCCTACGACACTTAAAGAGTATACCAAAGCCCAATCCAATACGTTGAATCTTTGAAAGTTGTCGTGCTGTCAAACTAAAAATCTATAGACTAAGAGACCGACAGACATTTTGTAAAAACCTGTTCTATGAGTTCAGAGGGTCTCAAAACGTGCGCATATGACAAAACGGCTGGAAGGGGGTTAAATTTTACAGAACTCTGAAACCTTCTCCTTATGGAATCAGAATGTAAAAATGTCTAAGGTGATATATCCTCGAAAAATAATTAGTGACTCAACCATGTGTCATTCAACACTTGATTCGCGATTTTTTCATTTTTGAGGCTTTGATTTCTGATTGGTTAAATTTGTGAATATTTAAACCTTTGTTACAATTTTACAACTTTTATTTTGAAATCAAGTATAATCTTAAAGCTCTGAAATCAAATCGAATTCAATTTATAAATATGTTAATCAGTAGCACGGTTATTGTGCCAAAACTTTCAAGATCAGTTCAGAAGTACTGAATTAAATCATGTAGAGATGTTAGCAATCTTTATCAAATAAAAACGCAAATTGGACGCTCTTATGTAAAAATATTGAAGAACACACAAACCATACATATGAAGTATTTTTTACAGATATTCTTTAGAATATTATGGTACACTTACAATCGGTAGGTAGAAACCCCGCGAACGTGAGGAATAGAACAGAAGAAATTGTCCTCATTTTTCCTAATTGTCACAATAAACGAGAAAGAAAAGAGTGAACTGATTATTGAAAAATTTCGACGGCTTTTTATACCAACTTTTACGACTCCCAAATCACGGGTTCTGTTAAATCTTCGAAGCAAATAGAGTGGAAGGAGAACGATTGTTGATCGCAAACCTCAAAATATCCTCTATTTGCTAGGTTGATTATCATTTACGCCTTCAGAATAATTAAAGATAACGATACGTGTGAAAACAAGAACTAAAATTAATTACCTTATTTTTTGTCCACTTGAGATTTAGAACTGCAAACAAAGAGAAAAAAATAACTATGCCCCAAAAAAGCTGATGGTTCCAATGCTAATAAAAGAAATGAGTGGGAGGAGAACAAAGTTGATTTGTTGTATCGAAATCCGCAATCAAACGCGGTAAAGCTGGAAATTAACAAAATGTATAAAAACTAAAACAGAAATATTTGTAGAACTTTTCTCCTAGAACAATTCCTATCTTGGGCTTTTTCTGGTTTTCAGATATTTTTGTAAGAAAAAATTAAATTAGAAATTTAGAGACAAGCCGGCGCCGTTTTAATTTTTCACTTTTTTTAGTTTCACCTGATTAGTTAAAACATGTTAAGTTTCTTAAGGCTGTAGATTCATTTTAATTTTAGAATTTTATTAAAGTGGGAATTGTGATAAACAGAAAAGTTTAATAGAAAAAGACGATTGTCTAAAATTTTCAGCCTTATTGAAACAAGTATAAGGCAGTTAAGTCATAATTATAAATAGACTACATTACATCCATCAAGATAACGTATTTACACATGATCTTCCTGAAAAATGATAAAATGCGAATTATTCAACCAAATAATCTATTTTACCTTGTTTTATTCATGCCTCGCGTCAAGGTTCGACTAAAATGTTTGTTTAGTTTTCAACGGATTTTAAATAACAGCAGCTATCTTGTTGCGTAATATATTCTCAAGACTTCCATTCGTTTTGTTTTTATTTGATAGCATTCAGGAAAGTGAATAATCTGATAGTAAAGCATTGTCCAGAAAATAAAATAATCCATTAATAATTAAAATTGAACGACAATTTTGACTTTTTCGTACATGAAAGGAAAAGCTTTAGATATGTTCAAAAGATTCAAAATAGAAAATGACTTTCACGAACACGTCGGGAGACCCATCTTTCTAATTTTTCATCAACTATAATATTTCAAATTGCGGAAAAAGATTTCAAAAATAAATTTGAAAATATTTAAAAAGTCATTTCAATTCCTAAAATTAATTTTCTTCTCAGAAATTTTTTTTATCTTCAAACTCGTGGATAGTCCAGCTTTTCAGGACTAGTTTAAAATCCGTTCGTTAAATATAATTAGTCAATATCACGATTCTCATCGAGCTTAAGATGCGTGAAGGGGAACAAATAGAGATTTTATTCAAAATGAGTCTTATGCAAACGTTTGTAACATTCTTTTCTATTATTCTAATTATCTTTAATGGTAGAATTCTATTATTATTATTATTTTCCAATAAGTCGCCTACAAAGTTGAACTTGTTTTACAACTTATTGTTGATAAAAAATTATATAATAAACCGTATTTGAAAATATACGAGCTTCTCTTATTCGATAAATATTTGTACATACATTTTTTATCATTGAGAAAGTTTCATTATGTACTGCTATTGTAATTAAAATTAACATTTTTCGACTAGTTCAATCAGGAACGAAAAGAGCTTCAAGCATACTTCAATATTGGAACAGATTAACTTTTTCAAGATTATGAAAATCTGGAATCAAGTTTTTTTCGAACGAGTTATAATTCTTACCTGGAAAAGAAATTTGCAGGGAGAATCGTAATTTAGATTTGGAACAAGAAATTTATTTAAAAAATTTATGATTTGAATCTGAAACAAGGTGTTTTACAGATTTGACTAAAAATTAACAGAATATTAAAAATTAGAAAAGAAATAATTATAGAAATTTTGTCGTAAAACAATTGTAATTTTTGACTTTTTCTGTTTGTCCAATATTTTCTAAAGAAAATATTAAATTATAAATTTTCCGAAAAGCCGGCGCCGTTTTGTTAATTGTTTACTTTTTTCTAGTTTGATATAATTAATCAGCACGTGTTAAGTTTCTTAGGGCTGTACATTACATTTTAGTGTCAAAATTTTATACACGGAACATACAGAAAAGTTTAATAAAAAAATGCGAATGTGTATCATTTTCTATTTTACCTCTTTTTATTTACGCCTCGTTTCTAGGTTCGAAGAAAATGTTAGTTCAATTCTTACCGAATTTTAATGACCAGCAGCTATTTTGTTGCCTAATTCATTCCTCAAATTTCTATTCCTTTCGTTTTTGTTGCATAGGAGTAAGGAGAGTGAATAATCCGGCAGTGAAGCACTGTTCAGGGAATAAAATAATTCATTATTAATTAAAATTAAATAAAAATTTCGAATTTTTCGTACATGGAAGAAAAAGCTTCAGGTATGCTCAAAGGATTTGAAATGGAAAATGACTTCCAGGATCACGTGGGAGACCCATCTTTTCGATTTTCGATAAACTATTATGTTTCAATTTGTGGAAAAGGATCGAAAATATAATTTTGAAGATATTTGAAGAGTCATTTCAATTCCTAAAATCAATTTTCTTCTTTAAAAAAATTCGATACCAAGGATTTGAACAAAGGTCTAGTCTTCTTCTAGGGCTAGTCTTCTTCCACGTTTGAGATTTTATTTCATTTGAAACCCTACTCAGCCAAGGATTTTATCAAAGTCTATTGCTGTACGTAATCGAAAGGAGAGCAGATAACGAGTTTGGTTACACTGCTCGAGTGAATAATGTAATACATCATTAGAAATTTGAAGGAATTTGAAAGAATTTCTAGAAAACTTTGGAAAATAAATGTTGTTATAATTTAGATCTGAAAAAAAGTATTTTTCTATAGAATTAGAATAATTTTGTTTCTGAAACGGTTATTTTTGAAAAGAATTATCATTTTGATTTGAAACAGAAAATTCTCGAGAAGAATTATAATTCTTGGAATAGGAAATAAAAAAAAATTGTAATTGTAAGTTGTAACTAGGAACGTTACAAAATAACTCAATTTAAATTTGGATCGTGAAATTTTCTACAAATTTGAAAGAGGGAATCATTGAAAGATAATTATAATTCAGATATGAAATCAGGATTTTTTCAAAATCATTATGCTTTTGAGTTGGTTGAGGAAATTTTCAAGAAGAGTTATAATTCTGACTTGAAATAGAAAATTTTTGAAAAAAAATATAATTGTAAGTGGGAACGAGAAGTTTTCTGATAGAGTAACAATTCAAACCTTAATTCCAAGCTGAAGTAAGGAATTTTCGTTTTTCGCATATTTTGGAATGAAAATAAAAAAAGTTTTTACTTATTTACAATATATTGATTTTTTTTTCGAACTATATAACATATATTAGTTTAAAATTTCTACAGAAACATGAAAAGTGATACATCGATAGGTTTAATAAACGAAGGCGATTGTGTGAGATTTTCAGCTTTATTGAAGCAATTAGAAGCTGATTGTGAAACACGTGCATAGTCGTATTTTTCAGCAAGGTTTCTCTTCAAGTTATTTTTCATCAAATCATGACATTGAATTATTTATACACTCTATTCATTTTACCTTTAATTTAATTCCAAAGAATTTTAATCTTGATATTTAAAAGAATATATTTTTCAGGAAATTTTAATACAATTCAATTAAAATCCATTCAATTTTAATTTGTAAACTAAATATCTAAGAATAAATTCACTACTTCCTCCAAAAACAAATTCCCCTGAAACGTCTTACATTTTATTTTCGGAATGAATATTTTAAAACTAAATTTGAAATTATTTAGGAGTAATTTTAATTCCTAAAACCAATTTTCTTCTTGAAGAACAAGATATTTTTTTGCATTATTTGAAAAATGGTCCTGGATAGTCTAGCCATTTTGGAAGAATTTGAAAACTATTTATTAAATGTCATTGATATGATTGATCGTAATTCTCATCGAATAAGATTCAAGCGTCAGGATATGAGAATTTTTCATTTTTTATTTTAACAAAGAGATTCCACTCCAAATCGAATGATACCTGAATATCTGAAAACTCTAAATTTATGCTAAAGTTAACAACTGCCCTTATTTACTTAATTATTTAAAAAAGTTAAAATCAATCTTAGTTTAAACTGCATCATATCATGTAGGTGAATAGATTTTTCTTTCGCAAATTTGTCAAATTGACTATAAAGTAGAATTCACTGTCATTTCATGGTCTTTTCCAATTGAGCGGCCACCCTGTAAATTCGAGGTGTAAAATCAGAGAAAGTCTCAAATACAGCTTGCACAAAAACTTATGGAAAAAAAAACGTTCTCACTCTTGCATGCTGAATTGATTTATTTAAGAATTTATACATTATTCGAGAATAGGATAGTATATAATAATAGAATGTTATATAATATAATAATGGAATACGATAGAATATAATAATATAAGAGACTAATGCAATATAATCAGAATATCCAAAGAATTTCGAGATTACCACAATGTGGGACATTCGCGATATTACTTCAGGATATCCACTCAAATCCGTGGATAACATTTTCTACGCTAGGGCCATTTGATAATTTCGCAAGTGGCCGTAACGCAGCCGGCTAATATTTAAGAAAATTTAAGGTCTCCATTGCGTCATACGTAAAACGTCATCCATTGAACTTGAGCTCGCATGTCTGTTGGTATCCAATTTCTTGAGTAGGTCTTTGAGCCTTTGACCTTCGCTTTGTATCTCTTCTGGTGTGATTATAGTGTGTAAAACATCCCTGCTGTTTGGTATTGTTATGTACAGAGTGTTGACTCCCCGTCTAGGTGGATTAGTCGGAATGTATGGCTGCCAAGGGCAGGGTTCTTCGCAGTGAAATGGATAATCGAATAGCTTTACCTTAACTGATTTTGGTATGCGATTTTGATCAGCAGGTTTATTTGGTGTAACCTTAATCATGTAGCAAGAAAGTTGTGTAATTCCGCTCGACATACGTACAAAAGCTTGATATTCTGTAAATTCAGTTGACGGTATAGCCCTCAACCAAGGGGGGTCGTCGCCAACATCTATGAATTGACTCTCAAAAGTGTTATGCTGGGTGTAAACCAAAATTTTACCGTTAACGGTTACCCGAGGTGTCATTGCATCACCTAATGTTGTGAGGGAAGAAATTGACATTTAGAAAGTTTGCGTATACTAGTAAACTTAAAGATTTAGTTTTAGAATTAGAACAATCGTCCGAAATGTCACACCTCAGTTTTTTCAACGGATATCAATGTTTTTAGACCCTCTGAAGCCGAAAATCAAAGACTTGCCATTTAGGTTTCATTTATCGAAAATATGATAAATAAATAGGATAGTCAAACTTGGAGCCAAACGACATTTCATAGAGAAATTTCAGCTTTTATAATGTCCGACAAAATTTCTTGTCACCATTTTTTGATAGGACTTGTCGTTTTGGTTTCATTTATTGAAAACTCTATGAAAGAAATCGAAAATTAAAATTTTGAGCAAAGCCACGTGAGATATGGAAGAAACTTTCAGAAAGTAACTGAAGATTTTAATAACTCTTAAAAAATTGGATTCATTTTAGGACACTTAAAGGGTATACCATAGCCTAATCCAATACGTTAAATCCTTTAAAGTTATCGGGCTAACAAACCAAAAATCTATAGACTAAGAGACAGACATTTTGTAAGAACCTGTTTTTTCAGTTCAGGGGGTCTCAAAACGTGCACATTCGACAGAATGGGTAGAAGGGGGTTAAATTTCACACAAATCTGATACCTTTTCATTACAGGATCAGAATATGAAAAGGTCTAAGATGATATATCCTCGAAAAATCATTAGTAACTCAACCATGTGTCATTCAACACTTGATTCGCGATTTTTTCTCTTTTGAGGCTTTAATTTCTGAATGGTTTTTGTGAATGTTTGAACCTTTGTTACAATTTTACAAGTTTTATTTCAAAATAAAGTATAATCTCCAAGCTCTCGAATCAAATCGAATTTAATTTATGAATATGTTCATCAGTAGCACGGTTATTGTCCCAAAACTTTCAATATCAGTTCAGAAGTACGTAATTAAATCTTGTAGGGATGTCAGAAATCTTTATCAATTAAAAACGCAAATTGGAGGGTCTTATGTAAAAATATTAAAGAACACACACACCACACATATAAATTATTTGTTAGAGAGATTAATTATAATATTATATTACACTTACAGTCGTTAGGTAGGAACCCCGCGAACGTGAGAATTAGAACAGAAGAAATTGTCCTCATTTTTTCTAATTGTCACAATAAACAAAAAAGAAGGGAGTAAACTAATTATGGACGAATTTCGACGGCTTTTTATACCAACTTTCACGACTACAAATGACGGGTTTTATTTAATCTTCAAAGCGAATAGAGTGAAAGGAGAACGATTGTTGATCGCAAACCTTGAAATGTCCTCTATTTGATAGGTTTGATATCATTTACGCCTTCAGAATAATCAAAGATAACTATACATGTGAAAACAAGAACTAAAATTAGTTTCCTTATTTTTTGTCCACTTAATGTTTAGATTTGCGAGCAAAGACAAAGAAATAATTATGCCCCAAAAAAGCTGATGGTTCCAATGCTAATGAAAGAAATGAGTGGGAGGGGAACAAAGTTGATTTGTTGTTTCGAAATCGACAATCAAAATCGATAAAATTGGAATTCAACAAAATGTATAAAAACTAAAAGAAAAATGTTTGTAGAACTTTCCTTCTAGAATAATTTCTATCTTGGGCCTTTTCTGATTGTCAGATATTTTTGTAAGAAAATATTAAATGAGAAATTTTGACACAAGCTGGCGCTGTTTTAATTTTTTACCGTTTTTGGTTTCACATGATTAGTCAAAACATATTAAGTTTCTTAGGGCTGTAGATTACATTTTAATTTTAAAATTGTATGAAAATGGGAATTGTAATAAACAGAAAAGCTCAATAGGAAAAGACGATTGTCTAAAATTTTCAGCCTAGAAGGCAGTTTAGTCATACTTATAAATAGACTACATTACATCCATCAAGATAACGTATTTGCACGATATCTTCTTGAAAAATAATCAAATGCGAATTATTTACCCGCATAATCTATTTTACCTTGTTTTATTCATGCCTTGTGTCTTGCTTCGACTAAAATGTTTGTTAAATTTTTAACAAATTTTAATTGACAGCAGCTATTTTGCTGCGTAATTTATTCTTAAGATTACTATTTGTTTCGTTTTTATTTGATAGTATTCAGGAAACTAAATCATCAGATAGTGATGAATCTTTCAGGGAATGAAATAATCCATTATTAATTAAAATTGAATAGATATGTTGGCTTTTTCGTACATTAAAAAAAAACGCTTTAGATATGTTCAAAAGATCCAAAATAGAAAAATAAATGTCTTTTTCAACGTTTGAGATGCGTGAAGGGGAAAAAATAAAAATTTTATTTAAAACGAGTCTTATGGAAACGTTTTTAATCAAACAATATTTCGTAGAATTTTTTCTTCTATCTAATAAGGTTTTTATTCAGCCAATGCCTAGTTCTTTCAGGGTCTATTTTAGCACATAATATGAAGGAGAGCTGATAAAAAGTTTGGTCTCACTGTTTGCGTGAATAGCGCAATGCAGCATTAGTAATTTCAAGGGTTTTTAAATAATTTCTAGAAAACTTTGGAAAATGAATGTTGCGCTAAATTTTTTTTTTCTATTATTCTATAATAATTATGCCCAAGGAGAAAATTTTTCTGAAAGAATTATGACTCTAAGTTTGAAAATTCAATTTTAAAACTAAAAATTATAATTAAGACCTGAAACCAAGTATTTTTCTGAAGAATTACAATAGTTTTGTCTCTGAAAGGGGAATTTGAAACAGGGAGTTTTTGAGAGAAAATTTCAATTTAGATGCGAAAAAAGGAATTTTTGAAAAAAATTATGCTTCTGAGTTAAATAAGGACATTTTTGGAGATAATTATAATTCTGAATTGAAATAGGGAAAATTTGTTATACGATTACCTGAATTTCTTATTGATTTGCAAAGTATTGAATTGAAATTTTTATCAGTACAATGATTTACAATAATCTATCAGGCGATTTTTGAAAAAATTTATAATGATATTTTTAGATTTCTTTCTCATCATAATTTTATTATTGAAAATTCGAAAATTGGGATATTATTATTGTTTTCCGATTAGTCGCCTACAAAGTTGAACTTCTCAGTATTGGGCCTCAGCATATCCTCAGTTTAGGTTTGTGATAAAGTTAAATAAAATTTTTTACCATTAGGAAAATTTTATTATGTTCTGATTTTGTCATTAAAATTAACATTTTTAAACTAGTTTAATAAGGAGCGAAAAGTGCTTCAAGCATACTTTAATAGTGGGACAGAATAACTTTTTCAAGAGTTTGAAAATCTGAAAAAAAGTTTTTTTTTCGATGGAATTACAACTCTGACCTGGAAAAGAAAATTTCTAGAAGAATTTTAATTTGGATTTGAAACCAGAAATTTAATTGAAAAATTTATGATTTGAATCTGGAACAAGGTGTTTCATAGATTTGGCTGCAAATGAACAAAATAGGAAAAAGTAGAGAAGAAATAATTGTAGAACTTTTTTCAAAAAACAATTGTAATGTTTGGCTTCTCCTGTTTGTTGAATATTTTTTAATTAAAATATTAAATTAGAAATTTTCAGGAAAGCCGGCGTTGTATTAATTTTTTACTTTCTTCAGTTTTATATAATTAAACAAAACATGTTAAGTTTCTCGGGGCTGAAGCATACATTTTAATGTCAAAGATTTATGAAAATGAGAAACGTAATAAACAGAAAAGTTTAATAAAAAAGGCGATTGTGTGTAATTTTGAATCATATTGAAATAAGTAGAAGGCATTTTATTCATATTTTTGAACAGATTACATCACATTCACCAAGATAACGTATTTACACGTGATCTTTCTGAAAACTGATGAAATGCGAATTATTTACCCACATAATCTATTTTACATATTTTTATTGACGCTTCGTTTCTAGGTTCCAAAAAAATGTTTGTTCAATTATTAATGAATTTTAATTAACAGCAGCTATTTTGTTGTGTAATTTACTCATAAGTTTAGTATTCATTTCATTTTTGTTCCATAGTAGTGAGGAGAGTAAATAATCCGATGGTAAAGAATTGTATAGGGAATACAATAATTAATTATTAATTAAAATTGAATTATACTTCGACTTTTTCGTACATGAAAGGAAAAGCTTTAGATATACTCAAAGGAATTGAAATAGAAAATGACTTCTACAAACACGTGAAAAGACCCATCTTTCCAATTTTTCATAAACTATTATGTTTCAATTTGGGGAAAAAGATCGAAAAAATAATTTTAAAAGTATTTGAAACGTCATTTGAATTCCTAAAATCAATTTTCTTTTTCGAAACAAAAAATCTCGGCAATGAAGGAAAATTCTGAAATTATTTTTCTTCGTCCACGTTTGAGATGCGTGAAAATAATCAAATAGAGATTTTATTTGAAACTAGTCTAATGGAACGATTTGTAATAATGCAATATATCATAAAATTTTTTCTTTCATCGAATAAGATTTTCACTCAGGCAAGGTATTAGAAATTTCAAGGATTTCGAAGAATTTCCAGAAGGCTTTGGAAAATAAATATTGCTCTAAAGTTTTCTTTTATTATTTTTATTATCTTTTGTGAAACAAATTACCTAAAAGAATTATTATTCTGAGTTTAAATATTGAATTTTCGAAACAAAATTATATTTCAGATCTGGAACAAAGTATTTTTCTTAAGAATTACAATAATTTCATGTTTGAAAGGAGAATTTTTGAAGAGAATTCTGATTTGGCAGAGTAGATTGTTGAAAAAAATTATAATGCAGATCTGGAATGAGAAAGTTTCCAAAAGAATGACAATTTTGACATGGAATGGTAGATTTTTAAAACGAATTATGATCCTGATTGGAAACAGGACATTTTCGAAAAATAATTTTAATGCAGATCTGTAATAAGGAATTTTTTGAAAGACTCATTATTCTGACTTGATGCAGGATATTCTGGAAAATAATTATGATTATGACTTGGAACAAAACATTTTCGAACAACAAAATTCAATCTGGATCTGACAGAAGGAATTTTCCAAAAGAATTATAATTCTGACTTGAAACAGTCAACTCAATTCCTAAAATCAATTTTCTTTATAAAGAGAATAAATTTCTCTTATAATTTTGAAAAAGTTCGTGGATAGTCCAGCTTTTGAGGGTAAATTCAAAATCCTTTCATCAAATATAATTGGTAATTATCACAAATCTCATTGAATATAATTCGAGCTGGAGAATATCGGAAATTTGCATGTTTGTTATTTAAAAATGTATATAGTAGGTACATTCTGAGAAAATTTTAATATAAATTTATAATTGTAATTTGCAAAAGGGAATTTTTGAAAGAAAATTATAGTTCAGATATGAAGCAGAGATTTTTCTAAAATAATTATGCTTCTGAGTTGGATGTGGAAATTTTCAAGAAGAATTACAATTCTGACTTAAAGTAGGGAATTTTCGAGAAAAATTATAATTGTGAGTATGTACAAGACATTTTGCGAAAGAATAACAATTTCAACCTGGAATGTGGAATTATGGAAATGATCGAGATATGTAACATATATTAGCTTTAAATTTGGAGAAAAACGTGAATAGTGATACATAGATAAGTTTTATAAAAGAAGGCGATTGTGTAAGATTTTCAGCCTTATTGAAACAATTAGAGCTGATTGTGAAACTTGTAAATAGACGTATCCTCCAGCACGGTTTATCTTCAAGTTATTTTTCATAAAAATCATGAAATTGAATTATTTACACACTCTATCTATTTTATCTTGCTTTATTCATGCCTCGTATCTAAATTCGTCGAAAACATTTGTTTAATTTTCAAGTAATTCTAATCCTAACATTTTTTTATATATATTATTCATTAAATGTCGACAAATATTCAAAATTAACTTTACTACTTCATAAAGAAAAAAAATTTCCCTAAAACGTTGCAGAAAGAAAATAATCATTCATGCCACATAATAATCAATTTTTAATTGAAATTTAATTAAAATTTTGAACTTTTGTCTTACATTTTTTTCAAACTAAATATTTTTAAACTGAATAAAAATCATTTAAAGAGTAATTTTAATTCCTAAAGTCAATTTTCTTCTTGAAATAAAAGATATCTGTTTCCATCGTTTGAAAAATGGTCCCAGATAGTCCAGCTTTTCAGGAAGAATTTGAAACATATTTATCAAATTTAGTTGATATAATGGATCACAATTCTCATCGAATGAAATTCAAGTGTGATATGAGGACTCTTTATTTTTATCAACTAAAAATATATAGAGCAGGTTCATCATGAACGTTTTTATTATCTTTTATTTTCACGATGCGTGAAGATAAACAAATAGAGATTTCATTTGAAACGAGTCTTATAGATCAGTTTTCAATAATACAGTATTACTCAGAACGTATTTCTTGTGTCGAATCAAATTTTTATTTAGCCAAAGCTCAGTCATTCCAAAGTCTATTTCTGTACATAATCTGAAGGAGAGCGTATAAATAAATGTGTTAAACTTTTCCAGTAAATAATGTAATACATCATAGTGATAATAATAATACATTTGACAATTTTTGCATGAAAATTCCAACGAATTTAACGTCAGTTTATGGTTTTGTTATACTATTTTCAACTGAAAAAATGCATTATTTTTCCAAATCCAATCAGAGAATTTTTTAAAAGAATGATATTTCTGAGTTTGTTCTGGGAATTCAAAAAAATATATATCATTTTGAGCTATACCATTATTTAAAAAAAGTACAATTATGTATAATATTATGTTCCAACGGGGACTTTTCAAAAATAATTATGATTCTGATTTTGATCAGTGAATTTTCGAAAAAAAAATTCACTACCTATCTGGTTTGAGGAGTTTTCCACAAGAACTTTCACAATATTGACTTGGAACAGGGAATATTTGAGAAAAATTAGGATGCGGATTTCGAACAAGGACTTTTCGAGAAAAAATGTCAATTTCGAGTTTGGAAATTGTATATTCCAAAAAAATTATAAGTAATTATATATTGAGTCTGAGAATTTCTGAAAAAAATGTTATAATTCAAAGCTGGAACCAACTTTGTTTTAAGAAGAAATTATAATTCTGACTTCGGAAAGGAAATCTGCAATGACAATTTGAATTTAGATTTACAACGAGAAATTGAAAAAAAATTAGAATTTAGATCTGAAACAAGGAGTTTCACAAGAGATTTATAATTCTATCCAGTAGTTAATTTTTCAACCAAATTGTTGAATTTAATACCAAGTTGTTGAACATATTTTTGCTTC
Organism: Andricus grossulariae; assembly: GCA_011634705.1. Taxonomy (NCBI): domain Eukaryota; kingdom Metazoa; phylum Arthropoda; class Insecta; order Hymenoptera; family Cynipidae; genus Andricus; species Andricus grossulariae. Next base: position 37,993,970 of record JAABKJ010000755.1, on the reverse strand, counting down.
ATCCACTCGATTAATATATTTACATCCCAAATCTTTGTTTTTGCTTGATGTGTATGTGGCGAATTTATGGCCTTCAACATATGCCTTACTGTTGGATGCAAACTAATCTCTTCACCCCTCGCTGGATTTGCGAACGTTGCAACAACCGACTTATAAACCAAGATTATGTTGTAGGCCACTTTTTTCTTCCAGTGTAAGTAACCCAAGTACTGTGCTACTTTCTACGGAGGTAGTTATTCAATCAGACACCTCATGACCTAGACCATGCTACCCAAGATCTCCAAGGTGTTTTCTGCCTTAATTCTCGCCAAGATGATTTCAAAAAAGCTACTTCCCCTTTGTGCCATTCTTCTGTATGGGTCACCCGCCCCGTACCTTCCAAGCCTTAAAATGTAGGTCTAGAACTTTCGGAAGAGTGTAATTGGTTTGAAGGTCCAGAAGATTCCGATAAAGGTTGTGAATGTTCCGAATGTGGCATAATGATCGACGGTTGAGATCCGCTCTCCAGAATACGTTTCTCCATTTGAAGAGAATCAAGATGTCCCCTCGAATTATATTAGGATGTCGAAGCACTCTCGTTATTAGCGATGGAGGAGGAAATATCCAAGCCATTTTTTACTTCCAGGTCCGACTGAAAGTGTTCACGAATGCTAAAGTCTGGTCCGTTGTTTTGAGATGCATGGGTCGGGACTACTGCTGAGCGAGTAGTCGGCATTAAATTTATTTGTGGAACTCCTCACTTCTCGACAATTCGGCCTGTTACCTTTTTTGACAAATGCCAATCGGGTAGCAAACTTCTTCTCGAAAATCAGTCAGCCACAAGATTGTAAATTCCCGGGACACAAACTTTTTCCTTCTAACGAATGGGCATTTTCGAAAATAGCGATATATACTGCCCACATCTCCTTCGCGTTGATGTGCCAACTTTCCTGTTCTAAACTTCAAAGGCCTTTCATTAATTTGTCCCATATTTCGGCTCCCCAGCCCTCGTTGGATGCATCGGCTGCCAAGAGAATAATGGGCATGTTTGGAAATATTCGCGAATTTCCTGGTGAAACTTGTATCAACCACTTCACGTTGGTCTTCACTAACTAAGAGAGTACAAAGTTCTGATTTGGGAAATTTTTCACGAGCAAGTGTATCACTCGCTGCTTGTTCCTGCAAAATAAGCTTCCTGGTGAAACTAGAAAGGAAGCGGATTCCAAGGTTCCTAGGAGAGACTTCGCATGCTGCCAGCTTCATTTTTGCCGACTTATTATTTTTTCCAGGGTTTGCTTCATTCTTTCCGTCTTCTTCTCGGATAACGATTTCAGGTCTGTCCAAGGATTTTACATGATGTCCAGATACTCTAATTGTTGACTTGGCACTAGAATTGACTTTGAAAAATTTATTTCCCATCCCAAGAAGGTAAGGAGACTTACTGCTTCCTTTACCTGTTGAATCTAGAGGTTCTCGTCTTGTTTTGCCAAAAGAAAGTCGTCTGAGTAGACCAACACTCTGATCACCCTTTCTTTAGTTATTTGACCTTCTCACTGATTTGACACTCTTGAAAATGCTAAAGAAGCACTTGGAAGGCCGAAAGGCAACGCCTTCCAGCAGTATATTGCTTTCCGGTAGTACATAGCCAGATATCGCCTGTGAGCCTCTTTTATGGGGACATGTAAGTAAGTTTGTGATAGATCAATTTTTACTGAAAAGTCTTTCTTCTGAAGGAAACCCGGAACTTTCGAATTGGGCTATTATTCAAAAATTTCCTGGTCTCAGATACTTGTTTAAACGGTTCAGATTGAAAACCGGTCTCAGGAAACCCTCCTCTCTAGAACTCCCGACTTGATGAACTCCCTGTCCATGTCGGTTGATGGTCTCGCTTCTAGTCGTGAGCAGAGACTGTCTGAAAATGGAATTGTCGATGGTTTTTTTATGAAACAAGAGGAAGACCCTTTTAGAACACTGATGATCAAGTCTGGAGTCCCAAGACTGACCCATCTTTTGGTGAAGTGCTTCCATTGTCCACCTTACAATTCTCTTTGATCCTGCGAGTCAGAAATTTTTTGATTTTCTCCCTCTGCCAGCACCTGATGATCTAGAAACATTTCGAAACTTCTGTGATGTCCCATGCCCTTCCCGATTCACCTTTTTCTTGTGAGCTGAAAGAACCTTTGGATGAAAACCTCCTCGATTTGATGAAGGCCGCGCACATGGTTTTTTACTAGTACTCTCTCTTGATGCTCTATCTCCTCCAAAAGTTCGGGACTTCCCAGACCCTGAAGGTTTCCGGGTTCAAAAAGAAATTACAAAACCCGCCATGTTCTTTGTATGATGCGCATAATTGATTTCCGTCGAAAAGCTGTTTTTCTGAGGGTGGGAAAATAGCGAGGAGGGAAACCATGTAGTTATTTTTTGGTACAAAGGCCTTTCTTCTCATGTCAATTACGTCCGCTTATCTGCCACATGTGTACTGAAGGATATGATCTGAGATGACTCAAAAAGAAGATTCATTTTCTAAGGGAGTCTTCTTCACATCCTCACTTATTTCGATGCTTGTTGGATGCTTCTGTGCCAAGGACACAATGTTGAATTGAAATTCTTTTCTTTGAAGATGCAAACCATGAGTGAGCATACTAAAAGCAAGATCCAATTTGATATTATTGAAAAAAAGGTTCAGAAAATGGATCACATGAAACATAAAAATAGTTCAGTAAAATAACGCGGTGATGTTATGTTTTTAACTCTATTGGAATAATATGTAGGTCATATTGTGAAATTGTCAACGTGATGTAACCCACCCTAATTTGAAAAAATTTGCTCCTGATTTTTTGAGAAAAGACACGCAAATATGAAACTTTGAGACTCTTTCAATGTCAATGAATCAATGGATTCGAAATTATTTATACATATTCAGGTCCTCATGCGCTACTTTCCCACAAAGTTCTGCAAACTTGCAATTATGTAGCAAACTTTGTAAAAATTATTTGTCTTGAATAAGTATGAAATTAAGTGTCCAACGAAGGTTTCTTCAATTGTATAGCTTTCTTGCTCATGTAAAAGACAGTTTTAGGCCTCTAAAACAAAATTTGCAAAATTTATATAATTACTGTTGAAATGTTACTGATTCAATGAGGGGAAAGGAATCCACTGAATATTATTAGAATTTACTAAATTCCAATAGGGGAGATCACCCTACAGTAGACAATCAATAATGAAAAATACTGATGGATGTTAAATAACTAATCTACTTATATTTGTGTTTATAATGAAAGATTATCCACTGTAGAATCATTATCTACAGTAGGGCGGTCTCCCCTAGTCGAGAAATTTCTTAGTTCAATAGTGGAAACTATTTTTTTGGTAAATAAAATGTATTTAGTATTATGTAATAACACCGTCACACAAAAAAAAAAGTGATCTGCCCGGCGGACTACACCGGCATATCTATATGTTTTTGGGTAGCTGAATCCGCGGGGTCCAAATACCCAAATTAGCTCGTATTTTTCCAAAAAACGCAAAAATAGACGTGAAATCGACGAAAACAGCGATTTTTTTTGTATATTTTTACAAAAAACCAATTATTTTCATACCGGGTGGACATAATCAGCATAACTATATGTTTTCGGGGTCGCTAAATCCAAAGCCGGGGTCAAAATATCCAAGTTAGCTCGTGTTTTCCCAAAAAACTCAAAAATAGACGTAAAATCGACGAAAACAGCGATTTTTCTTGTATATTTTTACCAAAAAAAAATATTTTCACGCTTAGTGAACTTAACAAGCGTATCTTTATATTTTTGGGCTCACTGAATCCAAATCTGGGGTCCAAATAACCCAGTTGGCTCATATTTTTCCGAAAAACGCAAAAATAGACGTAAAATCGATGAAAACAGCGATTTTTCTTGTATATTTTTGATATATATATATATATATATATATTACGCGATACGTATTTCATTACATATTTTAACAGTATTAATGATGAATTAAAATTCCCATCTATTTTTGCATAGCTCACTGTCATTTCCCTATTCTCTCCTTTTTTTGGTTAAAAAATGTACTATTATATTTTTTGGTTGAGAATTCATCTTTTTTATTAGAAATTTTATTATTTTAATTCAATATCATCTGTATTGATTGATTGTTTAACTATTTATTAAAAACTCTTGTTTTAATGCAACAGTTTATAACTCAAAATTAGTATCCTTTTTGGATGAAATATCAAATATTACATTTTTTGTTAAAAATTCATCATTTTTGTTCAAAAATTCAACTTTTTGGTTAAGAATGAAATACATTGTAAAAATGCATTTTTCTTGGGTAAAGATTCATTATTTTAGTTGAAAATTCATGTCTTCAGTTAAAAGTGTACCAATTTTGTTGAAAAGTCATCTTTCTCGTCGAATTTAACTATTTTCTAATTACCATTGAAATCTTTTTTGGTTGAAATAGCAACTATTACATTTTTTTTTGCGAATTCAACTGTTTTTTTTTTCTTCAAAATTCGTCTTTCATGGTTGAAAATGCAACTATTTCAGTAGAAAATTTTATTTGTTGAAAATTAACTTTTTTTGTCAGCAATTAACTTTTTTGTTAAAAATTGAACTGTTCGTAAAAAATAAATCTATTTGGTTGATAATTTGAATATTTGGTGTAAAATTAACCTAATGGTTGAACATTCATATTTTCAAGATGAAAATTTAACTGTTTTATAAAAAATTCGTCTTTTTGGTTTGAATATTCAACAATTTTGTTATATTTTTTTTTCTTTTTTGACTGAAAACGTTTCTTAGTTGAACATTCTTCTTCTTGGTTGAAAATTTAACTACTCTGTTGAAATTCATTTTTTGGTCAAAAGCAGATGTTTTTCATTTAACATTAAAATCTTTTTTGGTTAATATTGCTACTATTAAATTTTTTTTCAGCTTTTTTTGTAAAATTTTTTTTTTTGTTTGGAGCTCAACTATTTTGCTGAAAATTAAATTTTTTGTTGAAAATTGTACTGTTTTGTAGAAAATTCGTCTTTTTGATTTGAAAATTTAAGTATTTCGTGAAAAATACATCTATTTGGTAGAAAATTGAAATATTAGTTATAAAATTAACTTTATCGTTAAAAATTCATATTCTCGAACTGAAAATTTACCTCTTTTGTAGAAAATCCACCTTTTTGGTTTGAAAATTTGACAATTTGGTTATATTTTCTTTTCTTTGTCGACTGAAAAATCGTTCTTGGTTGTAAATTCATCTTTTTGGTAAAAAATTTCAATATTTCTTTTAAATTAGTTTATTTGTTGAATGCCACTGTTTTTAATTTAGGCTTAAAATCTTTTTGATTGAAATTGCAACTATTAAATTTTGTTGTTGTTGAAAAATCAACTTTTTTATTACAAATTTTAGTTGTGTTTAGAATTTAATTGTTTTGTTGAAAATTCATTTGTGTTGTTGGATCTTTTTCGGTTGGAAACTCAATTATCGTGGTAGAAAATTCAACTATTTGGTTAGAAATGATCTTTGTTTGTCGAAATTCAAGAATTTTGTGAAAAATACATCTATTTGGTTGAAAATTTAAATATTGGGTGTGCCATTTACTTCATGGTTAAAAATTTAACACTTTGGTTACATTTTTTTGTTCTTTCTTGACTGAAAAATCTTTCTAGGTAGAAAATTAATCTTTTCAGTAGAAAATTTCACTACGTTATACGAATTATTATTTTTTTTGGTCGAATGCAACTGTGTTTAACTTAACATTAAAATCTTTTTGGTTTAAATGGCAACTATTACATTTTTTTTTGATGGTTCAGTGCTTTTTTTTTTTAATTTTGGTTTTATTCGGAATTTGTTTATTTTGTTCAAGATTAAACTGTTTAGTAGAAAATCCGTCTTTTTCCCTTAAAAATTCAACAATTTTATGAAAAATACGTCGATTTGATTTTAAATTCAAATATTTGGTGAAAAATGGCTGAAAATTCATATTTACTAGTTGAAAGTTAAACTGTTTTGTATAAAATTCGTCTTTTTGGTTTGAAAATTCAAAAATTTTGGGTAAATTTTTCTTCTTTCTTGACTGAAAAACCATTCTCGGTGGAAAATTCATCTTTTTGGTAGAAAATTTAACTACTTTTGTAAAATAATTTTTTTTTTTGGTCGGATGCAACTGTGTTTAACTTAAAATTAATTGTTTTGTTGTTGAAATTGCAACTATTACATTTTTTGCTGAGAATTCAGCGCTTTTTGTTAAAAAATGTTGTTTTATTTGGAATTTGATTATTTTATCGAAAATTGACATGTTTTTCGAAATTTTTTTGTTTGGCTTGAAAATTCAACAATTTTACTAAAAATACGTCAACTTCATTGAATATTTAATATTTGGTGTAAAATTAACTTTATGGTTGGAAGCTAATTTTTTTGTTATAAAATAATTCTTCTACGTTAAAAATTTACATATTTAGTCAAAAATGTATTTATTTCGTTGAAAAAGCAATATTTTCACTCGAAATGTTAGGAACTGAAAGCGTTTCAATTCGAAGTTAATATTAGTACCTGCATTAATTTTATTGAAAATAATTTATGCCCCTATTTTCGTGAAAAATCTTCTTTTATTCCCTTTTTTAATGTATTTTGGGCTGTGAAGGTACAGACTTGATTTATATTTCGGGCTTTGTTCCTCGATTGAATCGTTAGCGATTTATTCAATTCCTTCAAGTCTATAAAATTCGCAAGTAAATTATTTAGCAAATATTCAAAATCGGTTCATCAGAAAAATATATTCTTCAAAGCGTCTTGTTTTCTAATGTCTTTAACTTCAGTTTATGATTCTTGAAAAATGAATAAAACCCCTGTTTAAAAATAGGTGATAAGTAGAAAAATGGGTCCAAATTCTCGATTTCAGGTGTTTTATGGGGTTTTTCAAATTTATGAAAGAAGAAGAGGAAAACGGGACAAGATCCCTGATATGACATATCCTGTTTAATGTGTATTATTACCCGCATAAGTATGTAAAGTATAAGGATTACTAAAATGTAACTATCCCAGAAACAAAGAACCGATTGGAAAATTTGAATCAATCGGAACCTTTAGTGAATCCGCAATCTTAATTGGCCATTTCCGATAGCCACCAGTTCCCAACGATTTCAAATTGAACGTTTTATTTATTTATTAGCCATCAATTTCATGAATATGCTTTATATTTGTTCAGAATGGAAATGGATAACAGAAGCTGCTACTCTGGTATACAATTTGCTGCCCTCGCTCGCTGATAGACAAATTTTCAATTTTGTGTGAAATATGGAAGAAAAACCTCAAAATTTTCGGTCCGATTCGAAAATGTCAGAAAATAATGAAAAGATTTAGGTTCAATCCGAGTTTTCTCATTTACAGGGACTGAAATGGTGTTAGCAGTTTGAAGTAGTTTAAATGTTAAAGTCCTATTCAAACGCATCATTTCGCTTCAGAAGACTATCGTCCAATCCGCTTTCTTAAAATAAAACGTTTCACTGAAGACATCGTTCAATATTTTCCTTTTTTCTGGGATCCTCATAATTTAATAATTTTGTTAACAGGTGTCAAAATGTTACGATTTATATTGGCGACGATCGTCGTCGCCGCAGCTGAAGCCGGATGTCCAATGCGACCATCACCTGATCAATCTTCTTCACAACGGCTTCCGGGTGACGGTGGATATCGTATTTTAATCAGTGGGGATTTTGACAAATATATTCCAAATGCTATTTACACGATCAGCTTAGGAGGTGAAATTAATTACATTTTATATTGAATAATTAATTACCGTTGCACGAAATTAATAAAAGTCGGGAGACAAACTCAAAGTCCTTGTGTAAGATAATTATTAAGCTGATCTTCCGAAAATAACACTTAACAATTTTAAATTTACATTGCTTTTAAAGCTTCTTTTTGCTTCTTAAGGCGAAAATATAAAACATATTTTATAACTTGTTGTAAAGACAATGTCGAATAAATTAAAATGATAACTTTCATTGAATTGAATGAAAAATCGATAAAATTAGTTTCTTGGCAATGCAAAGAAGATGTATTTTTTGAAGATCTACAACTTTTCTTCAAATTATGTTTCCTGAAACCCATTTGTAAGGTATTGACAAAAATCTTTTTTCACATAAAATAAAAATAGCAGTAACAAATTTTCTACTAATTGTACCAAAAAATCATTTCACAGTTTTTCATTAGAACCGAAAAAATGGTTCCAGCAGGAGTGGAAAGACAAAATTTTAAAATAAAATACTTGTATTCTGAATAAAGTTTTAGAAGCACTTTGAGTTTTATAAGATATTAATTTTAAGATACTCTTTAATGATTTTATATACAAATGTATAAAATAATACAATTTCCAGGATCTCGAAATCACGAGAGGCTTCAACAATTTACACGTTTCACGCTCTCTATTGATTCTCAACATTCGCCCAATAACCCTGCTGCTCGGATTGGGTATTTCCAGTTATTCTCGGACTTGCTTGCTCAGTTTAATGAAGATTGTATCAATACAATTTCGGAGGGAACAGACAACTCAAAATCAGAGGTTACCAATATAACTTGACTAATAATACAAATTGAAAATTCCAAATTTTTAATTCAGATTATAAATTAGCACTAATTAATTGAAATTAAAACGGTACAGGTTCAGGTAATGTGGAGGGCGCCTGCATCAGGTTCTGGATGTGTTGTATTTACAGCCATGGTTCTAGAAGATCCTACTCATTGGTATGCTGAGGATGGAACATTGATGAAAACATTTTGCGAGATGACTCCAGATGAAATCGAAGACTTAGACGGAAATAAATGCTGTGCTTGTGATGAAGCTAAGTACTCGGTATGATTTCATTGGTGCTTGAAAAAATAATATTTTCAATTAAAAACAAAGTAAATCCGAAGGTATCGTTTTTGCTGCAACGGTATTCGATTGATACGAAAATCTTTATCAGTATGAAGAAACAGAAGGCTGTTAAATTCTTGGATCATTTTGTTGAGTATCAAATTGATACCTTCAGATTTAATGTGGGAACAAACAATATTTCTTCAATATTGACTGATTCAGCTTTGACAAAGTAGATCATCTAATAAATCTTGAAATAAAACTTTCAACCGAGGCTCTAGCCCTAATTTTTTCATGGAAGTTTGTACTTTTTATTATACTACTAATGATATTATTTTTTTTTCTGCAGTTGATTATGGAAGGTATCTGGTCAAACAAAACCCACCCTAAGGATTTCCCATTTTCAGTGTGGTTAACCCATTTCAGTGATCTGGTGGGAGCTTCTCACGAAACCAATTTTTCATTTTGGGGTCGAGAGCATACATCAACTGATGGTTTCCGACAACTTGCTGAATGGGGTTCAGCATCAGGTCTAGAAGCAGAATTAAAATTTCAGGCTCGTCACCTTAGAACCTACATTAAGGCTGCTGGACTCTGGTACCCTAATGTAAATACAAATACCAGTGCTAATTTCAGGTACTTTTAGATTTCTTCTATCAATAAACCTGGCCTGATATTGCTCCTTTGACAAATTTCTCATTTGTTTAGAGTTGATAAAAAACATCCATTGCTATCAGTTGCTTCCATGCTGGGACCATCTCCTGATTGGGTAGTAGGTGTTAGTAAACTGAATCTTTGCCAAAAAGATTGTTCCTGGGTCAAAAGTATGATTATCGATTTATATCCTTGGGATGCTGGAACTGACAATGGTATCAGTTACATGTCACCTAATTCCGAAACTAAGCCACGCGAAAAGATGAAGCCAATTACCACATCTTATCCTGAAGATCCTAGATCTCCATTTTATGATCCTAGTGGTAAACCGATGTTGCCACTAGCCAGGCTTTATTTAAATAGGGAGCAAGTGGTTCCAAAGAGTTGTGATGCAAAGGAGATTGAACAACAAATTGCAGAGTTTGAAGTAGCTGAGAATACTGAAGACACCACAAGACGTATGTTTATTTTTTGGATTTATTAACAAGAGATTCAGTGGGGAAAATGGTTAGATGGGCCAACTATTTAGTTTGTAAGACATGGTACTGCTATTTTATTAGTTGCCTCAACAATCTCATAATTTGCAGTGACTGTTCAGTTAGTACCAGAAACTAATAAAATGGTTTTCCGAAGTAATGAATTAGCAGTACCATATCTTGTAAACTAAATAGTTGGCCCAACTAACCATTTTTTTCAGTGTTTCACTGATTGCCAGAAGTTTGTTTTTAGCTAATGAATTTTTCTGGTATGTTTGAAGCTGAGTGTCTTACAACAGAATATTCCCCATGGACCACTTGTTCAGTAACTTGTGGCAAAGGTATCAGAATGAGAACCCGCGATTACAGAATGCCAGAAAAGGCAGCTATGATGGGCTGCAATAGACAGCTAGTTTCGAAAGAAATGTGTCTTGCCCCCCTTGGAGATTGTCCGTGAGTCTTTTTATGCACAAATCATAAAAAACAGCATCATCATCATCGTCATCATTTGTATGAATAACATGTTTTAGAGACGATGCAGAAAATGAGGACAAGCCTTTCTCCATTAATGAATCTGAATGCGAAACTACAAACTGGAGTGATTGGTCCGAATGTTCTTCATCTTGCGGACCTGGTTTGACGATGAGAACCAGGAAACTCATCAATCGTAATAATAGGAAAAAGTGCAATCACGTTTCACTGATCGAAAAGACAAAATGCATGAAATCAAGCTGTGCACCTGGAACTGAAGAAATCCTCGATCCCGAGTGCCCTGTAATACAATTTTTAGTACTTTCCACAAGTTTTTTTCATAGGAAAGGAGACTGAACAATACATAAATAATGTTCTTTAGATTGGAAACCCTTCTTTTGCTCACATTTTTTATAATTTATTTGAATAAAAGAGACATTTTTACATTTTTTAAATTTACTCAGGTTTCAGAATGGTCAACTTGGTCTCCTTGCAGTGTGACCTGTGGGAAAGGGATAAAAATGAAGATGAGATTATTATTAACTGCTGATCCATCCTTAAAAGAACAATGTTCTTCAAAAGTAGAGCTTTTAGTACAAACTTCCTGTTTGGAACAGGCTGATTGTACGTTCGACATGGCAACCGCCAAAGGTGAAGAAAATTGATTACTGATATACACACTAAAGAATAATAAAAACACTAATCAAAAATCACGTAAATATTTTCAGTTGTCTGTATGGAAGATGTAGAAGTTGGTCCCTGCAGAGGAACCTTCCAACGCTGGGCTTTTGATACTCGTAAGCGGATGTGTATTCCTTTCACCTATGGAGGATGCAGAGGAAATAGGAATAATTTCCTGACTGCTGATGAATGCAATCAAACTTGTGATATTGTTAGTAAAAATGATTAATGATAAAACGTGAAATTTTTGAAAAATTCTTGATTTTTAGGTTGTGTTTCAATTTAATTATAGATAAGGGCTACTCTTACTGGACAACCCCAGTCGCAGAATCAAAATGGTCAGATTCAAGGCCAATTTATTCCTAGACCTTCAAGGCCACAATATACTGTGCCTGTAGATTGCATGGTTTCACCATGGTCACCTTGGTCGCCTTGTAGTGCTTCCTGTGGTCCTGGCGTTGTCACAAGTTTCCGGATGATTAAGGTATTATAATTTAAAAGCAATTTTTCATTTGATTTTTCTTGTTCACGGGAAAATAGAGTAAGCCGAAAAATCCGAATTTTCGAAACTACGCTATGAACTTGAATCAGTCAAAAAGTCACTTAAAGTTCATTTTGACTGATGCAAATGATGAGGATTCGAAAACTGACAAATCAGTTAAAAGTGACTTTTTAAATCAGTCTATTTGACTCAGTTATGAAATAAGTCATTTTAAATTTTCCGAATTGTTGAATTTTTAACTAAAAAAGCACAATTTTTATCAAAAAATGAAATAGTTAAATTTTCAACTAAAATGATGAATTATTGACTAAAAGAAATTGTTTTGACAAAGCATTTCAGCCAAGAATTAAAATTTTCAAACAAAACAAAATTAATTTTTCGCCAAGAAGATTAATTTTCTATCAGAAGAGACGCATTTTCATTGGAAGACATGAATTTTCAGTCTAAGAAAAAAGAATATTTAACATTATAGTTAAATTTTCAACCAAAAACATAAATTTCCAACTAATATGATAAATCTTCAAACAAAACAATTAATTTTTAACATAGAAGTTTATATTTTAAACATTTATTCAAATTTTCAATAAAATTGTCAAAGTTAAAACTAAACAGATGAATTTGTAACTAAAATAATTAATCATTAAACAAAATAATAAATTTTTAACAAAGAAATATATGAACTTTCAACGAATTAGTCGAATTTGCGACTAAGAAAGATCAGTTTTAAACCAAGACTAGAATAGTCGAATATTCAACAACAACAAAAACTAATTTCCAACAACATAGTTACATTTTCAATCAGAGAAACGAATTTGAAACTAAAATGATGAATCTTTGACAAAAAAATAGATAAATATTGTGCAAAGGAGTTCAACTTTCAACTAAGTAGTAATATTTTCAGAATAAAAATATAATTTTTAACCAAAAAACAAAGAAATTTTCAACAAAAAAGTTAAATTTTTAATAATAGAGATAATTTTTTAACTAAAATTATGAATCTTTAACCAAAAAACGAATTTTGAATAAAATAGTTCACTTTTCACCAAAAATATGAATTTTCAACAAAATATGTAATTGTTGATTTCAACGAAAAAAATATTCTAACTTTAAATAAAAAATAAATTAAATTAAAAAAAGACAAATTTTCAGCTGAATAGACTAGATTAGTTCTGGAATAAACAATATCGACTTTCAGTTAAAAATTGAATAAATAAAGTTTCACTTGAAGAAATTAATTCTGAATATTTAAATTTTTAATCAAAGATATAAATTTGAAACTAAAATAATAAATCTTCAACCAAAAAAAATAATGTTTAACAAAGTAGTTGTATTTTCAATGAGAACAGAAGAATTCTCAACAAAAAATGTAGTTGTTGGTATCTTAACTAAAAAAAATGTATTGGTTGATAAAAAACAGTTGAATTCAAATGAGAAGATTAATTTGGTAACAAGAACATTAATTTTCTACGAATTAAGACTAATTTTTAATTAAAAAATCAATTTTACTAATTAAATCAGCCATTTTTACTGATCTAATACGTCACTTTTAATATGTTACTGAGTTATTTATAGCTAATTTTAATTATTTACCAAAATGTAGGAATTGGATGATTTAAGTGACTGCTGCAGAAAAGTTAAAATTTAAACAACCAAAAAAAACGAATTTGTAGCAAAATAGTTCAATTTTCAACTAACTCGATGAATTTTTAGTTGAAAATTATGAATCTTAACTCAAAAAAATGAATGTTCAACAAAGTAGTTAAAGTTCCAACCAAGTAGTGAAATTTTGAATGAAAATTCTCTAAATTTTCAATAAAAATGCAACAGTTTATATTTCAATGAAAAAATATTTCAATTTTAAATAAAAAACAGTTTATATTTTTGACAACAAAAGATCTGTATTTCAAATGAAAAATAGTTGAATTGAACCAATATGATGAATTTTCAACCTAAAAGATTTATTTCCTCCTGAATAAGACAAATTTTCAACAAATTACATAAAATTTCAACCAAAGAATTGAACTTGCAACGAAAAAACAACGATTTTTTAACAAAATAGTTCAATTTTCAACCATTGATATTAGTTTTTCACTAAAATGATGAATCTTTAACCAAAAAAAAAAAAACGATTTTAAAGGAAAGCAGTTCAAATTTTTTCTGAAAGAAAGAATTTTCAACGAAGAATATAATGGTTGATATTTTAATTTTAAATGAAAAATAGATCAACTCAAACAAAAGGAACGAATTTTTAACCAAGTAGTTGAATTTTCAACTTAAAAAGATGAACTTTCAGTTCAAAATGGAAATTAAAAGTTTCAGTTTCTCAAAAAAAATATAAATGTTGGTATTTCCACAAAAAAAAAATTTTATTTTAAATAAAAAAAAGTTAAATTCAACGGAAATAATTATTTTGAACTAATGAGATTTGTTTTTTTTTTGCAATATAGACGAATTGATCTAATCAGTAACGTCCACTGACCGAACCAGTAATTTTGAATGATTTAAACTGTAACTTTTTAGAATTAAATCCTTTATTTTGAATCACGTAATCAGTAACTTTCACTAATTAAATCAGCTATTTTGATCGATCTAATCCGTAACATTCAATATGTTAGTCATTTGTATTTGATTTTAATTATTTACCAAAATTTAAGAATTTGAGGATGAATTTAAATTTAGAAATAATTGTACTATTTCATTATAGCAGACAAATCAGTCACTTCCATTGACTGCAATGCAGCCATTTCAAGTGACTAGTGTCAAAAAATCAAATTTTCAAACAAACAAAAAGAATTTTCAACAAAATAGTTCAATTTTCGAACAAGGCGATGAATTTTCAACTGAAATGATGAATCTTTAACCAAAAAAATGAATTTTTTACCAAGTAAACAAATTTTCAATCAAAAAAGAAAAATACTCAACAAAAAAATGTATTAGCTTATACTTGAACAAAAAAACATTTCGAGTTTAAATAAATGAATAGTTGATATTTCAACAACAAGAGATTTATATTTCAAATGAAAAATAATTGCATTCAACCAGAAGGATTAATTTTCTACAAAAAAAGACTAATTTTCAACAAATCACATAAAATTTCGAGCAAATAGTTGAATTTTTAACTACAAAATATCAATTCTTAACCAAAAATTCAGATTTTTCGGCCCATACTACCAGTCAATATATTTCACTGGCTACCTGATTTACCTCCTCATCTCACAAAAATGAAATTTTTTAACATGTATTATTTATTTATAGCGACAACCCGAAAACGGTGGAAAGCCTTGTCCAAACAAACTACAGAAAAGAGCTCGTTGCAATCTTATTCCTTGCGATGAATAAGCACAATAATATTATTCATAATTACAAAAAAATGCAAGTCGTGAACCAAGAGAGGCTAAGCAAAAAATCAGTATCTAAGATGAAAAATGTATGTTTTCAACTCTTTTTTAAAGTTTTCAGAAAATAAAGAAAATCTAGACCATATACCTAATAGATAATTCAAATTGAATAATAATTAATATAAATAATAATAATAAATAGAAATGCAGAATAAATTGAATAACTTCACAAAAAAATCAAAGACAGATTAATACTTTTTCGATTTCCAGACTTTTATTAATATCGCATTTTCGGCAATATTCCATAATCCACTGACTTTGCTGACGAAATATATATGCAGTACAATATTTTTTTATTAAAACGTATCGATGACCCGCACCAATTACATTATTTTCGGTTAGAGACTCGGAGCTTAAAACAACATTATAAAATCTTTCTCGCTGATATAATAAAACAATCAACCCTGGATAACTGAACCAACTTTTTCTTATATCGAACAAATGACAATTATATTGTTAAGTTCGCATATTACAATAAATCCTAGTATTATAAAATATTGTTCACAATTTTCTGAGAAACATTAATCAAATACTTCCCCATGAGAAACACTTTGCGATTAAGAGAAATATTATCACAATCATCAGACTAGCGTCGGAGAAAATAAACGACTATAAGAATGGGTACATTTTTCCTATTTCTTGTGAAAGGAATAATCATGAGTACAGTTTTTTGTCAGTTTTCCGAAAATTCTTTTTTGGTTTACATCCATGTGTAAAATAAGAATTTCATTATATACATCTATAATCTTAATGGTTATAGTTTATGGCGCTGTTTGGGCCAGATAGAATGTAATCTCAATATAATTATTACTCACTGTTTTTCTTTACTTGTGGACCCAACAGCGTACTAGTAAAACTGCTGTATTTTAAGTGACAAATACTAATATTTTAATTTTCATTATACACGATATCTAAGCAGCTGTACACAAAAAAATATCAAGAGAAGAAAATATCTATGTAATATATGTATATTATTTATTTGTGATTAATAATTTCAAAAATTTAGTCGTTTTTTATGGATAGATGAGGTTAGTTTAAAATATCTGGGGTATTAATCTTTAAATAAATTTACCTTTGATTTCATATTATCTTCTGCTTGATATTTTTTCCCTGGAGCTGTCAATTATTTGCACATCTCTAATCGGTTATGCTACGTGTATAATAAGACGTTGGTCATGAGTTATCAATTATCGAATTCGTTCTTACAACAAAACAGCAGTTTTTTAATTTTTTTAACTTTACATTTCATAAGCTCTCTTTCTTTCTCTTTTTTTTAAAGAAGTTTTTTTATATTTTTATTCAACAGTAATTTTTAGAAGAAAAAATACCTTTTTGAATACTGTAATATATGGGTGATTCTTTATATTAAGGTTACCTTTGACAGAAACTTTTGAATAATTATTTTGGAATATGTGTTATTATCCAAAATATTTATATCTGCTAGACTACGCAAGTTTTAAAGTATTTTCGTTATTTAATAACAGAATTTCGAAATTCAAGTTGGTTAATCTAATATGGCAAATTGAAAATTGGAAATTGGTATCAATTTTATGAAAATAGGTATCTTATCTAATATAATTTTTGAATTTAAAATGCCTGATTCAATACGTGAATCAAGAATCTGTCAATATGTATCTTGAACAAATTAAAATTGAAATTTATTCAATTCTAAATATGTATAAATTATAATTCTTAACGTTAGTCAAGAGTTTTCTATTCTAAATCAACTCTTCAATTTCAAAGATTTACTGTTTGAAGTTCTACGATTTCGAAGAGGTACAACTGAAAATTCTGGAAATTTGTAGATATATAATTGGGCATTAATAAATTTTCTGGATTTATATTTTAACAGTATGTAATTTTGAACCTTTTTTTTGTAAAAGCTCAATTTTTGAGATTTACAATTGAAAATTCTTCAATTTTAACGATTTGGAATTTAAAATTCCTTGACTTTTAAAATTTAAAATTAAAGAGCCTTCAACTCGGAATGTTTAGAGTTTAAAATTATGTGATTTTCAACGATTTTGGAAACATTCAATATTCAATATGGCAAATATTTCACTTGTATAATAGAAAATGAAGCAATTTCTATGCTTTTTTGGAATAGCTCCATTTGGAATATTCAGAATTAAACAATATTGAATTGTGATGATTTAAAATGAAAATTGATTGAATTTTAAAGAATTCTAAATAAAAATGATTGAATTTTATCAAGACTCAAGAGATTTCATAAATCATCAAACCTACAAAATTTGTAATTGTGAAACTTAAAACTTGCATAATTTTTAATTGTAAATTTGTAAAAAATTGAAAATTGAAAATTATTAAGTTTTGAAAATACAGAATTGAAAATTATTCAATTTTCACGATTATGAAGGTATAATTTTGAACGATTTTTGAGATAAATTTATAATTAAAGATTCATTAATTCATAATATTGAAAATTTGTAAAGATGCAATTTTGAACGCTATTTGGGAATATGGATTCAATTTTGAAGACTTGTCAAAGTTGTCAAAATTAAAACTTGCATAATTTTTATTTGTAAATTTGTAAGATTAAAAACTCGCTAATTTTCAAGATTTATCATTCCGACTTCTACAATTATAAAGACTTATGATTGAAAATGATAAAATTTTAAAAATATACAATAGAAAATCATTTAAGTTTTACCATTCATATCTTAAAGGTATGTCATTTTCAACGTTCTTTTGGAATAATTCAACTTTGAAGATTTAAAATGGCAAATTCTTGAATTTAAGCTATTTGCAATTTCAAATTCGAATGTTTATAACTTCAAATCTTTTGAATATTTACAATTCAAGATTCTTCAATATTAAATTTGCGTAATAGAGAATGTTTCAATTTTGAATGCTTTTTTTGGAAAATTTTAATTTTGAAGATTTAGAATTGAAATTATTCCATTTCAAAGATGTATAAATAAAACTTTTTAAATTTTTAAAAGAGTCAAAAATATTTCATTCCAAATCTTCGGCATTGAAGAAAATTTAAATGTAAATCATCAACATTACAGAATTCTTAATTGTATAATTTCAAACTTGCATAATTTTTAATTGTAAATTTTCAAAATCAAAAATTCTTCAGGTCTTAGTTTAAAGATCTATAATTCAAAGTTGTAAATTTTGAAAAGTCACAATTGAAAATTTTTGAATTTTGAAAATATATGTATAATTATAAATTATTCAGTATTCAACATTCACATTTTGAAGATATGAAATTTTGAATGTTTTTTTTGTTGAAATAGTTAAATTATGAAGATCTAAAATTAAAAATTCCACAACTTTGAATATTTTTAATTGATGACTCTCTAATATTTAATGAGTATGATACAAAATGCTGAAACTTTAAATCCTTTTTTTTTATGTTTCAATTTTGAAGATTTGACATTAAAGTTCATTCACTTTATGTTTAAGAGCAATAAAATAAGAACATTCATGAAGAAATAATAGTTTTGAAGACATACTTTGAAGAAAGATCAGTCAAAATTTTAATTCTATTAATTAATTATTATTTTTATCCTTCTCAAACTTAGCAACTTGTGAGTAGAAAAAAAAGTAACGTTCATTTTTTTACGTATTGAACGTATGTTTAATATGTTTTTCGATTAAGTACAATCTATATGTACTCTCAAGGTTTCGGAAAATATTATAAAAAAAAATTTACCATATTAAACAAAAATTTCATAAATATTCGCAAACATATTACACGGTGAAGCAAAAGTGACCCTTATATGGAGAAATACCCACATATTAAAATTCAGGAATTTCATATTCTCATAAAGCTAAAATGGTGTCGACCTTTGTAAAACAGTTTTTGACCAATAAAGAATAATAGAGAAGAGTGCGAAAGAGGATAGAGAGCAATATGAATGAGAATAATGAAATTGCAGAAAATAGAGTGATGAAAATAAAATATGAGTAGAAATCCTGCCCCAGGGCAAATTTTATTGCAAAAATGTTGAAGTTATGACAAATAATGATTTCTTCACAACCAGATGAAAAATCAGAACGATATTTGAATTCTCGATTTTAGAACTTTATAGGAAAATGTATACAAAATTGAACTCACAACATATATTATGATTTTTTGGTGTGTCCAATTTTGTAGGTATGATTTTTAGAATAATCTAATGTGAAGTAGCAACATTAATTAGAAAATTGAATAAATGAAAGCTAAACTGCTTGAGAGTAGGCCTATCGATTACAATTATCGCCTTTTGAGTTTATTTCACTAAACGTTGGAGCTTTTGATTCACTCTATTATCTTGCTATCTTCTACCGGTCCAAGTGAAGTTCTCCTTATGGCAGTAGCAGTAACTATATTGATAGTTACTGTATAATTTATTAAAATTTTATTCATAGAGGTTTATCAAATAGACTAATGTCCATCCTGAAAACTCCTATTTTAAAAAATGAACTCAAATTAAACGGAATGGCAAGTTATTTGTGTATAATTTCCAAAAAAGACAAACTTATATGGAATTTTTATTTATATTTCAAGTAATTCTGCAATTTTTTTAAAAATTGACATAGAACTAAATTCTGAAAAGGTGCTTTATCTTCGATATAATTGTATAAAACGTGAAAAAAAGTTCATGAAACGAAATGCATTCCTCGGAAATTTTATGGAATATTTTTATGTGATTCATAATATCAAATTTTATCATTCGAGTTTTTGCTTCCACATTGATCACACCAATCAAGAATTAAATTAATGTTGCTTCTGAATTTAAAAAAATAGAATATGTAGTATCTAAATTTGTGTACCAAAGTAATCAAACTATTTTAGATCCATATAGTACTTGGTATGCCAATATGAAAAATTATTGAAAAATAACACTAATTAAATGCATCTACATATCAAAATTTAAAAAAAAACACATGACATAGCATATATATGTATAAGAGTAGTTAAAAAAGACCGTACTTTTCATTTTAAAATTGCACCCCTTTAAATTGTTTTTCTTAGGCAAATAATGGTCCCTGATATTATGCAGTGTTAAAAGATGTTTCAACATCGTGAACGTCTATTTTACCAAAAAATGAAAATACTTATTTGATTTACATAATGTTTAAAGTTTTTGAGACTTTAAAAATAGTATTATAATGTCGCTCAAGATCATTTTCATCCTATATTTGAACGAGTGCTATTTTAGAATAAGAAATAAAGTTTTTTGGACGACCCTAATACTTATACATATAAGGGTGGTCTAAATTTTTTTCTTTTGAATTTTCAAGCTTATTAAAATTTGTTTAAATCTGAAGAAAAAAAAATTTGTCTGAAGAAAATAATATTTAGAGACTTTGCAAACCCCATGCAGTTGAACACATGTTTCCCATAATAAAAAGATACATTTTTGTAAATTTTACTTAAAAAGGCTGTACCGAATTAATCCTTAACATTTTTTTTTACAATTAGCCAGCAAACAGGAATCAAAAATTCCTTTTTGAATTTCACCTCCATAAGTCTCATTTATAGGGCTCAAAAAATCTTCTACAAGTGAATAATTGGGTACGCTTGGTAGAAATTGCTTCTGATACATGAAATATTAATTTCTACTGATAATTAGATGCTTATATAAATTATTAAAACAAGGTGTTATTGTTTATAGCAATTTTCTATTAGAATAAAGTTAAAAGGTCGCGGTTTTTCTTACATTTTTAATTTTTTTATAGAACGAGGCAATGATCAATTAAATTTAACAAAAATAATTGTTCAAAAATTTATTAATATATGTAACCGAATAATGCTGGAAAGTTGCGGTCTTTTCTGTAATGTTCCACTTTTCAGTTAGAGTAAGGTAATAATTGATTAGAATTAATGAGAATAATTGCTTGAGAAATTTATTATTATTTTAATTCATATTTCATTATGTTTATTTTCATTGGTTTATAATTTATTATTGTTCAACACTATCTTCTCATATAGTAGTACTAGATCATTGCGGTTTTTTCTGAAATTTTTAACTTTTTCCCCACTTTTCACATGGTGAGGTGATATTCAATGCAAGTTGAAGACCGTTATTGTTCAAACAACCTTTTATTGTTTATAACTATTTCATTTTAGAGTAATGGTAGAAAGTTACGGTTTTTTCTGAAATTTTAAGCTTTTCTTTGACGTTTTAGTTATGAGCAAATAATAATTGAACATCATCATCATCCGTATTTTTACTCTTTTTCTAATGTTTAAAAATTACTATCAGCCCCTCAACTTCCCCTTTCCCAGCAGAAAATATGTTTCCATCGATGATAATATACATATATAAATAAAGTAAAAGGTTCTCAATTGAATGATTAATTGCTATGAAGTTAAGTGTGAAATAAGATGTAAATGCATCATTTTTTAGTTTTTATTTTAGGAAAAATATCCACGAAAGAAAGAAATTGCTTGAAAATATGATTCTCCTTGATGTTTATTTATTATTTATTCATAATTTAAAATCCAAAGAAAAGTTGAAAATTGCAGAAAAAATCGCAAATTGGTAACATTACTCTAAAGGAAGGTGTTATAAACAATAATAAATTATTTAAACAAATCCTTGAATAATTTGTATTAATTTGAACCTCACTCTAATTAAAAAGTGGAAAATTTCATAAAAACACTACTTTTTAGCATTATTCTAAGAAAATATTGTTATGAATAATAATAAATTCTCTGAACAATTTATCTGAACATAAAATTTTCAGTAAAAAGTAATATTTTATCTAATATAAACCATTTGCACTAAAATAAAATACAAAAAACATAATTAGCGTCAAAAACTCGCAAAACCCGATCTTTCACTTATGGGGGGTTTTTGGGACCCTGTAAACACTTATGGGGGTGTTGTTCAAAAATTAATTTATGATTCGTATTCCATGGCTAATTGTGAAGAGAAAGCTCAAAACTCAACTCGGTGCACCCTTATATTGATGATCCTGAATAAAATTTACAAAGACATCTATTTTCTTGTAAGAAATACGTACTTCTAAATATAATTTTTTTCATACAAAACAATATGAATTCAATTTTTTGCACATTAAAAAAAAATTGGGTGGGTTAGGCATGAAAATTGAAAAAAAATCAAAGCATTTTTAAACACCCTCATAGACATTAGAGTGCCAAAAAAAGTGTGATTTTAAATTTTGCTAACGCTACTCCCTACATACAGGCTAAAAAATTCTTTCACCTGCAAAAAGTATTTGTTATCTATAGAGGAATACACGCTATATTTTATGAAACAAAAAAAATGTTCAAAGATATTATCGGGCTTAGAATACGAAAATTTCAAATTTAATTATGTGCCAGGCGCGTAAGGACGTAGGCGAGCGGAAGGGGTGTCGAAGGCGAGCTCACTGCTCCTTCTGTCCACGCACCAGTCACATATATTATTTTTTCCGGCATTGGTATGAAAAAGTGAAAAAATCAAGGATTCATTATTGGTAAAATCCGTTAGGAAACTATGAATACTCATTCACCTGTCTGTGATTTATGAAAGATACTTATGCCATAGCAATTGCGAGAGCGCTATACGAGTGTTGAGATGCGCACTTTAAGCTGCTCATCAAAAAAGCCATAAAAAGATTTGAATTGTCGTAAACTTAGCCGTATAAAGTGCCAATTTACGGAACCAAAAGATGCATCAAAAAGCGACTTTTTCATGCCTATGCCGGAAAAAGAAAATTTATAGCAGTATTTTTTCACCAAAAGGAAGTCAACTTGGGGGGTAGCGTTTTGAAAATTAAAAAAGTGGCTTTTTTGGCACCCTAGTATGCAGAGAACATACAGAATACTTGAATAATAATTGTGAATATAAAAGAGAGAAAAGTGACTAGAACTGCACCAGACCGGAGAATAGTTTTTATAATTTCAT